>CM035419.1:24991789-25574289 GCA_020310875.1 Ceratopteris richardii | reverse complement strand
TTTTCCCTCGGCTTGTATATACGCCTATAGCCCTAATGGGTTACTTATCTTTGTACATTGTCTAGTAATACATTCAATATTGTGTGTTGTGCTCCAAGCTTCTTCTTCTTCCTTGTGCTGTTCGCGTGCTTCCCCAGACATATAACTCCAACAATTGGTATCAGAGTAGGTCGTTTCTTCATCTAGGGCATCATCGACACCTCTTTGGTTGCAGTATCAGAATCGCACGAATTTTGGCGAGCATACTCAACGTGTTTTCGAGATCAAAATTGCTTCGCTTTGTGGTGCCGAAATCTCGATCTGATCTCATTTTGACCTCCGAATGCACTATCGCAACGTTTGTCCAAGCTATTTCATCTTTTTGTGCCAAAGGTATATACCAGTTTTGGTTTGCCAGTATAAGCGTCTCGAAGTCTGCTACAGGTTTAACATAATTTGTCTTGGGACTTCTGTTCAACTTTTTGAGATACAGTCAATTTTCTGCATCAAGGTATTTTTGTCACTAGCCATGGTTGAAAGTAGTGATGTATTCTGTATGCTCGCTATTGAGGATAAGTTGGATGGTACCAACTACCCATTATGGGCTTATATGATGCGATATGTATTGGTTGCAAAAGGATTATGGAACATTGTGCAGGGTGTTGAAAAATGTCCTATCACACTTGCAACTATTACAACTGTAGGTACTGAAGCTGATGCAGAAGGTGTCGAAGATGATGATATTCTGCATATTCCTGTTCGTGCTATGGTTTCTGCTGCACTACTGTAGAGAAAATTTGTTGGGATGGCAGAGATGCCCAGGCACATGCATTGATAGCTTTGTTTATCAAACGTGCCATTATTCCTCACTTTCACTCTTCTAGAACAACTAAGGATGCTTGGGATACACTTACCACATTGTACCAAGCTAGGAATGAGGCTCGTGTTGCTTACCTCCGAAAACAATTGGAGAGTGAGCACGTGAATGGAGGTGATTCTATGGATAATTTTCTATTAAAGATCAAAGACTTGAAGGAATAGTTGATTTCTGTTGATGAAGTTATACCAGATAGCTCACTTGTGCAGATTGTTCTGAATGATCTTCTTGATTCATATTAGAGTTTTGCTTCTACTCTTTGGTTGATGATGAAAGGCAATCCAAATGCCTTGTCATTTGAGGAGTTAGTCTCTATTCTATTGCAGGAAGATCAATTGAGGCAGAACAGGTCCATTATGCATGTTGCAGTTCAAGCTTTCCTGGCTAGTCAGAAGGGCAAAGGAAAATGGAGCTCTTCAACTAGTAAGTAAAAATCTACTAATTCTGCACATTCAAAGAAGGAAGACAAAGATGAGAAGAAATAAAAAAAAGCAAAAATTGTTTTGCAAGTACTGTAAAGGAAATGATCATATCATAAAGAATTGTCCTAAAATCGTTGCAAAAGAGGCAAAGAAAAAAGAGGCTGGAATGGTTGTTGCACAAGCCTCTACTCCAAAAACTAAGTCTGCTAACCTTGTGGAGGATGAAGAATGGGTGTTTACTACTTTTTGCAGTTTTGACCCATCTTCTCATGGGAGTGCATGTCTACAGTAGACTCAGATGTTTGGTACTTTGATAGTGAGGCGACCAAATATATTACCTCGCAGTGCAGTTTCTTCTCTTCACTTGAGCTTACCCCTACAAGGAATATTGTCACATGCACCAACAACTCCTCTTATCCTGTTATGGGAGTTGGTAAGATCATTATGACTAGTGCTGATGGTAGTTCTTTCACTTTGTCAGATGCTTTATTTGTGCCAGGGATGAAGAAGAATCTATTATCAATTTCTGCATTAGGCAAGATTGGCTTGATTGTGAAATTTGTTGATGACAGATGTACAATTCATGATCTGTCAAATGGTGATGTTATTATTGCTTCTGGCATTTTATGTCATGGGTTGTATAAGCTCATAGACTATGAAAAATTGGTGAATGATTTGGCATGTGCAATACATGATTCTTAGGCTATGTCAGATGCAAAGCTTTGGCATGCAAGCTTTGGTCATCTGAACTTTGCTAGTTTGCTACGCCTACAAAAATATAAAATGGTGTCCTCCTTGCCAAAACTTGAGGCACTTGGTAAGTATGTATGTGAAGGCTGTATTTTGGGAAAAATGCAACGTTCCTCAGTTCCAAAAGATGGTTCAGTTCGGGCTACTAAAAAATTGTAGCTTGTTCATAGCGATGTCTGTGGTCCTATGCAGACACCCTCTTTTGGAAATTATCTTTGCTTGATGACTTTCATTGATGATTTCTCCAGGCATGCATGGGTATATCCAATCAACGCAAAGTCCAAAGTGTTTATGTGCTTCAAATAGTTTTTGGTTTTGGCTAAAAATATGTTAGCATGTAAAATGGGCACCCTCTGTTCTCATCGAGGGGGGAATATATGTCTTCTGATTTTAATGCATTTCTGACTGAACGTGGGATAAAACACTAGTGTACAATGCTCTATACGCCTCAATAGAATGGAGTTGCTGAACGGAAGAACATGTCACTCATGGAGATGGCGAGGTGTATGGTCAAGAGTTAGACCTTACCACATAGTTTCTGGCTTGATGTTGTTATGTGTGCAGCATATGTACTTAACATGTGTCCCACTAAAGCACTACAATCTATCACTCCATATGAGGTTAGACGTCTTAGTTCTACAATAGCCCATTTATGTCTATCAGTGCTTGGCTCTGCTTCCTCCCTTATAGGTGAATGATGCATAGGGGGAGAAAGAGGATGTGCCTCAGTCTCCACAATAGTCGCTTGGGAGCTTGGAACTATTGGTGTCCCCATTGTAACCTGCTGTGCTATCCAAGCCTTTAAATTTGCAATGAGTTCATTCTTTTCTTTGATTTCACTAGCCACTTTTGTGATTGCTCCCTTGTTCTTTAGGACCTGTTCTCGTATTGCAACCATTTGATCGACATCTTCATTACATTGTGCGAGAAGTTTGTTTTTTGCTATCTTCCATCTTTTCCTCAGTTCATTTGTGTCATACATATATTTCTTTTCCCATTCTTCTCTTATGGATTTCTCTTGTTTTAGTTGATCTTCATACTTTGCTATTTGAGCTTCCAATGCTTGGGCATTATTTGGTGTGATTTCTTGTGCCTCTACTAGTTGGCTACACAAAATGGTAGTCATAAGTTCTTTATTTGTATTTCTTAGGTTATCTGCTTCCTCCATGTACACATTGATTTGTGATTCTAGAAGTTTGCTTCTGGTAGTTATTCGTGCCTTCTCGGCTTCACCAACTTCATACTTACTTTGAAGCTCTTTGAGTTGGTCTTGTAGTTTTTTATTTTTCCTATGAGCACATTGCACTTTTCCATAGCTTCATTTGCTTCTTTTTCCTTATTGGTAAGTGCCTGTTGAACTTGTAGTACTTGTGCAGATAGCTTCTCACTCAATATCTTAAATTGATTGCATTCCATCATGCACTTCACCCGTGAGTACATCTTTGCCTTTATCCACGTGTATTGTTTCATTATGTGGTTTTTTGATTTGAAGATGAATTTGACTTTCCTTTTCTTCATGTGTCGTATGCTTTGTAGAACTTCCTTGAAATGTTACATCTAGAGGGGAAGGCTTTGCTACAATCCATATGGGCGTAAACGGTCCTTGCTCTTCCACCTCTTCCTGATCTTTTTCTTCCTTTGGCCTCTTCAATGTAGCTTCTCCATCCAAGTGGGTCTCCGTAATTTGAATCTTTGTTTCCTCATTCATCCTTATGGTATGGACTTCTCCTTGGGATGATCCTAACTTTGGTATCTCCGTGACTGTGTTGTCTGGCATTTTATCCGTTTTTGTACCTTCCACTTCAAAGGAATCCTTCACTTGATTTAATTTGTCCCATTTTTCATCGTCATTTGATTCACTTCGAATATCCACATTCATTGGGGATGGTAAATGATCTTCTTGGACTTCAGAAGATGAACTAGAGTTCACCAACCCCAGTTCTCTGTATCTATGGAATTTTTTCAATCTTTTTCCTTGCAAAGTTTTTGTATGCGCTTGATGGTAGTGGTGTGCTTCTACTGGCAGGTTTACTTGGCCTTCCATGAATCTATGAGTTTCTTCCATTACTTCTTTCAACTCTTCTTCCTTGATGGGCTTGGTTGGTTCTATTTTTGTTCTTGGGAGTACATGTATTCTTTTTGATGCAGGAAGCACTTCTTTTACATTTCGTACCTCTCTCAATCTCTTCACCCCTCTCATTTTGGGCTGAGAGCTTGTTCCAGCTTCCTCAGTCACTTTTACTCCTTTGTTCTTTCCTGAGACAATAGCCAGCTTTGCATACTTTGCCATTTCCATTGATGAAGGCATTTCTTTAAGGCACTCTCGAATACCTAAGGCATAACAGATCAGAATTTTCAGTGCTATGCTTCCATTCAGGAACTTCTTCTAGCCCCATTGTTTCTTGGCTTCAAATAAGCGCTCTTGGATGTAGGCTGTTAGATTCACTTGATTACCAATCTGTTTGGTTGCATGAGATAATAGCTGTACTACAATCTTTTGTGGTGTCGTATATTGATGCATGTTGGGAAAGCAGAAATGTTGATGAATGAGTCTGACTTCCTCTTCAATATTCACAGGATTGATGTCCACAAAGGTGCGGGTCTTTGTTCCATGACTTTCTTCCTTTAGGTCAGTGTTCCTATCTTTCCCCCATCCGAATGCTTCTTTAATTAAGTCGTTGTGTGAAATGTATTATCACCCATTCTCCTTCCCCATCAATAACTTTCTCTTCGGGCACTAAAGGGTTATGTAGATCCGGTTGAAGAGTGTTCATAACCTAAGTGCATCGTTGGAAATCTGACTTATAAATGGGTAACTCAAAGTACTTATTAGTTCCTACTTTTGTCAATACATCCACAGTCGATGGAAGTTCATGTAAAACTTTCAAGTCCTGGGACATTGTAGGGATTTGATGGTCAGTGTCCATGATCTTTGTGGTCACCAAGAATAAATGCTCTCTTGTAGGTTGTTCTTCTCAAAACCAGTGGCCCTTGGATTTGGTTACACTTTACAGTGGAAATTCTAGTACTTCTTCTTGAATGGTTGCCTCGGAATCATCAGAAACCATCTACACTTGTAAGAAAGAAAAGAATCAGCTTATAGAAGGAACCAATTCATGTGTTTTATGCGTGGTTCATTGACACGTCTTCTCTTCTTTTATCGTTGTGTTTCCCTTTGCATAAGTAAGTAATGTTTCTTACCACACTTTTCTTAAAATTGTCTTACTCCTGAAAGAAAACAAAAGATTAATGCTAGCCAAAGCACTTATTTATTTACAATTCAGGGTCATTCTTATATAGTAGAAGTTAAGTCATATTCCAATTGTGGAAATGTGCACCACTACTTTTGTTGAAGAGCCAATGTGCCGAATTCATGGTCTTGTAGTGTGGCCCTATCATGCATACTATGGATGCATTTGACTCTTCATGAGTGCAAGTCAAATCTTGTTGACTCTGTTCTTTCGCTCCTTGTAGCTTTTTAGGTCTCCATATCCACTTGGTAGTTCGTGCTTATGGCATTCGCCTCTGTCGAGCTCCTCGTTTTGTGGTCCATAGCACCTTCCTGTTTGTGATCTGAGTTTTATATGTCGTGGTGCTTTTGTATTCTTGGTGAATCTTTATAGGCTGCTTTGCTTCATGCTGTAGGTATGATATCTCCTTGAGCTTTTCTATTTCTTGATTTGCAGTTTGTCGAACTATCTTCGGGATCCATATTCGTTCATGTGATTTCTAGGCTTCTAGCAATGACTTTGGAAGCTATACACAAAGAAGTTCTAGTTTGTCAGATTGCGATTGCACATAGTGCTTGTCGCTTCGTGCTTCCATTGAATGGTTGTTCCACTTCTGTGTTGAGTTGACTACTTGAGTCATTCAATCCTTCCATACCCATTGTAGATGAGTATTACATGGATGTGGTGTTCTTATAGTAGACATGCAGGTGGGTTTTCTTCTCACAGTGTAGATAGGTTGAGAAGTAATGTCCTAACTCTCTCTCTTAAGCTCAACTCTCATGGGAGAGGTGGTCACACCATCATGCAACACTTACCTATTTGCAGGGAATTGTGACTTAAGGCATCCTTGGGATATACTTTTTACTGAATCATTTTCTTTCTCCTCCTCTAAATTCAATGTAAATTCGAAGTACATCTCCATCCAATGTAGCTAGATTTACTGCTCTGCTTGTTGAGATTCGATTAATCAAGAATGGTCCATATCCATGTTGCTACAATTTCTTGGCATGTTGCTTCAATATATATACGAGGACCAAATCTCCTTCCTTTAAGCATTTGTCCTTGATATGTGCATCATAATATGCTTTCTACCTTCGTTTAGAAGCAAAATTTCCTGCAACTGCTTATAGCCTTGTGTCACTCTAGCACAATGGCAAGTACCAATGTGAGGAGATACACCTCATAAATGTCAATCCGTGGAGACGTGAGGACCGGTATGAAGACCGTGAGCAAGTGATGGCACAAGTGCGTGAGTGAAAGCATACAAGTATGCACACACATACACACACATGCACACAAGGTAAGAGCAAAGAGTGGAACAATGGAAGGACTTCGATTACAAAAGAGTTCTCTTGCAAAGCTCTTATCTCTAACAAGCTAACCTCAAAAATGAGCTTTCCAGCCCTTTTTATAGTTTTTTGAGTGGTTTTTGCCTTGTAATCTAGTGTCCAGCCTAGTTAAAAATTAGGTTCCAGGGCTTATTTGGGGGATCAAACGGAGTCTAAAAATTATGAAAATTGGTAGGGTAATACCTCTAACACTCATCAAGCTCGAGTACTCCTTGGCTTGAACAAAATGGAGTTACAAAAATGGAAAATGGTATTTACAATTGTTTTTAGTGATAAAAATCACTATTTTTATAGGGATTTCTTATGAAAATTTGACATGTGCTTCTTGGAGCTCCCTACATGCTCCTTCTTCTTCTGTGTCCACTTCCTTGATGTGCTTTGTTGACATTCAAGGTCACACACGAGCATGGAAGTGCATCAATGAAGTGGACACACAAGAAGAAGGAGCATGTAGGGAGCTCCAAGAAGCACATGTCAATTTTTCATAAGAAATCCCTATAAAAATAGTGATTTTTATCACTAAAAACCATTGTAAATACCATTTTCTATTTTTACAACTCCATTTTGTTCAAGCCAAGGAGTCCTTGAGCTTGAGGAGTATTAAAAGTATCATCCTACCAATTTTCATAATTTTTAGACTCCATTTGAGTCCCCAAATAAGCCCTAGAACCTAATTTTTAACTAGGCCGGACACTAGGTCTGGATAGGGCCAAAACTACTCAAAAAACTATAAAAAGGGATGAAGAGCTCATTTCTAAGGAGGGCTCGTTGTAGATTTCAGCTTGTAAGAGAGCTCTTTTGTAATCGAAGTTCTTCCATTGTTCTACTCTTTGCTCTTACTTTGTGCATGTGTGTGTATGTGTGTGCATGCTCGTGTGCTTTCACTCACGCACTTGTGCCATCACTTGCTCACGGTCTTCATACCGGTCCTCATGTCTCTACGGATTGACATTTATGAGGTGTATCTCCTCACGTTGGTACTCACCATTGTGCTAGAGTGACACCAAATTTGGTGTTGTTGCTGGGGAGAGAGCTTGGAGGACGAGCGTGTGACGGTAAGATGTAGAGTAGCAACGTTGGAAGGTAAAAAAAAATCACCATTTTCAGTTCAGTTTTTGAGTTTTCCTTCTTCTTCATCTTCATCATCATCATCATCTTCTACCATCTTCATATTCTCTCCTTTTTTCCATTTTTGGCTGTACATTCACCTCGTTTCTCACTTGTGGCTACGAGCAAGAAGCATAGAGGTTGTTTAGAGCTAAAATGCTAAAGAATCACTCTTGAAAAACTCTCAAAAAACACCAAAATCTGGGTGACAGTATCGTGGAGTGACAAGACCTGCATCTGGTATCGCGAGTGGAATATCACAAGTTTGGAGGGTGGTTTTGCATCTACAAGGTGATAGGAGTGACAAGGAGAACACAAGGTACACATATCTACACAAATTTTTGAATTTGGACTCCAAAAACTCCGAGTATCGTGTCCGATTGAGATTTGGTATCACGATACTAGAATTCTCGAGTATCGCGATACTTGTCGAGGTATGGTATCGTGAACATCCACTTGGGATATCGCGATACCATTTTCATATCGTATCGTCAAGTGTTGGTATCACGATCGCCATCGCCCCGTTGGTATCATATCGTGTCGTTCACGGTATCGTACCGTCGATCGAGCAGTATCATATCGCATGCAAAGTTGGTATCGTATCGCCCACATGGTATCATATCATCCCTTACCCTAGTATAGTATCGTGCCAAAAAAGTGGTATCGTATCGTCCGATCCTTTGTTATCGTAGCGTCCATAGAACCAGTATTGTATCGTGAGAGTTCGATCAAATATCAAGTGCAAAATTCACTTAAGTAATCCTGACGATGTGATTCCAAAGAAGGGCTTGACACGATATTCAACTAAAAAGAGTGATTGGTGCAAATTAACCTGCAACGAGAGTGTACTTGGGACCAAGGGGGTATAGAAACCAGGCATATGAACCTTAGATCAGGAAGACACATAGGCTGAGACAGACAAAGCCTTAGATCCTCTGAAGCTAGTGTCAATCACATTGCTAGGTCTTAGGCCCAACAACTGAGTAATTATTCCAACCACACTAACTCTGAGACTAGTGAATCAGAGATGTCTCAAGGCATAGAGAGACCCATGGGAAGTTCAGGTGTGGCCTACCTACAAAAGGTTGAAGGTCCTTACAAGACTCAACTCCAATATCTTAGGACCAACCGATTAGGTGCTTACATCTATGAGGACGGTCTAAAAAGATTCGTAGTCCAGATTAAAAACCAAGATCAACCTATTGGACTAGAACATCCAGCCGTGAAGTTTGAGAATGGCGCATACCTGGACAAAGAGGGAACTATGTATGTAGTCACCGACCAGCCAGTCAGGACAGACAAATTTGGTAATGTGATCCCAGAAAAAGACATGGGTGACATAGAGCAAGGGAACATGGGAAGAGAGCCCAGGACCCCTCGAGGTAAATCAGTTCTTACGAGAATCCTCACGCCAGAGTGGGTGCCCCAAGACAACAAGAGCATAGATCTGCTCTTAAACCGAGAGACTGATGAAGCCTTTTGGAGGTATAAGCCTGATCAGCCGAATGAAGTAGGAATTATCACGATCTATGAGTTCAAAGAACCTGATAGCCCAAGCAAAGTGACCTATCTGGACAATACGTCAGAAAGGATCTTTGTGGTCACGGAGCATGGTAGGCATGCCTACACTTGGAAGGGTGAATTTATCTTTCCCCAACCAAGATCCAATGTCTCTTATGGCCACCAAGGAGCGGGAACATCCCAAGTTCATGGAGCTCAAAGGGATAGAAGTAGAGATAGGCCAGAGCTAAGCTTTGCCAACCCAATAGGAAAAGAGAGGATGAGAACAGAGGCAGATAGAGTGGAAATGGAGAGACTTAGAGAACCAAGGAACCAAAGACATACTGATGATTTTCCTTTGCCAAGGCCTAGAGAACACACTAGAACCTTGAGGCCAACCCAACTGGTGAAGTCCATGAAGAACTATTTCGATGGTACAAGAGACCCATACGATCATGTAGCTGAATTTAGACAAGTCTTGAAAGCTGAACAAGTGGAGGAACTATTCACGCAATACAATGCTTTCGGTCTAACCCTTAGGAACACTGCCCTTACATGGTTTCAACCACTGAATGAGAGGCAGTTCAGAAACATAGACCAGCTTCTAGAGGCATTCATCACTGAGTTTTCTAAGAGTGGCATAAGGCACAACACTTCCTCACTAATTCATAGCTTCAAGCAAACACCTCACGAGACGGTTAGGCTTGCAGGAAGAAGATTTAGACAATACCTAGAGAGATGTCCCATTCTTGAGTTACCCACTCCAGCCAAACAGGTGGCTTTATTCTTGGATGGATTGCTAAGTACCAAATTGAGATCGCATGTGTACTTGAAGGACCCTAGGACCATAGAAGAGTGTGCACGCATGTGCATCGACATCAAGGATAACCTAGGGGAGGAACTATAACTTTCAAAAATCTACAAAGAGTCAGATAGTTCTACTAGCCTCTCTTCCTCACAATCCACATCTATTGAGGAACTCACTGAGAAAGTAGCTTAAAAGCTAGGAGTCTCTAGTAAACAAATACCAAGGTTTGCGCCAGTGAAAAGATGCTATACTTGTGGAGATGACCATATGGCAAACGTATGTCCCATTATGGCCCAACCCCAAGTGAATCCTAGTAACTAGTACTGCACCATAGAATGGAGATACACCAATCACACCGTGCAAGATTGCCCATACAATAAGCAAGCAGTTATGCAAACATACCCACAACCATATCCTCAACAAGGAAGATACCAGAACCAGTACCCACCTCAACAATATGGCAGACTACAACAACCCTGTCAACAACCCTATCAAACCCAACAAAGGCCTCAACCTGTGTTAGCGCAACAACCCCCTGCCCCAGCCAATGTGATCCCAATAAAGTATGCAGCTACATAAGAAAATCTAGATAGGTCCATAGTCCCAATCACTCCACTACTTTCAGAAGGTGACCCTAGAGATTAGGGTTTTGATTCTACACATATTGATAGCCCCCAGGCCTACTACATGCAGTCACCTGAGCATAGTGAGTCCTACTATTGTGAAGAACCGAGAGAACCTGGTTGGGAGCGAGATTATACAAATGTCATGTATGCCAACCCCAACTCTAGACCTCAACCTAGGTAGGTACAACCCCCACTTCCTAGAGGACCATGCTTCAGATGTCAGGGAGATCACCTCATACGTGATTGTCCAATGCCTGCTCCTACACAGCCCCAACTTGTGACAATTCAGGGCTTCTGTCAAAATTACGGAAAAGAGCATCTCTTACGAGATTGCCCAAAGAACCCTACTAACATGCCAAAAATCACTCCTATCAATGTCATTGGACTAGTAGTAGATTCTACAGGAAGTGTGACTTCCACTACCCCAGTGCAAGTAGTCACCCGAGCTCAAGCTTGGCAGCAAACTCAAGGAGTAGGGCAAGAAAAGAGTTCTGAGGTTAGTGAGACAGAGAGTATAACCAAGAAAAGGACAAGAGCTTGGAGAGATAGCAGGGAGAGAATGAAAAGACAATGGGCACAGAAAATGAGCAAACTTGAGGGAAGCTTGAGAGAAACAAAAGCGAAGATAAATGAACTCACAGCTCAAACTCAATCTCACACCACCCCTCCACCACCCTTTCCATCTCTCGCCAATCCATCACCTTCCATTCCCCAACCTTCTAATCCACCACACTTAACCCACCCACCACCCAGAGTAGGATTAGTTCTAGTTGATCCCACTCCTGAGGATCTAGACATGATGCTTAAAGCATATCAGGCCAGAATCCAAGAAGGGCCAAATGTACAGATCATGATAAATGTTACCCTAGAGCCGATCTAGAGATAGAGCGAACAAAGATTTATGCTAAGATGGTCGAATTGGCACAAGCCATGTTTGAAGCCAGTTGTTTGTTCAATGGCTCTAGCTCCACTAGAACACCATTACATTTTGACGGTCTATTAGATAGATTGGAAAGGTTACTTGAAAAGTCTGGAAAAGGAGCCTCCTCCCAGTTTAAGGAGAGTGCAAATGATAGAATAAGAATTCCTCCCCAGGAAGCTTATGTGTCTAACTCCACTGAACCAGACACATCTTCTTCTATGAATTGATATTCTCCAACATTTTTGCGAGAGATTCAAGAAGAGAAATGGGCTAAAGAAAGTGAAAATCCCCCTCCAATTGAACTTTTGGATGATGTGCACGATCAATTCCCACAAGACATTCCTTCCATTTATGGAGAACAGGAGCATGCCCACTCACATGAAGGTTTAGACTTTGAGTTTAATTCCTCGCAAGAGTTACCACATTTCATAGGCCCATGGGAAACTAAGTCAACTTGCATGACAGTGCCAGAAATATCATTGGATAAGATAGGAGAAATGAGCAAAGGAGAAGAAGGAAATACCCATCTTCTAGTTACCCATCAGGGATACACAACCAAGGCAATTTTGGACTCATGTGCAGGTTGCAATTGCTACCACTTCCCTATGGAAGCATTGGGGCAAGCCAGCACTCAGGCCGACGAGAATGAAATTGCAAATGGCCGATGGTCATATTGAGAGGCCTTTAGGATTGCTAGAAGGAATAACTCTCACTACATGTGGTGTAGAGTTTGAGCATACGTTTGCTATATGTGACTTTTGCAAAAACCAGGCCTATGCGATGATTTTGGGGAGACCATTTATGCAGCAGTTGCAAGTGGTACAGGATTGGTGAACCAATTCTTTGTACTTGCAACACTTAGGTGTTACAACCAAAGTCAATCTCAAGGATTACTCTCATAGAGATGTACCCCCCTCCAATGGAAGCCCATCCATAGAGCCAAAGATGATATTGAGTCAGTGCATTCCATAGGATCCGGATCCTCATGAATGCATGAAGACACTCACTTGTGGATGTGTAAAGTAGCAGAAGAAGAGGAGAAGAGAGAAAAAGCCAGAGAGATAGGTGCAAAGGAAACCCATAGATCAATTCAAGACCAAGCCTACGCACCTGTAGTATTTCTTGACGAAGAATTTGAACCTCATGGTTGGGCGGAAATTTTGGCAACAATGGATGTAGCCATCAATGAAGAACAATGGACACCCACTGCGATGAGGATGGCTATGACATTTCAATCTTCTCCATAGAACCAATTATGGGAGATTCGGTTGTGGAAGAATGTGAACCTAGCACTGATGCGTTTGAGGATGGAAGTGACTCCAATTTAGAGTCAATCATCATGGACCCACCATTTGCATCAGATGAAGAATACTTCTATGAGGTAGAAGTTCACCCTCAGAGACATGAAGAGCTCACTAATGATGTGAGATTAACCACACAAGTGACCACCAAGAGTGAAGGAAAGAAAAGACAGAAGAAAAACATCACTCTGGAGGAAGAAGAATCTCTGTTTGAGGTCCCTGAAAATTTCAAGAAGTATGAAATAGAAGATAGAAGAGTCATGGTAAGAATGCCTAAACGTGAGGCACAAGCAGGAGAGGCCTATGATAACAAAGAAACCACCAAGAAAATAGTGGTAGCCATAGAAGAAGGAGAGGAGAGATGCACATACATTGGACAAGACCTGACTGAAGAAGAAGAGCAAGAGTTGATAGCCTTGCTGAGAGAATACAGAGATGTATTTGCTTGGAGTTACAAGGACTTGAAAGGTGTAGACCCGGATATATGCTCACACACGATCCCCATGACCTCAGAGGCCAGACCCTCTAAACAGAAGCCATACACATACAATGACAACTATGTTGCCAAGATCAAAGAAGAGATAGATTGCTTGGTTGAAGCTAGATTTATCTATGAAATCGAGCACACTAAATGGGTTTCCTCCATTGTAGTGGTGCCCAAAACGAATGGAAAATTACGTGTGTGCATTAACTTGAAGAAGGTTAACGCAGCCACTATCAGAGATAGTTATCCGCTTCCTATTATTGAGCATCTATTAGAAAGGGCAGCAGGCAAGGAAGTGTACAACTTCCTGGATGGGTTCTCTGGTTACAATCAAGTAGCCATTGCACCAGAAGATCAACATAAGACGGCTTTTGCCACAGAGTGGGGCATATTTGCTTTTCGAGTAATGCCATTTGGTCTAACCAATGCACTCGCAAGCTTCTAGAGATTGATGTGCCATGTGTTTAAAGAGTTCCTGAGGAAGAATTTGGAAGTGTATGTTGATGACCTCTCTGCTCATTCCAACATCAGACAGACACATATACCTGAACTTAGACAAATCTTTGACAAATGTAGAGAATATCAAATCTTCTTGAACCCAAAAAAGTGTGTTTTCATGGTCAGGCAAGGCAAGATTCTAGGACACATAGTGTCAAAGAACAGCATATCCTCTGATGAAGAGAAAGTGAGAGCTATCGCAGAACCACCTAGGCCAAAGAATGTCAAGGAAGTGCAAGCTTTCATGGGGCATTGTGGGTATTATTGACGTTTTATACACATGTATGCCATCATTGCAAAGCCTCTATACAGACTATTGACCAACTTTGAGTGGACGGATGAATGTAAGAAATCTTTCAATGAGCTAAAACAGCGATTGTGATCAGCTCCAATCTTGACTACACCGGATTGGAACAAGCCATTCCATGTCCATGTGGATGCATCCAATTATGCTATTGGATGCGTGCTAGCACAACCTACGGGCGAAGGTAATATGGATCTTCCAATTGCATATGCGAGTAGACAATTGAATGAAGCTGAACAAAATTATACCACTACTGAGAGAGAGGGATTAGGCATGGTATATGCAGTTAAGAAATTTAGACACTATTTGCTTGCAAATAAGTTTAAATTTTTTACTGATCATCAAGCACTATTGTACTTGGTAAACAAGCCATGCAATACAAGTAGATTAGTAAGATGGTTCCTCTTACTAATGGAATATGACTTTGAGGTAGTGGTGAGAAAGGGCAAGACTCACTTGCGAGCAGATCATCTCTCAAGGCTCACATCTGGAGAGGCCCCACAAGGAGTATCAGATGACCTTCCTGATGCTTACTTGTTTAATTTAGAAGCTGTACCTCAGTGGGCCAAGCTGTTAGTGCCAGTACTGACATGTGGGCCTAAACATCCAGTAGTAAACACTCAAGATAGGGAGGTGGTAAAAACCCAGAAGTATCATATCATTTCAGGAAGTATGTACAAACATACTGATCAAGGAGTATTAGCCTATTGTGTGGAAGAGGATGAGTACTTGAAGTGGTTGCAATTAGCACATGTGGGTGCATTAGAGAAACTCTACTCGAGACAAAGAACCTTACAGACATTGAGGAGACTTGGAGTGCACTGGCCAGCTATGGAAGCTGATGTCCATAGGATGTGCAAAGAATGCCCAATCTGTCGCATTCAACCACCAGTGGAACATGCCACTCTTTATCGAGTGTCTTTAGTGCTAGATTGGAGTGAACCTTTAGTAGCCTTTTTGAGGACGAGAACCTTTCCCCAAGATATGACATTGGCTAGACAAAGGAACTTAGAACAAGAAGCTTTAGAGTATACCCTCATTGGAGATAATCTATACAGGAGGGGAAAAGATGGGTATCTTAGATTATGTGTCCACGAGAGTGAATATCTCAAGATCTTAGAAACCACTCACGAAGGTGTAGCAAGAGGACACTTTGTACTAGATAGGGTGATCAAGGCAACACTATTTGCAGGTCTTTGTTGGCCCACACTTCATATGGATGCACATACTTATGTGAAGAGATGTGATATTTGTCAGCGAACTCAGTACCTTACATGTAAAGATGACATGCCATTGAAACCTATGATAGGTGGACGTGCATTCTCTAAGTGGGGGATAGACTTTGTCGGTCCTATTAATACCCCAGCTAAGGGTTCCCATGCTGAATACATTATTGTGGCCATCGACTACCTAACCAAATGGGTAGAAGTAAAAGCTACAACGAAGAACGACACACAGACCACTGCTAAGTTCTTATTTGAGAATGTGTTCACCAGATACAAGCGACCAATAGAGCTAGTAAGTGATAGAGGCACACATTTCTTGAATGAAGTCATAGAAAACCTTCTCCAAGAATTCTTGGTGATACACAAGAAGTCTGCCCCCTATCATCCACAAGCTAATGGACAAGCCAAAAGCACAAATAAGATTCTATGCAATGTGTTCACCAAATTAGTGAATAATAAACGCTCTGATTGGGACAAATAGCTACACCACATTGTTTGGGCATACCAAGTTGCCTATAAAATGGTACTCCAAGCCACTCCCTTTCAAATGGTATTTGGCCAAAACGTAGTGCTACCATTGGACTTCTTGATACCTACATTGAGAGTAGCACAGGAGCACAAGTGGACAGGCCATGAGCTCTCATCTAGAATCTTCGATCTTGAACATTTAGGTGAAACACGATTCAGAGCTGCAGCAGGAATTTATGCAGCCAAGAAGAGGCAAAAAGCATATTTCGATGCACATGTGAAGGATAAGGGCTTGAAAGCAGGAGACCTAGTCCTTATCTACACCTTGAAGCAACATGCACAGAAATTAGAGAAGAGAGGCTATGGACCAATGATAATCAATAGGATCTCCACAAGTGGAGGAGTACAACTAGCCACTCTAGAAGGTGACATCCTACCAAGTTACATAAGTGGATGCAGAGTCAAGTTATATCAAGAACCCCTAATGGAAGAGATTCTAAATCTACTCAATACTTCAAAGAAACGTAAGGAAGAGGAAAAGTGAATTTGAGAAGAAGCACAGGCAGAAGCTTTAGAACGCATCCGACGAATGAAATTGAGAAGAAAATGTAGAGATCAGCCCATGCCTGACACTCATGAAGCTCTCGGTTATCACATGGCCATGTGCGAGGCTTCATGTGAACGGTCCCATAAGATAGTTGATCGACTACCTTTTGTGACAATAGAAGTAGGACAAGGAGAGAGTGCAAGGACCGTGAGAGCTTTAATTGATTCAGGATCAGCCCCTAGTGTAGTTCGGCTTTCTTACTACCAAAAATTGCAATTGAAGGTCAATCCTATTGAGGCATATCTCATAGGGTTGGGAGGTGTTGAAACCCTTGCATGGGAGAGGTGGAACTTCCCCTCTACATTCAAGAGGTCCTAATGCCAGCAAAAGTGCTAGTATGTGAAGATGAGGATCTTACTGAACCTCTTGTCTTGGGTGAAGACTAGATCTATGATCACGTAGTCAACCTCAACCTAAGAAGTGGAATTCTTCAGGTTTGGGCAGGCCAAAGATGCCTCATGATTGAATTAGCAAACCAAGCACTCAGGCCATTAGAAAAGGCACCAAATCCTGGTCCCTCCAGGAACCCACATGAAGATAACGATGCTATTCTTGTCCAAAGTTCTATGGTGTAGAGGATTGTCGCTCTTGATGAAGGTACAGAAGTCAATGAGGAGTTCCCATTTGTTCGAAAGAAGATTTGAGAAAGGCAGGCCGGGCAACACATGACATTGAGGAGGCCGATGATCAATAAGCGTGAACACCAACCCGTGCAATATGAAGTACCTCGTGGCATGAAGCAGATCTGGATATGCAAGGGAAGAACTCCCATGGTTCTAGAGACAGGTTCTCAAAGATGCACTAAACCAGTGATACCGTCGAGGACTACAACGAAGAAGCCCCCTAGGCAACACTCTAGACATACCATTTCTACTTGGGTCCCGAAGCGGTCAATGAAGGCTATACCCAATGCTAGACAGATATGGGTGCCCAAGACCTGCTTGCAAGCTCAAATCATTTCACCCCCAGTCACTAGAATAAATCAACACTCACAAGCACTCTTGGCAAACAGCTCAGGGAAGATACCTACACCCCACACTATTACACCTTCGCTCAAACCTAGGAATGTCTCGAAATGGGTACCCAAAAGGTCCCAAATCCAACACAATCTAGTTCATAAACCTTTACCTGTCATCAGCTCTAAGAGCTACAAATCCACAATCAAAGTTTGGAGACTTAAACCCCATATCAAACCCCCTGACCCCATTTTGTAAATCCATCCACTCTGATGTAGGTGC
The DNA here is from genome assembly GCA_020310875.1 of Ceratopteris richardii. Lineage (NCBI taxonomy): Eukaryota > Viridiplantae > Streptophyta > Polypodiopsida > Polypodiales > Pteridaceae > Ceratopteris > Ceratopteris richardii. Next base: position 25,556,593 of record CM035419.1, on the reverse strand, counting down.
ATTCTGAGTACCTTGCATATCCAAAGTATGCATCTAGGATGATACTAACCACTAACCAACATTCACACCTATCACAAACACTTCACCCCTAACCACTAACCACCTGGAATGTCATGTTAGTATTGTGAAGGGAACACCATTACATCCTATTTCCTATGCAACTCTAATGTGCCTCTCTTCTTCTAGCAGATAAGCATCAACAGCTACAAGAAGTTTCATGGCAACAACAACAGGCATGAGCTCCCAGGTAGGCACTAGTACTCAAATGAATTGGGATACCATGCCTGTGGAGGTTCCACTAACAACTAGGCCTAAGGAGTTTCTGAATGTGAGACAAATTCCCATCTCAGATCCACCAAGTGGCCTAACAGAGAGAGTAAAGGGACATTCTCATTGGTTCAATGAGATGCTAGGAGATTTGGGGGATGCAAACCATATATGGGAATCCAAGTTGGAATTTGGAGGAGTTTGGTGGACATTTCAGTTCTTCTCAAGAGAGTTTGAAGCATTACAAAACGTAGCACCTCTTCAAGATATTTGGTAGAAAGCGGGATTGAAGGATTATTTTAGTGCATCTCTGCCTAAACCAGATTTCCTTAGATGCTACTACTTGATTGCAACTCTTAAAGCGACAGGAGATCGAGATCAGTCAGGCACATTCCTGGTGCCCTCTCTATCAAACCAGGAGGAAATGAAAAAGTTTGAGTTGAACATAACTTTAATCAGGGAGGCCCTTAAGATGTACGCCAACCATGTACCCTTCGATTGAGACCCATTGATACTGGAGTCTATGAAGAACAGTAAACTCAAGAAGTTGAAAGAAATGTGTGCCCTCACCCCAAACATTGCCATACCGTTGTGAATGTGCCTTCAGCACTTTGCATTTCCAGCTCAAGGTCGATTCACACAGCCTCATAAGAAGATTTGGTACAGGCTATACCTAGCGGAGATAGGGAGTCTACCTATTAAAATGCTAGTGTGGATCCTCGACCAATTATATGAAGCAGGCAAACGAGGAGTAAGGAAGCCTACTTTGAATGGTTGTTGTGCCATTACAAGAACTCGTACTCATAGTTGCAATTCTTCTAAGGACAAAAACCAAGGGTTCAACCAGCTAAAAGAATACGTGGATCTCTTTCCCATGTTCTAATTCCTTGCGAGTCCACCACAAAAATCTCCCTTAGTGTTGCAGAGCTAAAGAGCGCACAAAGCAGAGAAAAAAGACGGGCCCCAAAATTTTTCCGATTTGGACCACATATTTTTGTAACATATTCATTCTTGTAATATATTTCCCTTTGTAAAGGCACTAGAGGAGTCCTCTAGATGCACTCCCACAGAAGAATAGAAGCTTACCCATGTAAAATAGTAGGAAATTAGCTTTTAGTGAATAAAAGTGCCGGTCACTTGTGTGAAAGGATCATTTTTAGGGCACTAGTATATAAGTCAAATGTGACTCTTTGTAAAGAACTTTTTGCCATTGTGAGAATAGAGAGCACAGAAATTCGAATTTGTGTCTTCTTCCCTCTTCATCTTCTTCTTCGTGAGCTTGTATGCATGTGTATTGTGTGGAAAGAGTGCTTGTGAGTGTTGTCTATCCTTGAGAGTGTTTCTTTGTTGTAGGAGAGGTGTGTGCGAGGTGTAGGAAGTGCTGAAGTGTAGGAAAGTATTCCCGCGACTCAGTATTTCTGTCATAACTTGAAGTAGGAGCGTCGGATTTGAGTGAAACCACTGCCATTGGATGCGTTTTCTCGAGAGCTTCGAAACGCATATGCTATTCGCTATGTTTGGAGCTCGGAGCTAGGAGAAAAGTCCAAAATACTGACGGCTGCTGCACCAAGTATCGTTTCGTCTTGACCTACAGTTGAAGCTTGTTAGGATAAGTAATTACCTCATTTTCATTCTTGAGTACTTTATGTGCATTGACCATTACGTGATTGCATGTCTTCATACACTCGGCTAGGTTAGTATACTCTTTGGATTGATATTTAAAAGCGTGTATCCCCACTATATGCACTTGTGAGGGGATTGAGGTATAGTCTCTTTCTCCGCAAGTCCCTAAGTTGAAGCTTAGGTCAACACACTTTTTGGCGCCGTTGCCGGGGAGTGACGAATCAAACCGAGGCATTCGTGTGATGGTAAGTAGCTTTTTGATTTGAAGAACTTGGAGGAGCGGAAATCTTCTCTTCTTTGGTAAGTCAATCTCAGCCGCACTTGCTACTTCTCATTCTTGGAGTGTGTGTAGTGAGTTGATAGATTAGGGAAGAGAGTAGGAGTGAGTAGAGAGTAGTCTAAATCATTAGAGTAGGTTTTAGTTTTGTTCAAAAAATTTTCCTTTTTGATAGCTAGAAATTTCCAAGTATAAAAGCCAAAAAAGTTCCATTTTTCAACTCACTTGTTGAACAAGTATCGTGGAGAGAGCAGTCGGGTATCGTGAGTGCTTGTAGAGATCGTGGGCGAGTTTTCAGGCGAGCTGGAGCTTTACAAAGCAAGGGGAAGTGCTAAGGAAGTTGAAAGTGCATCAGAGGTGAGCCTAGCAAGTCCTAATCCTATCACATCATTCAAAAAAATCAAGTTCAGGCAGAAATGACTTGCGTCAGAGATCGTTTGGGTTTGATTGAGGTGAAAAGGTGAGTTTTGAGTGATCCAGAGAGTGGAGAAGGGGGAGGAGAGTGCATAACACAAGTGCATTGAATCAAAAACTTAAAAATTTTTGTCAAAATTTGGAAATTGGGTCAAGTATCGTCTTTGCTCCCGCGGTCGAGTATCGCGATACTTGTCAAGTATCGTGGAACTCCTGTGGTTGAGTATCGCGATATTTCCCAAATATCGGTATCGTCTCGATCAGAGATCGTTTGAGCTCAAAGATCGTGTATCGTTGGCTCAAGTATCGTGTTCCAGAGATCGCGATACTTGCCAAAGATCGTCGATCGTTGAGGTCAAGGATCGGTATCGTTTCGGTCAGATATCGTTTGACCAAGTATCGTTTGGATCAGCGATCGTGTATCGTTTGGTTCAAAGATCGCGATATTGGTCAAAGATCGGTATCGTTTCGGCTCAAGTATCGTCGATCGTCTCCGTGAGAGATCGTATACCAGAGATCGCGATACTTGCCAAAGATCGTCGATCGTTTGGTCGAGTATCGTGTATCAAGTATCGTCTGCACCAAATATCGTGTATCGTTTGACCAAGTATCGTAGAGACAGAGATCGTGTATCGTTTTGGTCAAGTATCGTGTATCGCGTCTCAGAGATCGCGATACTTACCAGCGATCGCGTATCGTTTCGAGCCAAGTATCGTCGATCGTGTATCGTGTTGACCAAACATCGTGGAGTCCAGAGATCGTTTTGCCAAAGATCGTTTGGGGAAGTATCGTGTATCGTGTATCGTCTAGACTCAGGTATCGAGTATCGTGTCAAACTCAGATATCGTGTATCGTGTCCACCAAGTATCATCTGGGCGGAGATCGTTTTCCAGCGATCGTTTCGTCGAAGTATCGTGTCAGTCAGCGATCGTTTCCTCAGAGATCGTGAGAGTCAAGTATCGTGACTTGAAATTTTCTTTCAGTCATTTTCAGCCTGACTTTTTCCTAGACTTCTAAGCCATAACTTAGAATTCTAGAGGCTAGAGGTGGACAAGATTTGATCAGAGCTCTTAAGTGAATGAACCTGAGATCCGGAAGAACCCTAGGAAGCCGAAGAAGTGTAATTTCTTCCGTAGGGAGTGTAGCTGAACCAAGCAGCCGTTCACACTATTCTGAGACCTCCAGTGAGTCAGAAGGAGAAATCCCCATGGCTTCCGAGGATATGCAAAACACTGTGCCCATGATTGGCCAGATGTCCATCATCGAGGGAGCTTAGAATACGTGAGCACCAACCACAATGAGATCCCTATCTATTTGGATGGTCTAAACAGATCAGTGGCCAGACTGAGAAAGGCTTCAGAGGCCTACATAGTGCCAAGACCTGCAGTTAAGTACATAGGAGGACTATACATGGACAAACGAGACATTCAATACGTGGTCACAGAATACCCGGAAATCATTAATGAGCGTGGTGAGGAAAATAATGCTTCGAGCTTAAATGGAGGTGGAAACGAAGAGCAAGTAACTACTCCTAGAGGGAGATCTATAATAACTAAACTTTGGAGAGGAGACCTAATTCCCCAGGATGATACTCTGATAGATGTGTATTTGATCAATGGAATGGAGCACTTGCTCAGAGCCCATTCCTCTATATGGGAAGCTGCTCCTAATCCAGTTACCATCTATGAGTTACAAGACCCTGAATTCCCCACCATCATCACCTATTTGGATAAAAATCACAGAAGGTATTTGCCCATAACAGAATTAGAGAGAGCTGAGCTGAAATATCAGAACATCCCAGTGTTTCCCCCAAGGGACCAAGCCACTACGTCACGGAATCCACATGGAACTTCTCAAAATGATTCAATTCAACAATCAGGACAAACACAACAAACTCAACAAACACAGATTCCCATCAGACCACATGTACAATTCGCAATGCCTGCCACTAATCCTAACTACCGGCCACAACCAGCCATTGACCCAAGACATGGAGTTCATGCTCCAGTCAGACCGCAGGTAGTACGAGGACCAGGCATACCAATAGGAAGACCTAACTACCCTGTAATGCCTAGACAACCTGAAGCAGGAAGGAGACTAAGGCCGATCCAAGTGGCCAAGTGCATGAGAAATCATTATGATGGCTCTAGTGAACCCTATAATCACATAGCAGAATTTAAACAAGTAATTAGAGCCGAGCAGGTAGATGACTTCATGATTCAATATGAGTCTTTTGGCCTTACCTTGTCAGACACAGCTCTGGCCTGGTTTCAGCCATTGGATCCAAATGCTTTTCAGAACATGGATCAGGTATACCAAGAAATGATTGAAGAATTTACCAAATCTGGAATTAAAAACAATTCTTCGTCATTAATCCACAGCTTCAAAGAAGTCCCTACCGAGTCAGTAAGATTGGCAGCAAGGAGATTCAAGCAGTATGTGGATAGATGTCCCGTAGAAGAGAGACCAACGCAAAACAAGATGGTATCACTGTTCTTAGAGGGACTGTTGAACGGAACCTTGAGGTCATTAGTGTACGTGAAGAGAGTTCAAACTTTGCAAGAGTGTATGAAGGAATGTATAGACCTAGAAGATAATCTTGCAGAAGACTTGAAAATACCCCAAGGTAGTGTGAAAAGCGAAGAGTCAACATGTAGCACATCAAACCCCAAAAACAACGTAGAGGAAATTGCCGACTTGTTAGCAAAAAAACTGAATGTTCAAGGACAGAGGAATTATCCCACCAATCCTATGAGAATGCCTATGCTTAGAAGATGTATGCAGTGCGGAGGAGATCATCCTTCTCATTTGTGTACTAGGGGAGTAGTCCCACCACCTGCTTATGCTCCTCATAGACCCTCTGTCCCCGGACCTCTACAATATTGCAGTATAGAGCAGAGATACACAAACCATAGCACTGAGAACTGCCCTTACAATAGGCAAACCAGACCCACCCAGCCTTATGTGAGACCATATGGATACCCGCACAACCAGCAAGGAGGAGAAGCCTTTAGATACCCCTCATATCAGCCGCAGGCACCAATACCACGACCATACGCATACCAGGGATATACGCAATCCCAACCAGTGCTAGGACAACAACCGCCCCACCCTCAGAACGTTGTCCCAGTTAAGATAGCGCAACCAGAGGAAAACTTAGAAAGGGCTATAGTGCCAGCCACACCTTTGACTAGCAGTGAACCATATGACTCATTTTACGAACCTAGTCAAGGAACATACTCTGGTTATGAGAGCTCAATAATGGAATATGGGCAACAATATGACCCATATGCTTATGGCATGGAGACACCAGAGAGTTCATATAATTACGAGCAGGATTATGTGCCCTTAATGTACACAGCTCCTAGAGCAACAATGCCACCTCGACCAATGAATAGACCGCCTGTACCCAGAGGACCATGCTACAGATGTGGAGGTGACCACTATATTAGAGAATGTACATTACCAAACCCACCACCACCACAACGAATTTGGGAAGGCTACTGTAGCGATTGCGGTAAGGAGCATCTTTTCAGAGATTGTCCTAGGAACCCCAACAAAGTCACAGCTAACGTGCAGATCAATGTGATAGAAGTGATTGAATCATCAGGGAGCGACAAAGAGTACACTATACCTTTAAAGGCCATAACAAGAGCAAAGGCTAGAGAGAACCCTGATAAAACAGACGGAAGTAATCAAAGTGACAAAGAGGGAAATGCACCCATCCCTCACAGAGTAGAAGACTCCGAAGAACCAGAGAGAAGTATTGCCAGTAAAAGATCACAAAGATGGAAGAACCGGAGAGAAAGGATAAAAGAAAAAAAGTTATTGCAAAAGAAGGAAAATGAAAAGAGTAAACAGAAATTAACAGAAGAATCACAAGTGGAAGAAGAAAATAAAAAGGAGAATAAAAGAGAGGAGGTAGGATCAATATTAGCAGACCCAATGCCTGAAGAATTAGCCATGTGGATTCAGGCATACAAGGCGAGAATAAAAGCAGGACCTACCATAGAACAACATGAGAGAGAGTATCCGAGAGGCGACTTAGAGAAAGAAAGACTGGAAATCTGCAAAAAACTGATAGAAGTCGCCCAACAAACATTAGAAAAACCCGCATCACCTTTACCAAACAACCGAATTTGCGAAGAAAAATTCCAAGAGTGCCTAAACACTCAGGAAAAGCTTAACGTAAATAGACCTCTGAATGATGAAATTGGTATTGAGAGAAAGGAAGGATCCATAGTCCCTGAAATAGAAGGAGACTGGACTAAGGATCTATGGGCACGAGTTCAAGAGGACAAGTGGAAAAAAGTAGAAGAAATGGAACCGCCCTTTGCAGAATTAGAGGCAGAAAACGAAATAGAGGGTTCAATACCTGAACTCAATTCAGAAGAAATTTTTCCAATGGATGCAAGTGACAAAGAAGTGGAAGACGATGTAAAGGAGCTACCCAACTACACCGGGGAATACGAGCACAACTCAGAATTGTATCGCATTCCATCAATAAAGAGACGAGAAACGAATCCATCAGTTCAAACATCGGAGATCATACAACGTCTTCGAGAGGTGAAAATCCCATGTACCCTAACACTTGAGGAACTGTTAAAGGTAAAACCACATTTAAAAGAGAAATTGATCAATCAATGGGAAGTCAAGGAGGAAAAGAAGGAGGTAGCTGACGAAGTGAAAACGGTGAGAATTCCAGTGGATAAAGTAGGAGACTTTAGCGAAGGAGATGAAGGAAATACATGCCTACCAATCACCTATAGGGGTTATATTACCAAAGCCATACTAGATACAGGAGCCGGTGTTGGCATTGCTACCAAAGAAATTTGGGAGAAATGGGGAAAACCAGCATTGAGACCAACACGCATGAAAATTCAAATGGCAGATGGACATACGGAAAGACCCTTAGGAGTGTTGGAACGAGTAATCTTCACTACGTGCGGAGTGGAATTCGAGCATACTTTAGCAATTTGTCACTTTGAAAGGCCAAGCAACTATGAAATGATCTTGGGAAGGCCATTCATGAGACAGCTAAAGGTCGTACAAGATTGGGGAAAAGATGCAGTGTACCTACAACACGCAGGAGTCACGACTAGGATCAACCTACATACGTACACATATCAAGATGTACCACCTCTGCAATGGAATCAAATCCATAAAGAGGAAGACGATCAATCAGTTCATAGTGCAGGTTCTAGTGACCAATCCTGGATGAACGAGGACACTCATCTATGGGTATGCCAAGCTGCAAAAAGGGAAGAAGAGAGAAGAAAAAGTTGGCAGCAGAAACAAGGTGTAGTTAGATCGGTACAAGATCCAGCTTATATGCCACAAGTATTTCCAGACGAAGAATTTGAGCCTCACGGTTGGATGGAAATCTTAGCCACCCTCGATGTTTGTGTAAACGAAGAAGTGGTAACTATGAACGAATGTATTGACGAGGAGGGTTATGACATTAGTCTGTATATGGTAGTCCTTCAGGAGGCAGAAGAAGGAGAAGTGATTGAGAAAGACTGGAAGGAGGACTACGAGAGCATTGAAATGGAACCAGAACCCATGGATCTAGGAATTAGTACCACCAACATGGATATCACTGCTAATGAAAAACATAAGGAACTCACACAAAAAGAAGAATTAGAAGTTGAAAGGGAGTTAGAAGATGAAGAAAACAAACTCCAAGACCAATTTGAGGTACCAGCTCATTTCAAAAAATACGAAGTGGAAGAGAGGAAAATTGCTATTCAAATGCCTAAAAGAGAAGCACAACCTGGAATAGCATATGATAATAAGGAGCAAACCAAAAAAATAGTCGTAACTATGGAAGGAGGTGAAGAACGATGTACCTTCATAGGACAGGATGTCTCATTAGAAGAAGAACAAGAGTTAATTCGACTCATAAGAGAATACCGGGATGTCTTTGCTTGGACTTATAAGGACTTAAAAGGAGTAGATCCATCTATATGTGCGCATAGAATCCCCATGACATCCGAGGCCAAACCTTCCAAACAGAGACCTTATACTTATAATGATGTGTATTCAGCCAAGATAAAAGAAGAGATAGATAAGTTATTAGATGCTGGATTCATCTATGAAATTGAGCACACGGAATGGGTATCACCCTTGGTGGTTGTACCAAAGAAAAATGGAAAGTTAAGAGTGTGCATCAATCTGAAAAAAGTAAACGCCGCAACCATAAGGGATAGCTATCCCTTACCAATCACTGACCATCTCTTGGAAAGGGTAGCAGGGAAAGAAGTTTATAGTTTTCTGAATGGCTTTTCAGGGTATAATCAGGTAGCCATTGCTCCTGAGGACCAACATAAGACTGCATTTGCAACTGAATGGGGAGTATACGCCTTTAGAGTCATGCCTTTTGGTTTAACGAATGCCCCAGCTACATTCCAAAGACTGATGTGTCATGTATTCAAAGAATTCTTGAGAAAAAGCATGGAGGTATACGTGGATGACCTTTGTACATATTCAGCTATACGATCAGAGCACATCCCAGAACTAGAAAAGATTTTTGCCAAATGTCGACAATATCGAGTATGCCTCAACCCGGAAAAATGTGTCTTCATGGTGCGACAAGGGAAAATCTTAGGACATATTGTTTCTAAGAATGGAATTTCCACGGATGAAGACAAAATTAAAGTCATTTTGGATTTACCAAGACCGAAAACTGCTAAAGAAGTTCAAGCATTTATGGGACATTGTGGCTACTATCGAAGATTCATACATATGTACGCCATAATTGCTAGACCTCTTTATGCATTATTAACTCAATTCAATTGGACCGAAGAATGCGAAAGAGCCTTTAATGAGTTGAAGAATCGATTGAGTTCAGCATCTATTCTTCGAGTCCCCAACTGGAATAAACCGTTTCATATTCATGTTGATGCTTCCAAGTTTGCCATTGGTTGCATCTTAGCTCAACCAGCTGATACAGGTAAATTAGACCACCCGATAGCCTATGCCAGTAGACAGTTAAATCAAGCAGAACGCAATTATACTACTACTGAGAGAGAAGACCTAGGGATGGTTTATGCAGTCAAGAAGTTTAGACATTACTTATTGGCAAACAAATTCAAATTTTTCATTGATCATCAAGCTCTATTGTACTTAGTCAACAAGCCTTGCAATACAGGACGACTAGTACGATGGTTCTTATTGCTAATGGAATTTGATTTTGAAGTAATAGTCAAGAAAGGAAACACACACATAAGGGCAGATCATTTATCTCGCATGACCCATGGAGAACCACCTATAGGAGTTCCTGATGATCTGCCAGACACCTATCTTTTTAACCTGGAAGTATGTCCTCAATGGGCCGAAAAATTGATCCCGATACTTACACATGGACCTAAAGAAGGGATCACGCCAAACCAAAAGCAAGATCTTTGGAGGACTAAAAACCTTCACATTATTGCTGGAAGTTTGTACCACCAGGATTCTAGCGGACTGCTGATGAGATGCGTGGAAGAAGGGGAACAAAAAATGTGGCTTCAGAAAGCACACATAAATCAATGGAACGCTCATTTGAATGCAAATGGAACGTGGCAAACACTCAAGAGATTTGGCATATATTGGCCAACTATGCAACGAGATGCACATAACTATGTATCAACCTGCCCAACCTGTCAAGAACAAATCCCAGATGAGAACTCTACATTATGCTATTCGACAATAGCACCAAGATGGAGCATGCCTCTAGTAAAGTTCTTGAAAACTCGAGAGTACCCTGATGGAGCTACCTTAGCAAGGAAACGTGCTCTTGAAGAACAGAGCAAGGATTACACCATCATAGGAAAACAACTCTTTAAACGTGGGAAGGATAACCAACTAAGAATGTGCATTCATGAAAATGAATATCTCTCTGTCTTAGAAATGGCACATGTAGGAGCTGCGGGAGGACATTTCTCAGCAGACAGAACGGTCAAGATGATTCTCTTTGCAGGCTTGTGGTGGCCAACTCTACATATGGACGCGGAGGCATATGTGAGAAGTTGCGAAACATGCCAGAGAGCGAAATACCCCATTAGAAGAGATGACATGCCTTTAAGACCAATGGTTTGTGCAAGAGCCTTTACCAAGTGGGGAATTGACTTCATAGGACCTATCAATCCACCGGCCAAAGGATCACATGCTGAATACATCATAGTAGCCACCGACTACTTAACCAAGTGGGTAGAAGCAAAAGCCACTAGAAAGAATGATGCTCAAACAACTGCAAAATTTCTCTTTGAGCACATTTTCACACGCTTTGGACTACCAATTGAGATAGTGAGTGATCGGGGAACACATTTCTTAAACGAGGTCATTGAGTCACTAATGAATGACTTTCTTGTGATCCATAAAAAATCAGCCCCATACCACCCTCAAGCTAATGGGCAAGCTGAAAGTTCCAACAAGGTACTATGTACTGTATTGACAAAGATTGTCAATAATGGAAGGTCAGATTGGGACAAACAATTGCATCACGCAATTTGGGCCTTCCGAGTGGCATATAAAACGGCCATTGGAACTACACCTTTCAACCTAGTGTATGGGCAGAATGCAATTTTGCCAATTGACTTCTTAATACCTACATTGAAAGTGGCCCAGCAGTATGAGTGGAACGGTCATGAATTATCTCAGCAATTAGAACAAATTGAAAAGCTGCACGAGACAAGATTGCAAGCGGTAGCGGGCATTTATGCAGCTAAACGAAGACAAAAGGCTTATTATGATGCACATATCAAAGATAAGGGACTAAAAGAAGGCAACTTAGTCCTAGTTTACACCCTCAAACAACACGCAAAGAAGCTCCAAAAACGCGGATATGGACCCATGATTATAAATCGAATCTCTACTAGTGGTGCAGTCAATCTCGCCACACTAGACGGAGATATTCTTCCCAACTACATCAGTGGATGCAGAGTGAAAAGATTCATGGAGCCTCTAACGGATCAAATGCTAGCACGACTATTAGGAGCTCAGAGTAGGAAAAAGGAAGAAGAACGCATACGAGAAGAAGCTAGACAGGAAGCCCTAGAACGTATCAGAAAACGGAAAGAGTGGATGAGAGAAAGAGATGAGAGATATCGAGTAGGAGAAGAACTCATCCCAATGGCTAATTTTAGAGCCACTGAAAACTCAGGACAACAACGAAGACAACCTTACTTGAATCTGGGAGCAGGACGAAAAGAGTACCACTTAGTGGATGCTCTCATAGACACAGGAGCAGCTATAAGCTGCATTAGATTTTCTTTGTCTCAGAGACTTAACGAGGAGTTACGGCCATCAAAGGCACAGCTAATTGGAATAGGAGGAAAAATTACTCAATGCATAGGTGAGATAACTTTACCTTTACATATGGGGAACAACACTATGGAGCAGAGACTCTTAGTGTGTCAGGACCAGGATCTGCTTGAAGATGTGGTGTTAGGTCAAGATTGGATCTATGAATATGAGGTAACCATTCAATTGGCTTTAGGATACATATCTGCCAGAATAGGGCCTCGTGAGGTATTTAGTTTGCTAGACGAACGACCACACAAAGCCGCTAATATAGAGCCAGAAGTTCATCCCAATGAACAAAGTCAGGATTGTATGTTCACTAGCACTATAGAAACCCCATCGTCAAGTACTTCATGTGAAAATACCGTGAGTCCTGTGTGCACTCCATCTTTGAGTATAGAGAGTCACAAGAGTGCACCTGAATATGAAATCCAGCCCAGTGAACCACAAGGCAAAAGAGAAAATACTCCTCTGCAAGAATTGAAATCTACACCTGTGAAAGTATACCCTATTCCACATTCTACACTAGCTTGGATAAGGAAGGATCAAAAGAAGGCATACCTTCAGCAACAGAAAAGTCTTCGACACCAGCATGACCAATCAAAGAAGAAGACAAAGAGTTTCGAACACTTCAGTCAACCACGACTCAATAGCATGTGGATCCCAAAGAAACTGATAACTGCACAACCTGATCGAACGAAAATATGGATCCCCAAGTCATGTACTCCAAGGACGACCATCCCAAACAAGGAACATCCTCAGAAGGGCTATCACCATCAAAATAGTCAACAGACACATCAGACGAGAAAGAGGACATATTGGAGGAAGAAGGAACCTACAGACGCAATACAAACCAACTTGAGATTCCCAAAACAGAAGAAGCAGACGTACTACCGAAGAAGCACCGCATTCATCAAAAAGGTGGAGAATACAGTACATCCCATCCAAGTGAAGCAAGTTTGGGTGCCGAAAGACAAGACAAGCTGCATACATCAAGGAACTACTTCCAATTGCACACATGAGGAATTGTCGAGATCCAAAGTATGCATGATAGGGCCACATTACAAGGCCAAGCATTCGGCACGTCTTTCTTCTACTTCCGGATAGTCATGCACATTTTCCCTTTGGAAATAGGAGAGCACTTGTACGTACATAAAAATATTACTTCAAAAAAATTTACTAACCGCTTCGGCTATGGACTGACTTTTATGTTTTCTTTTCAGCAAAAAATAGAAAAAAATACATGAAAAATTCAGGTATTACCTTTCTCACACCCACGGGAAAGGGACGGCACCATGCACTCGGAGCAACGTCGAATTATTAATCAACATATGGAGGAGAATTTCTGAAAAAATATATGGATACTAATTCATACTCCATATTGAGTGCAGATGGCTTCCACTGATTCCGAAGCAACACAGCAAGAAGAGGTGCAACTTCTTCCGATGGAATCAGTAACTAAAGCAAGAGGTCACTGGTTCAGGGACGATCAGCCAGTGTCGGACCTAATTTTCATGGTTACCATCAAGATCATGGACACGCACCATTACTTTCCTATCATGTCCCAAGATTTCAAGACTATAATACAAGGGTTACCTCACATTGAGGATGTGTGGACACAAGCGGGCATAGAGTCATTCTTGAAGATCCCTATATATGTACCAGATTTTCAGAGGTGTACACAGGTGATGAACACCATGCAGCCTGCAGGAACAAAAATCTCAGTCCCAGAAGCACAAGTATTGGACAAAGTCGGGAAATGGAAGACCATACAGTTCACACATGAATTGATTAATAAAGTGTTTGGATGGAATCAAGCAGGGATTACTTGTGTGAAGGAAGCATGCCATGACCCGAAGAAGAGGTCATTCCTGGAAATCAATAGAATTGACATAGAGGATGCTGTACGATTGGTGCATCAACACTTCTGTTTTCCAAGTATGCACAGGTACACCGCACCTCAAAAGATAGTCGTCCAACTACTGTCGCATGCCATGAGACAGATAGGCAACAAAGTGAATCTAACAGGATATGTACAAGAACGATTGTTTGAAGCCCAAAAGAAATGGGGCCAGAAGAAATTTCTGAATGGCAGTTCAGCTTTGACATTGCTCATATATGAAGCTTTGGACATGAAGAATTGTTTAAGGGAGATGCCAACCTCAGAAGGGCTAGCTATATATGTAAAATCCGCCTCAGTTCCCAAGAAGAAGAAAAGTACTACAGGTATGGAACAGGCAGGAACTAGCGCTCAGCCAATAATGAGAGGCACCAAAAGACTAAGAGAAGTCAAGACAGATGAAGAAGGAATACCTATGAAAAAAAGAGTCCATGTACTTCCAAAAGTGACACTTGCAGGACAGAAGCAAATTACGGAAGAAGAGTTGACCAAAGCACTTGAAGAAACACACAAGTATACGGAGGGACAAGTCAATTTACCAGTGCAAGGTCATCACTACCAGCAGTCACAACAGGAGTCAAAACCAAAAAGAAGACTCACTAAAGTTCACCGATACCGCGAAATTGGATTAGACAATTCCAGCTCATCTACTCAAGAGAAAGAAGAAAAGGACACATCATTGTTGGATGTGGAAATTCGAAGCGAATCCAAAGATGATGGGCAGTGGACCGAACTCAATGAAGTGAATTATGATGAAGAACCAGAATGCCCTAATCCGATAGATCAAGATACAAAAATGAGTCCGAAGACCACAAGCACAAAGATAGATGAGGAGATTGCGGAAAAGGAAAATGAAGATCAAGATATAGAAACGGAAGAGCCATTCACACCCATCAGGGTTGTAGCAGAACCTTCCCCAATGGATGTCACGTTTCAGGGGAGTGCTACTAAAAAGAAGAAAGCAAAAGGCGATGATGAGGAACCAAAAATACAATTGCAAGTCAGACAGCCACATAATGAGACACTCCAGGTGGCAGAAGGCAAAGATGTGCAAACGGGAGAGACTCCAGCAATAGCAAAGACATGGCTAAATGTAGACATCGCTCAGCTCAAGCCTGTTGTGCAAGATATGATTAGAACAGCTCTGGATACACAACAACTAATGCTTGATGCTGATGAAGATTATGACCAAGCCATGCAAGAAAAGAAAGAACTCGAAAGAGCAGGCAAAGAGCTTTCCGAGGAAATAGTCAAGGTGCGCGAACAAGCTCTGAATAAAGAAAAGGAACTTCAAGAAGTCAAAACACAAAACAGTATGCTAGAAACAGAGCAGACAAAGCTAAAAGATCAAGTTCAAGAATTAACAAAGAAATTAGAGATGAGTGAGACTGAGAAGACACGACTTCAAATACGCAGCAAAATCTTAGAGTCTCAGCTCAAGGCCAGTATGGAAGAAGCTGACAACATGCGACAAAGAAATAAAGAGCTAATGACAGCTCTCATTAGTGATCAGCCACTAGCAATAACTGATGACCCACAAAGAAATGTCAAAGACCTGGAAGATCAGATCACCAAATTACAAGATCAGCTCAGACAGGAGCAAGAAGTCATAACGGATTGGGAAAAGAGATATATGGAGGACACAGCAGCCCTCAGGATGAAATGGAAAAAAGCAGAAAATAACTACCTGTGACAGTGCAAGGAAGACACGGAGCACATGAACATTGTGGCCCAGGAATTAATGAAACATCAAGCAACTATTGCTAAGGCCGAAGAGGAAAACAAACAAAAAGATGATTTAATCAAACAACTGCAGGAGCAATTAGAGCAGCAAGCACAACAGGGGACACCAGTAGTTCCGCCAAGGACCTCGGCTACTGTGGAGGAAGAGGTACGCCCTCTCTCCCCCCCCTTGTATAATTCACCAATAAGGGAGGAAAAGGAGGTTCCATTAGAACCTAACACACGAAAAATTGCAGAGCTGAGCAGGACAGAAAGGGCACTACTGGTGTCCCAGCTTACGGCTGAATTTGAAGATCAAATCATCACTCTAATGAAAGAGGCTCAAATCGACAGCATGCAACTGGAGCAAATGCTAAGGCCATTCAATGTACCATACGGGCTGTTGAAGGAACAAACCAGGCATTATATAAAACATGCTACAAATAAGGAACCTGATCAAAATCTCCAATTTCGGTATGATACTTTTAAATATACTCAGGTAGAGTTTGAGGCAGCAAATCCAATTTGGAGAAGAAAGCTCTTGGAAAAGCACCCTACACTACGGGTACAGTGGGAAGCATCACCGTATGAGCTTCAAGTAAATCCATCATTTTGCCCAGTACCCCGTCGAAGAGCATGGACGCAATTTTGGGAAGGCCAGCGGCAAGGTAGTATTAATAACCAATGGCTAAATTATCCGCTATTACCTAGTCCACCACACAACTACCTACCGACAGAGGAATACATGGTCAAAACCATGGAATTTTGGCTTGCAAGATATGCTACCGTTCCAGATCTAGCAGTAAAAATGACAAATAAAATATTTAGCATGCTCCTTACAGTGATTAAAGTGTTCCAACATGCACAGTATACTTTTTTGAATTTCATCGGCATTACGCAGGGCTCGGAGGCCTTAATTTTTGATTTATCTACTATACCAAGCCGGTTAACAATTATGGCATATTTTTCTCGGCTCATGTTTCTACCATCAACATATATGCAGACATTTGAAGAAGCATTCTTTACAGGCTTCTTTGAAATGGATTCAGAGATCTTCATTAAAATGACCTCCAATTTGAATGCACGACTGGTGGCCTACGAGATAAGTTTCTTTGCTGACCATAGACAGGCACCAGAGGATGGAGTAAAGTCTCGCCAATGGAAGGAGTTCATGTTATGTCACGCCAATCTGCTAAATCAAAGAGAGCAACAGGTCATTCAAACCTATACCCGTCGCCACAAAAAGCCTGTCGGGGACGACAGAGTTCAGGAGGGGGGCAATGTCGAGGGCGAGACGAGTAAGAAGAGAAAAAAAAGAAAGCAACGAAAGAAACAGCTTCACTAATAGGCAAATTTGAAGATACATCTCTGCAGGAAGCCCCGCAGGGGCGCAACACCCATCTCTGCACAGAGCCCCGCAGGGGCACGCACCAGGCCACAAAGCTAAACCCCGGGGTCCCGAGTAGTGGACTTTTCAAACATCAGAGTAGGGCCAAAAGTTAGAAAGGGGTAGAGGCTGAAAAGTTGAAGAGGGTGACTAAGAACAGCACATTCCTAGTCACTGGTGGCGTGCGTGGCAACCCAAGTCAACAGGCAAGACAACTACATCAGGCTCTCGAGTTGTAGAGCTTGAATCAAGAAGGCCATCGAATCTGCATGTCTGTTTAACTACAGACAATACTGACCACAGGGCGCGTGCGCGAAGCAAAGTCTGTCAACGGAAGCAAAGTCTGTCAAGGGACGACAGAGACGAAGAGGAGGAGAGTGTTGCAGAGCTAAAGAGCGCACAAAGCAGAGAAAAAAGACGGGCCCCAAAATTTTTCCGATTTGGACCACATATTTTTGTAACATATTCATTCTTGTAATATATTTCCCTTTGTAAAGGCACTAGAGGAGTCCTCTAGATGCACTCCCACAGAAGAATAGAAGCTTACCCATGTAAAATAGTAGGAAATTAGCTTTTAGTGAATAAAAGTGCCGGTCACTTGTGTGAAAGGACCATTTTTAGGGCACTAGTATATAAGTCAAATGTGACTCTTTGTAAAGAACTTTTTGCCATTGTGAGAATAGAGAGCACAGAAATTCGAATTTGTGTCTTCTTCCCTCTTCATCTTCTTCTTCGTGAGCTTGTATGCATGTGTATTGTGTGGAAAGAGTGCTTGTGAGTGTTGTCTATCCTTGAGAGTGTTTCTTTGTTGTAGGAGAGGTGTGTGCGAGGTGTAGGAAGTGCTGAAGTGTAGGAAAGTATTCCCGCGACTCAGTATTTCTGTCATAACTTGAAGTAGGAGCGTCGGATTTGAGTGAAACCACTGCCATTGGATGCGTTTTCTCGAGAGCTTCGAAACGCATATGCTATTCGCTATGTTTGGAGCTCGGAGCTAGGAGAAAAGTCCAAAATACTGACGGCTGCTGCACCAAGTATCGTTTCGTCTTGACCTACAGTTGAAGCTTGTTAGGATAAGTAATTACCTCATTTTCATTCTTGAGTACTTTATGTGCATTGACCATTACGTGATTGCATGTCTTCATACACTCGGCTAGGTTAGTATACTCTTTGGATTGATATTTAAAAGCGTGTATCCCCACTATATGCACTTGTGAGAGGATTGAGGTATAGTCTCTTTCTCCGCAAGTCCCTAAGTTGAAGCTTAGGTCAACACTTAGAGAAGAAGAACAGGTGGCCCCATTCACGATCCATCTCCAACGACCACAATCAGAGGGCATGGTACAACCCACTCTATCAGCCCCTCCACTACCCACGGATGCTCAGTTTGCCTCCATGGCTACATTGGCGGAGGATACATCCTTTGACTTTGAGAGCTTCTTGCAAACAACACAGCTATCTGAGAGTGAGATCTTTTCAGACACTGAAGGTCTCGGATCATCATCCCAGAGAGGATGCCCACATCGTGATGCACAAAGAGTACATTGGGAAGATGAGGCACAACACACTCACGTTGAAGGCAGACATGAACAAGAGGAGACACAGGGGAATGAATCAGAGGAGAGTGAGGAGGAAGCCTCCCCCTACACTGCACAACTCAAACAGCTTTACAAGATGATCAAACAAGTACAGAAAAGGCATAGGTTGTCAGAAGAGGCAAACAGAGCAATGGTGAACTAGATGCTGCAGGCGGAGGATGTAGACCCTCATTTTATAGAATCATTGAATCTTTTGGCAGATACCTGTGGAATTTTGGAAGCCATGCGGACCATGATATATCGTACCCCCCTCAATATGACCAACGAAGGCTCAATACGTGACCGCAAAGGGGAAATATGATTCAAATGGAAGTCTCTACCTCACTCTCCACCACTGCTCAAGTTGACGTTTATATGACCAGCCCAACTAACATTGATGAACTCGAGGAAAGCACACAGATACCATCTCCACCATCACCTCCCATCTAACCCACCTAACCCCTCACCACTAGTATTCTTGAACAACCAGTATTCACCCTCAGTGAACCTAAATCACACACCACCCTTTCTCCATCCTTCCCTTTACCTACATCCACCAGTTCCAGCCAATTTTCCAAACTGTCGATAGGTCATCCAACCACCCATCAAACCATAATAGGTCACCCTTCTTATCTACTAGCTCTTGGACAACCACATGTCCCTACCCAAACATTAACACACCCATTTTCACTCACTACTACATTTCCTCTTTCCCAACCCCAAACCACTGTGCCCCTTTTAACCCCCTCAGAACCAACACAAACCACCCTACCTCCATTTTTTGCAAACCCCAACCCACCTCCCCCACATTCACAGCCATGACTAACACACCACCCACCATTCTAGTATTCACAATTCACACTACACACACAACCACATCCGACCCCATGGACATTTCACCCTCCACAGGACCACTCACTACCCCTTTTGTCTCAACATCACCACTTCTTACTTCACTCACATCACCACTTCTTACTTCACTTACATTGCCACATACACCCACCGTCAGCACAACATCCACTTTCCCCTTCCCCATTTCCCGACCCCGTGTATCTTCCACCTCTACCTATGCATCCACCTCATTTAGTCATGCACTCGACACCATGTTCGACGCTGTCGCCCAACTTAAATAGGAATACAGATTATTGGAAGAAAACAATAAAGAGCTTTGTAATCTGTCATCCCACCTCTAGGCAAGTTGAGTAATACTGCATTACAACATGAGGTTACCGCCCTCCAACAATCTCATGCGGAGCTCGAAGTCAGGTGGCGGGTAAAGTAACCGATGAACAACTCAGAGATCAACTAGCTCGCAACGCTAGACTGCAAAGAAACATGGCATTACTTCGACGAAACTTAACAACTGCTCAAGAAGAGAATGGAAGGCAATAACAATAGAATCAAGAAAATTTAGAAGCGGCCATCGAAAACACTCCAGGGGCACCCATAGATCCTGCTAAATTCCAAGCTATCCCCTCAGAAAACATTCAGCAGGTATTGGAAGATTATGCGACCCTCTTGGAAACACACGACCAACTTGCGGACCAAGTGAAGGAACTACAAAGAAACCATGTGCCCACACCGCACCCAACAGAACCTAGAGAGATGGTTGTGTCGCTACTTCTCCACAGCCAGAGTCCTCAACTGCTAACGAGATACTTGAGCTATGACAACAAGTGGTAGAGTTAAAAATTAAATTGTTACAATATGAACGATCCCCATCTCCACCAGATCAAACAACAGAAGAGGAGGCAGTTATGAGCCTCAACCTCTTCCAAGAGGCAGGGTCACTGATGAAGGACAAGACACATATGAGAAACCCCCTCCGGCATGGATGAAACAAGTAGAAGAGATGGGGCCAACTCACGAAGAGCGTATATCCACTCAAATGATGGCCATGAAAACTATTGAGGAGACAATACTTCAATCAGAATATTTCATGCACTTGGATCCTAGGCAACTGATAACCAGTTCAGAGTTATGATATAAGCCCTACTTTGTACTATTCGCAGATTACAATGCTGAGATCAAAAGAGTCACCAATAGGTATCCTTCTTTTGCAACACAGTTCCAACCAGAGGACATCCTCGAAGAAGCAAGAAAAGGTGCCATATTCCAACCAATATGGAGGCAAAAGTTATTGGAGACCTACCCAGAGATGCTTCGAACATGGGACCATGCTCCCATGCATTTAAAGTATAATCCATGCTATGGGTCAGTGCAAAGACGACGATCATGGAAGGCCTTTGCCATAAAAGTTCAGAACAATGCAAATTGCAAACAATGGCTCAATTACCCATCCATTGCACCACCAAAAGACACACCAACCATAGCTGACATGATGGCTACTATCAGACACTGGATGCCACGCCTCCAACCCATGCCCGATATTGCTGCTCAGATGATGCTAAAGATCCTGGACCTAATGCAAATAGTACTCAATATCCAGCCTCCGATCCTAGGCTTTAGAAATGGTAATTATGACTTACTTTATGATATGAGCACAACCCCTAGTATTCGGGTTGCTTATGCTTGGCATGCGAGGATCAGATATCTCCCAGTTGGTTATCAATAGACATTTGACGATATGTTTACCACCGGGTTCTGGGAATCGCACTCAAAAGTGTTCGCTCCACGCCCAACCCATCTGCTACAACTATTTGCATGCGAACAGACAATGCACTCAGAGCTCTACACCACACCACAACTTGACATTCCTAGCGCGATCAATTGGGATGCTCTCCAATGCGATCTTGTCAGGGGACTCAGGATCAGAGAACATGAGTTAGCCACAGAAATAATCCAACACTACATTGATCAACTTGTAGAACAAAGGTCTGTTAGAGACGACATATGCTAGGGGGGGAGAGTGTTGGCATCATACGGGAAGAAGCAAGTACGGGCATACATGCAGATCTAGCACTGAGGCAACCCATCAATTTTTTTCAATCCTTTTATTATTTTAAAAGTGATTCTCATCACTGAAAACCATTGTAAATACTGTTTCACCTTTTTGTAGCTCCATTTTGTGCAAGCCAAGGAGTCCTCGAGCTTGAGGAGCTTTAGTAGTATTTTCCTACCAAGTTTCATAATTTTTAGAGCTCGTTTGAGCCTCCAAAATAGCTTAGGGACCTAATTTTTAACTATGCCGGACACTAGTTCTGAACAGGACCAAAGCTAGTAAAAAACTATAAATAGAGCTAGAGAGCTCATTTTTGAGCTAGCTCTTTGTAGATTTGAACTTGTATGAGAAATTTGATGCAATAGAAGTGATTCCATTGTCTTGCTCTCATTGTTCTTGTCGTGTGTGCACTGTGTGTGTGTATGTGTGTGCATGTTTGTGTGCTTCTCACTCACACACTTGTGCCTTCACTTGCTCGAGGTCTTCATAACATCCTCATGTCTTCCTGGATTGACATTAAAGGAGGTGCTATTGATCACTGAGCTACACTGCCCAAGCTACAATTGGAAGATGGAGCGCTCTTGTGGATACATGATGGACACTATCTCTCCAAGCACCATGGACAACCATTACAACAAGGGTCTGTCAGGGATGACAGACTCTAGCGGGGGGGGAGAGTGTTGACAGTCAAGGTCACACACGAGCATTGAAGCGCATCAATGAAGTGGACACACAAGAAGAAGGAGCACGTAGGGATCTCCAAGAAGCACATGTCAAATTTTCATAAGAAATCCCTATAAAAATAGTGATTTTTGTCACTAAAAACCATTGTAAATACCATTTTCTATTTTTACAACTCCATTTTGTTCAAGCCAAGGAGTCATTGAGCTTGAGGAGTATTAGAAGTATCATCCTACCATTTTTCATAATTTGTAGACTCCATTTGAGTCCCCAAATAAGCCCTAGAACCTAATTTTTAACTAGGCCGGACACTAGGTCTAGACAGGGCCAAAACTACTCAAAAAACTATAAAAAGGGCTGGAGAGCTCATTTTTAAGGGGGGCTTGTTGTAGATTTCAGCTTGTAAGAGAGATCTTTTGTAATCGAAGTTCTTCCATTGTTCTACTCTTTGCTCTTACTTTGTGCGTGTGTGTGTATGTGTGTGCATGCTCGTGTGCTTTCACTCACGCACTTGTGCCATCACTTGCTCATGGTCTTCATACTGATCATCACGTCTCCATGGATTGACATTTATGAGGTGTATCTCCTCACGTTGGTACTCACCATTGTGCTAGAGTGACATGCTTCCATGCTTTGTCCTTAACCTTGAGTGTATAGACTCCCCCCCTCTGGAGTTTGTCGTCCTTGATAGACCCTTGTTGTAGTGGTTGTTTCATGTAGTACTTTGAGAGATAGTGTCACTTATGTATCAACCAGAGATGTCCATCTTCCAAATGTAATGTGGTTGATCATTGAGATCTTCATGTCCTCTACTATCCTTTGCAAGCTTTATTTCCTGTATATGTATGTGTTGAGAGTGATGGATGGATGCACTCAGAAGATTAGTTGGTGCTGCAAAACCTGCTTCACACCTGCCCTCTTTTCTCTTCAGATATGCTTAGTACACTTGCTTAGCTTCCAAATGACACAAAGAAACCATATATGTACTTTGGAAATGGTTTGGGTAATGATCAAACCAAAACAGATAACTTGGTACTTCAAAAATCAAGAAAAACTTTCTATTCCTGTAGTGATACCTGCTCAAACTTTTACTCAGTGTGACCAGCACACTTAAAATTGGAACAATTCCTTTTGGGAGTATTAATGTACCTTAGTAAGCTACCAATCACAAGTGGAATCACTTCAATTGATAAACTATGCAATGAGAAATAAGTTTAGCAAAAATATAATCACCCCCGACTTTTTAGGAACTCTGCAGACACAGACCAGTGTGCACTTCGAATCAGATTTCTCCCAAATGGTTGAATGAAATCCTCTGAGATTTTGTATGCTTGAAGTAGACTTTGAGCTGGTTCCAATGAGCTATAGATCACTTGATTTGGTTCAGTAGATCTTGAGATATGCTCCTTTGAAGTTAACAGACTTGGAGAAGTTAACACAGAGAACCAGAAAATAAGAAATGTGTGTATATCTATTGATTAATAAGATTGTACAAGCTCAATAGCATGACAAGCATAGCTAATTGAGGTGTGGTGGTGTAGGCTATGGAGTAGCACTAACACACACTCAGTTACAATGAAAATATGCCTCAGGGAGTGAGCTAGAATAAGTGAACTAACCGCGACTTTTCAAATGGAGTTTTTATAGGAATTGATTGTGATTTGAACTTCAAATTCAAACTTAGGCTCCCTTGAATCTCTCCTCTAAAAGTAGGGAGATATTCTCTCCACTTAACTATTCTCTTTTCCACGACTAATGAGGTAGGTGAATGACTTCAAGTGATTACAAGAGATGCCAAGTCATAAGGACTTTTACAAGGGGTAAAGAGGTAAGAACATATAAGCATATGTTCATATGAGCCTTGCTTTAAGTGAAGTCTTGACAAATCTTTATCCATACTAATCTTCCATGAGTCCAAGGTTCCAAGCCAATGTGTGTAGGCTTGTCTTGCACCAACAGCTCCCCCTCAAGCCAACCACTTTGGCTTAAGTCTTCTTCTTCATTCTTCAAGAACTTCCTGCAATCCAATCATAGATTTGAATCTGCATAACTTGTTTCCATCCAATGCCTTTGTAAGTAAATCTGCACATTGCATATTAGTAGACACATATGTCAATTGAATCTCTTTGCTAAGTAACTTCTCTCTCACATAGTGGTAATGAACCTCTATGTGTTTAGTTCTGGCATGATAAATTGGATTTGCTGCAAGGTGAAGAGAGCTAGTGTTGTCTCCGAAGATAATAGGTGGTCTTGTGTGTAGACCTAACTCTTTATATAGGAGCTTCAACCACTGTTGAGAGTGATGGATGGATGCACTCAGAAGATCAGTTGGTGCTGCAAAACCTGCTTCACACCTGCCCTCTTTTCTCTTCAGATATGCTTAGTACACTTGCTTAGCTTCCAAATGACACAAAGAAACCATATATGTACTTTGGAAATGGTTTGGGTAATGATCAAACCAAAACAGATAACTTGGTACTTCAAAAATCAAGAAAAACTTTCTATTCCTGTAGTGATACCTGCTCAAACTTTTACTCAGTGTGACCAGCACACTTAAAATTGGAACAATTCCTTTTGGGAGTATTAATGTACCTTAGTAAGCTACCAATCACAAGTGGAATCACTTCAATTGATAAACTATGCAATGAGAAATAAGTTTAGCAAAAATATAATCACCCCCGACTTTTTAGGAACTCTGCAGACACAGACCAGTGTGCACTTCGAATCAGATTTCTCCCAAATGGTTGAATGAAATCCTCTGAGATTTTGTATGCTTGAAGTAGACTTTGAGCTGGTTCCAATGAGCTATAGATCACTTGATTTGGTTCAGTAGATCTTGAGATATGCTCCTTTGAAGTTAACAGACTTGGAGAAGTTAACACAGAGAACCAGAAAATAAGAAATGTGTGTATATCTATTGATTAATAAGATTGTACAAGCTCAATAGCGTGACAAGCATAGCTAATTGAGGTGTGGTGGTGTAGGCTATGGAGTAGCACTAACACACACTCAGTTACAATGAAAATATGCCTCAGGGAGTGAGCTAGAATAAGTGAACTAACCGCGACTTTTCAAATGGAGTTTTTATAGGAATTGATTGTGATTTGAATTTCAAATTCAAACTTAGGGTCCCTTGAATCTCTCCTCTAAAAGTAGGGAGATATTCTCTCCACTTAACTATTCTCTTTTCCACGACTAATGAGGTAGGTGAATGACTTCAAGTGATTACAAGAGATGCCAAGTCATAAGGACTTTTACAAGGGGTAAAGAGGTAAGAACATATAAGCATATGTTCATATGAGCCTTGCTTTAAGTGAAGTCTTGACAAATCTTTATCCATACTAATCTTCCATGAGTCCAAGGTTCCAAGCCAATGTGTGTAGGCTTGTCTTGCACCAACAGCTCCCCCTCAAGCCAACCACTTTGGCTTAAGTCTTCTTCTTCATTCTTCAAGAACTTCCTGCAATCCAATCATAGATTTGAATCTGCATAACTTGTTTCCATCCAATGCCTTTGTAAGTAAATCTGCACATTGCATATTACTAGACACATATGTCAATTGAATCTCTTTGCTAAGTAACTTCTCTCTCACATAGTGGTAATGAACCTCTATGTGTTTAGTTCTGGCATGATAAATTGGATTTGCTGCAAGGTGAAGAGAGCTAGTGTTGTCTCCAAAGATAATAGGTGGTCTTGTGTGTAGACCTAACTCTGTATATAGGAGCTTCAACCACTGTTGAGAGTGATGGATGGATGCACTCAGAAGATCAGTTGGTGCTGCAAAACCTGCTTCACACCTGCCCTCTTTTCTCTTCAGATATGCTTAGTACACTTGCTTAGCTTCCAAATGACACAAAGAAACCATATATGTACTTTGGAAATGGTTTGGGTAATGATCAAACCAAAACAGATAACTTGGTACTTCAAAAATCAAGAAAAACTTTCTATTCCTATAGTGATACCTGCTCAAACTTTTACTCAGTGTGACCAGCACACTTAAAATTGGAACAATTCCTATTGGGAGTATTAATGTACCTTAGTAAGCTACCAATCACAAGTGGAATCACTTCAATTGATAAACTATGCAATGAGAAATAAGTTTAGCAAAAATATAATCACCCCCGACTTTTTAGGAACTCTGCAGACACAGACCAGTGTGCACTTCGAATCCGATTTCTCCCAAATGGTTGAATGAAATCCTCTGAGATTTTGTATGCTTGAAGTAGACTTTGAGCTGGTTCCAATGAGCTATAGATCACTTGATTTGGTTCAGTAGATCTTGAGATATGCTCCTTTGAAGTTAACAGACTTGGAGAAGTTAACACAGAGAACCAGAAAATAAGAAATGTGTGTATATCTATTGATTAATAAGATTGTACAAGCTCAATAGCATGACAAGCATAGCTAATTGAGGTGTGGTGGTGTAGGCTATGGAGTAGCACTAACACACACTCAGTTACAATGAAAATATGCCTCAGGGAGTGAGCTAGAATAAGTGAACTAACCGCGACTTTTCAAATGGAGTTTTTATAGGAATTGATTGTGATTTGAATTTCAAATTCAAACTTAGGCTCCCTTGAATCTCTCCTCTAAAAGTAGGGAGATATTCTCTCCACTTAACTATTCTCTTTTCCACGACTAATGAGGTAGGTGAATGACTTCAAGTGATTACAAGAGATGCCAAGTCATAAGGACTTTTACAAGGGGTAAAGAGGTAAGAACATATAAGCATATGTTCATATGAGCCTTGCTTTAAGTGAAGTCTTGACAAATCTTTATCCATACTAATCTTCCATGAGTCCAAGGTTCCAAGCCAATGTGTGTAGGCTTGTCTTGCACCAACAGCTCCCCCTCAAGCCAACCACTTTGGCTTAAGTCTTCTTCTTCATTCTTCAATCACTTCCTGCAATCCAATCATAGATTTGAATCTGCATAACTTGTTTCCATCCAATGCCTTTGTAAGTAAATCTGCACATTGCATATTAGTAGACACATATGTCAATTGAATCTCTTTGCTAAGTAACTTCTCTCTCACATAGTGGTAATGAACCTCTATGTGTTTAGTTCTGGCATGATAAATTGGATTTGCTGCAAGGTGAAGAGAGCTAGTGTTGTCTCCAAAGATAATAGGTGGTCTTGTGTGTAGACCTAACTCTGTATATAGGAGCTTCAACCAGATAGCTTCTTGAGTGGCATTGGCAAGCCCTCTATACTCTGCTTCAGTGGATGACAATGCCACTGTAGGTTGCTTCTTAGCTGACCAAGATATAGGCTTATCTCCTGCAAAACAAATATACCCTGAGGTGCTTCTCCTATCATCCTTGCATCCTGCCCAATCTGCATCTGAGTAAACTTTTATGTCAATATCTGATGTATAAGGAAAGTACAAACCATGACTTTGTGTTCCCTTCAAATACTTCATGATCTTCTTTGCTGCCTCTAGGTGAGGTACCCTTGGTTTGTGCATGAATTGACTAAGCACACTTACTCCATATGCTATGTCAATTCTTGTCAAGGTAGCATAGTTCAAACTACCTACCATACTTTGGTATCTTGTAATGTCTTTGATTTCTTCTCCTTCATGAGCACTTAGGTTTTGGTTAACCTCCATTGGAGTAGTAGATACCTTAGCATCCTGCAAACCAAACTTTTTGATCATATCCTGTACATACTTCTTTTGAGTGATATAGATACCTGAATTTGTGTAGATCAATTCAAGACCTAGGAAATATTTTAATAATCCAAGATCACTAATCTTGAATTCTTTCATCATCTGTCCTTTGATGTGTCTAATCCCATTGACATCATTACCTGTAATGATGATGTCATCAACATAGACACATAAGTAGATTACCTCTGTACTACTTCTCTTTATGAATAGAGAAGTGTCTGCTTTGCTCATCACAAATCCTTGGTCTAGGAGGTAGGTGGTCAATCCGTAATTCCATGCTCTAGGTGCCTGCTTCAAACCATACAGAGCCTTCTTCAATTTACAAACATAATGTACCTTTTTTGGATCTTCATAGCCAGGTGGTTGTGACATGTAGACTTCTTCAGATATCCATCCATTCAAAAATGCATTCTTCACATCCAATTGATACATGTTCCAATTCTTGGAAGCAGCTACACTCACCAAAACTCTGATAGTTGGCATCTTGGCCACAGGAGAAAATGTCTCCTCATAATCAATGCCTTGGGTTTGTGCAAAACCCTTGGCTACCAACCTAGCTTTGTACCTGTTTATTGTTCCATCTGAATTCTTCTTTAGTTTGTAGATCCATCTGGATCCAATCACCTTCATAGAGTCTTTCTTGGGCACCAAGTCCCAAGTGTCACTTTCCTTGAGAGCTTCTATCTCTTCATCCATGGCTTCTCTCCATTCTGGTTTAGTAATTGCTTCTTCATAGGTACCTGGTTCTTCATTCAACAAGTCTTTTGCAAGATATACAGAATGTTTAGTTACAAGTGATGTGTCATACCCAAATCTGATAGGCTTCTTCTTTTCTCTTTGAGATCTTCTCATTGCTTGAGTAGAAGTTTCTGCCTTATCCTCTAATTGCTTCATCTTCATCTTTCCTTTGGACTTCCAAGCCTTGAACTCTTCAAGGTTTATTGTATCATCATCTGAGCTTGAATCTTCTTGCTGAGTTGGCTCTTCCTTGGTAAGCTTTGGAAAATCTTCTTCCATGTCATAGGGTAGACTCACTTTCCTGCATTTATTCTCATACCAAGAGTCATTTTCATCAAATATGACATCTCTGCTTACCTTGAACCCTTTGTTTGTGGGGTTGTAGAATCTGTATCCCTTTTGGTTCAAATCATAACCAATGAAGATACATTTTTCAGCCTTAGGGTCTAGCTTTCCTCTTACCTGTGAGGGAATATGCACATATGCTACACAACCAAAGATTTTGCAATGATCCAGAGAGGGTCTCTTACCATGCCATGCTTCATATGGTGTCATGCCATCAAGTGATTTGGATGGCAACCTATTGATGAGATAAGTGGCAGTGGATACACTCTCTGCCCATAGGTAATTTGGCAACTTTTTCTCATTAAGCATAGACCTAGCTGTTTCTACTATAAGTCTATTCCTTCTTTCTGCTACCCCATTTTGTTCAGGTGAGTACCTTGTAGTGATCTCCCTTTTGATGCCTCTTTCCTGCAAGAAATCTTCAAACTCATTGGAGAAGTACTCTCCTCCACCATCTGACCTTAGCCTCTTCAAGCTTCTACCTGTTTGATTTTCAACAAGTGCAAGATACCTCTTGAAACAATTAAACACTTCATCTTTGTGCTTCATAAAGTATAAAATGGTCCACCTGCTATAGTCATCAATGAAGGACACATAATACCTTGAACCAGAAATGGAAGGGTCCTTGCTAGGTCCCCAAACATCTGTGTGTATCAAGTCTAGGTAGTCTTCATGCATGAAACCTTTCCTTGAGTAGGGTAATCTGTGAGACTTACCAAATTGACATGATCCACATTTGTAAATCATGTGTTGCTTGGATACATTAGGTATCCCAAGCACACATTGATCCCTGCACATTTGCTTAAGAGTTCTTTCTCCTATGTGCCCTAATCTCTTATGCCATATCTCTAACTCTGAAAGTGTCTGATCCTTG
Source organism: Ceratopteris richardii (assembly GCA_020310875.1). NCBI lineage: Eukaryota > Viridiplantae > Streptophyta > Polypodiopsida > Polypodiales > Pteridaceae > Ceratopteris > Ceratopteris richardii. The sequence goes on along the minus strand of CM035419.1, from coordinate 25,526,936 downwards.
TAATTATACAAAGCAATGTTTTTTGTATCTTCTAGCTCAAATGTAAATAATCTACCTGATTTCTCCCCTTTGGCTATTCTTCTGAATCCTTGTTTTGGATCCTCCACATATGCTCCATGTTGTGTGAATCTGACCTGCAAACCTTTCTCCACAATCTGACCAACACTCATTAAATTCTTAGTTATTGTTGGTACATAGAGTACCCTGCTTAATAGGTTCTGATTACCATCACATGTCTTCACATTTCCAATTTTGACAACAGAGTGTTTAGTGTCATCACCTGTTTGTACCTGATGTTTGCCCTTGGGCTCTTCCAAATCAGAAAGTAGTGCCACATTGCCAGCTACATGGTTAGAACATCCTGAGTCAATGTAAAATAAATGATCATCATTTGTACCTATCTTGGAGGTCATATTCATGATCAATAGGGAGTCATCTTGCTCCTCTGTGTAGTTGTTGTAGTCTCTTCTATTTCTGAATCCACCTTGGTAGTTTCCATTGTGGTTGTTGTTGTAGTTGTTGTTGTATTGGTTGTTGTACCCATTGTAGCTTTGATGTTGGTTGAATCTGCCTCTCCCTTGAGAGTATCCACCTCTTGAGTAGCCTCTTCCTTTCTGATTTTTGTAGTTCTTGTAGCATTCATCTGTGGTATGATTGGACAATCCACAGATGTTGCAAGGTGATGAGTTGTAGGGTCTCCCCCTACCTGACTTACCTCCTCTGCCTCTTCCTCTAGATGACCTACCTCTCCCTGCATAATTAGCTTGAGAGGTAGAGCCTTCTTCATCCTGTTTCTTCTTGCCTTTATCTTTAACCTTCTTATCAGTATAGAGAGCAGAGGGGTTATTACCTTTTGATTGATCTCCAGCCTTTGTAAACTTTGCTTCATGTGTAAATAGTTGGCCCATGAGTGTTGTGAGATCAGGGGTATGCATGTCCATATAGAGGTCCATTGCAGTGGTGAAACTTTCCCACTTATCATCTCCCTTGAGTCCATTTGTCACTTGCCTGACTATTTGCTCCTCTTCAATTTCCTCTCCAATGCTTGCTAGTTGGTCTCCTACATCTTTGATCTTTGTCACATACTCTGAGACTGATTGCTTGGGCTGCTTCCTAAGGATTGTGAACTCAATCCATAATTGATTCTTCCTAGCCCTTGTGTTGGAAGAAAAGTAGTTTGACAAGGTTTCCCAAGTCTCTTGGGAAGTCTTACAGTTCCTTACATGAGGTAAAAGAAAGTCAGATATAGAATTTAAGAGATAAGACCTTGCCAAAGTATCCTTTGCACACCATTGGTTGAGCCTTTCATGTTCATCCTTTGTAGGTAGTCCTCTAGTCTTGAATGAGGGCAACTCCTCATCTCCTGATATGTATCCAAATAGACTTCTCCCTTGTAGATAGGTCTTCATTCTCAATGACCAAGCCTGATAATTGTTTCTATCCAATTTGTCAATGAAGGAAGGGAAACCATCACCCATGATTACCTTCTTTGCTCTGATACCACTGTTGAGAGTGATGGATGGATGCACTCAGAAGATCAGTTGGTGCTGCAAAACCTGCTTCACACCTGCCCTCTTTTCTCTTCAGATATGCTTAGTACACTTGCTTAGCTTCCAAATGACACAAAGAAACCATATATGTACTTTGGAAATGGTTTGGGTAATGATCAAACCAAAACAGATAACTTGGTACTTCAAAAATCAAGAAAAACTTTCTATTCCTGTAGTGATACCTGCTCAAACTTTTACTCAGTGTGACCAGCACACTTAAAATTGGAACAATTCCTTTTGGGAGTATTAATGTACCTTAGTAAGCTACCAATCACAAGTGGAACCACTTCAATTGATAAACTATGCAATGAGAAATAAGTTTAGCAAAAATATAATCACCCCCGACTTTTTAGGAACTCTGCAGACACAGACCAGTGTGCACTTCGAATCAGATTTCTCCCAAGTGGTTGAATGAAATCCTCTGAGATTTTGTATGCTTGAAGTAGACTTTGAGCTGGTTCCAATGAGCTATAGATCACTTGATTTGGTTCAGTAGATCTTGAGATATGCTCCTTTGAAGTTAACAGACTTGGAGAAGTTAACACAGAGAACCAGAAAATAAGAAATGTGTGTATATCTATTGATTAATAAGATTGTACAAGCTCAATAGCATGACAAGCATAGCTAATTGAGGTGTGGTGGTGTAGGCTATGGAGTAGCACTAACACACACTCAGTTACAATGAAAATATGCCTCAGGGAGTGAGCTAGAATAAGTGAACTAACCGCGACTTTTCAAATGGAGTTTTTATAGGAATTGATTGTGATTTGAATTTCAAATTCAAACTTAGGCTCCCTTGAATCTCTCCTCTAAAAGTAGGGAGATATTCTCTCCACTTAACTATTCTCTTTTCCACGACTAATGAGGTAGGTGAATGACTTCAAGTGATTACAAGAGATGCCAAGTCATAAGGACTTTTACAAGGGGTAAAGAGGTAAGAACATATAAGCATATGTTCATATGAGCCTTGCTTTAAGTGAAGTCTTGACAAATCTTTATCCATACTAATCTTCCATGAGTCCAAGGTTCCAAGCCAATGTGTGTAGGCTTGTCTTGCACCAACAGCTCCCCCTCAAGCCAACCACTTTGGCTTAAGTCTTCTTCTTCATTCTTCAATCACTTCCTGCAATCCAATCATAGATTTGAATCTGCATAACTTGTTTCCATCCAATGCCTTTGTAAGTAAATCTGCACATTGCATATTAGTAGACACATATGTCAATTGAATCTCTTTGCTAAGTAACTTCTCTCTCACATAGTGGTAATGAACCTCTATGTGTTTAGTTCTGGCATGATAAATTGGATTTGCTACAAGGTGAAGAGAGCTAGTGTTGTCTCCAAAGATAATAGGTGGTCTTGTGTGTAGACCTAACTCTGTATATAGGAGCTTCAACCAGATAGCTTCTTGAGTGGCATTGGCAAGCCCTCTATACTCTGCTTCAGTGGATGACAATGCCACTGTAGGTTGCTTCTTAGCTGACCAAGATATAGGCTTATCTCCTGCAAAACAAATATACCCTGAGGTGCTTCTCCTATCATCCTTGCATCCTGCCCAATCTGCATCTGAGTAAACTTTTATGTCAATATCTGATGTATAAGGAAAGTATAAACCATGACTTTGTGTTCCCTTCAAATACTTCATGATCTTCTTTGCTGCCTCTAGGTGAGGTACCCTTGGTTTGTGCATGAATTGACTAAGCACACTTACTCCATATGCTATGTCAATTCTTGTCAAGGTAGCATAGTTCAAACTACCTACCATACTTTGGTATCTTGTAATGTCTTTGATTTCTTCTCCTTCATGAGCACTTAGGTTTTGGTTAACCTCCATTGGAGTAGTAGATACCTTAGCATCCTGCAAACCAAACTTTTTGATCATATCCTGTACATACTTCTTTTGAGTGATATAGATACCTGAATTTGTGTAGATCAATTCAAGACCTAGGAAATATTTTAATAATCCAAGATCACTAATCTTGAATTCTTTCATCATCTGTCCTTTGATGTGTCTAATCCCATTGACATCATTACCTGTAATGATGATGTCATCAACATAGACACATAAGTAGATTACCTCTGTACTACTTCTCTTTATGAATAGAGAAGTGTCTGCTTTGCTCATCACAAATCCTTGGTCTAGGAGGTAGGTGGTCAATCTGTAATTCCATGCTCTAGGTGCCTGCTTCAAACCATACAGAGCCTTCTTCAATTTACAAACATAATGTACCTTTTTTGGATCTTCATAGCCAGGTGGTTGTGACATGTAGACTTCTTCAGATATCCATCCATTCAAAAATGCATTCTTCACATCCAATTGATACATGTTCCAATTCTTGGAAGCAGCTACACTCACCAAAACTCTGATAGTTGGCATCTTGGCCACAGGAGAAAATGTCTCCTCATAATCAATGCCTTGGGTTTGTGCAAAACCCTTGGCTACCAACCTAGCTTTGTACCTGTTTATTGTTCCATCTGAATTCTTCTTTAGTTTGTAGATCCATCTGGATCCAATCACCTTCATAGAGTCTTTCTTGGGCACCAAGTCCCAAGTGTCACTTTCCTTGAGAGCTTCTATCTCTTCATCCATGGCTTCTCTCCATTCTGGTTTAGTAATTGCTTCTTCATAGGTACCTGGTTCTTCATTCAACAAGTCTTTTGCAAGATATACAGAATGTTTAGTTACAAGTGATGTGTCATACCCAAATCTGATAGGCTTCTTCTTTTCTCTTTGAGATCTTCTCATTGCTTGAGTAGAAGTTTCTGCCTTATCCTCTAATTGCTTCATCTTCATCTTTCCTTTGGACTTCCAAGCCTTGAACTCTTCAAGGTTTATTGTATCATCATCTGAGCTTGAATCTTCTTGCTGAGTTGGCTCTTCCTTGGTAAGCTTTGGAAAATCTTCTTCCATGTCATAGGGTAGACTCACTTTCCTGCATTTATTCTCATACCAAGAGTCATTTTCATCAAATATGACATCTCTGCTTACCTTGAACCCTTTGTTTGTGGGGTTGTAGAATCTGTATCCCTTTTGGTTCAAATCATAACCAATGAAGATACATTTTTCAGCCTTAGGGTCTAGCTTTCCTCTTACCTGTGAGGGAATATGCACATATGCTACACAACCAAAGATTTTGCAATGATCCAGAGAGGGTCTCTTACCATGCCATGCTTCATATGGTGTCATGCCATCAAGTGATTTGGATGGCAACCTATTGATGAGATAAGTGGCAGTGGATACACTCTCTGCCCATAGGTAATTTGGCAACTTTTTCTCATTAAGCATAGACCTAGCTGTTTCTACTATAAGTCTATTCCTTCTTTCTGCTACCCCATTTTGTTCAGGTGAGTACCTTGTAGTGATCTCCCTTTTGATGCCTCTTTCCTGCAAGAAATCTTCAAACTCATTGGAGAAGTACTCTCCTCCACCATCTGACCTTAGCCTCTTCAAGCTTCTACCTGTTTGATTTTCAACAAGTGCAAGATACCTCTTGAAACAATTAAACACTTCATCTTTGTGCTTCATAAAGTATAAAATGGTCCACCTGCTATAGTCATCAATGAAGGACACATAATACCTTGAACCAGAAATGGAAGGGTCCTTGCTAGGTCCCCAAACATCTGTGTGTATCAAGTCTAGGTAGTCTTCATGCATGAAACCTTTCCTTGAGTAGGGTAATCTGTGAGACTTACCAAATTGACATGATCCACATTTGTAAATCATGTGTTGCTTGGATACATTAGGTATCCCAAGCACACATTGATCCCTGCACATTTGCTTAAGAGTTCTTTCTCCTATGTGCCCTAATCTCTTATGCCATATCTCTAACTCTGAAAGTGTCTGATCCTTGTAATTATACAAAGCAATGTTTTTTGTATCTTCTAGCTCAAATGTAAATAATCTACCTGATTTCTCCCCTTTGGCTATTCTTCTGAATCCTTGTTTTGGATCCTCCACATATGCTCCATGTTGTGTGAATCTGACCTGCAAACCTTTCTCCACAATCTGACCAACACTCATTAAATTCTTAGTTATTGTTGGTACATAGAGTACCCTGCTTAATAGGTTCTGATTACCATCACATGTCTTCACATTTCCAATTTTGACAATAGAGTGTTTAGTGTCATCACCTGTTTGTACCTGATGTTTGCCCTTGGGCTCTTCCAAATCAGAAAGTAGTGCCACATTGCCAGCTACATGGTTAGAACATCCTGAGTCAATGTAAAATAAATGATCATCATTTGTACCTATCTTGGAGGTCATATTCATGATCAATAGGGAGTCATCTTGCTCCTCTGTGTAGTTGTTGTAGTCTCTTCTATTTCTGAATCCACCTTGGTATTTTCCATTGTGGTTGTTGTTGTAGTTGTTGTTGTATTGGTTGTTGTACCCATTGTAGCTTTGATGTTGGTTGAATCTGCCTCTCCCTTGAGAGTATCCACCTCTTGAGTAGCCTCTTCCTTTCTGATTTTTGTAGCTCTTGTAGCATTCATCTGTGGTATGATTGGACAATCCACAGATGTTGCAAGGTGATGAGTTGTAGGGTCTCCCCCTACCTGACTTACCTCCTCTGCCTCTTCCTCTAGATGACCTACCTCTCCCTGCATAATTAGCTTGAGAGGTAGAGCCTTCTTCATCCTGTTTCTTCTTGCCTTTATCTTTAACCTTCTTATCAGTATAGAGAGCAGAGGGGTTATTACCTTTTGATTGATCTCCAGCCTTTGTAAACTTTGCTTCATGTGTAAATAGTTGGCCCATGAGTGTTGTGAGATCAAGGGTATGCATGTCCATATAGAGGTCCATTGCAGTGGTGAAACTTTCCCACTTATCATCTGCCTTGAGTCCATTTGTCACTTGCCTGACTATTTGCTCCTCTTCAATTTCCTCTCCAATGCTTGCTAGTTGGTCTGCCACATCTTTGATCTTTGTCACATACTCTGAGACTGATTGCTTGGGCTGCTTCCTAAGGGTTGTGAACTCAATCCATAATTGATTCTTCCTAGCCCTTGTGTTGGAAGAAAAGTAGTTTGACAAGGTTTCCCAAGTCTCTTGGGAAGTCTTACAGTTCCTTACATGAGGTAAAAGAAAGTCAGATATAGAGTTTAAGAGATAAGACTTGCCAAAGCATCCTTTGCACACCATTGGTTGAGCCTTTCATGTTCATCCTTTGTAGGTAGTCCTCTAGTCTTGAATGAGGGCAACTCCTCATCTCCTGATATGTATCCAAATAGACTTCTCCCTTGTAGATAGGTCTTCATTCTCAATGACCAAGCCTGATAATTGTTTCTATCCAATTTGTCAATGAAGGAAGGGAAACCATCACCCATGATTACCTTCTTTGCTCTGATACCACTGTTGAGAGTGATGGATGGATGCACTCAGAAGATCAGTTGGTGCTGCAAAACCTCCTTCACACCTGCCCTCTTTTCTCTTCAGATATGCTTAGTACACTTGCTTAGCTTCCAAATGACACAAAGAAACCATATATGTACTTTGGAAATGGTTTGGGTAATGATCAAACCAAAACAGATAACTTGGTACTTCAAAAATCAAGAAAAACTTTCTATTCCTGTAGTGATACCTGCTCAAACTTTTACTCAGTGTGACCAGCACACTTAAAATTGGAACATTCCTTTTGGGAGTATTAATGTACCTTAGTAAGCTACCAATCACAAGTGGAATCACTTCAATTGATAAACTATGCAATGAGAAATAAGTTTAGCAAAAATATAATCACCCCCGACTTTTTAGGAACTCTGCAGACACAGACCAGTGTGCACTTCGAATCAGATTTCTCCAAAATGGTTGAATGAAATCCTCTGAGATTTTATATGCTTGAAGTAGACTTTGAGCTGGTTCCAATGAGCTATAGATCACTTGATTTGGTTCAGTAGATCTTGAGATATGCTCCTTTGAAGTTAACAGACTTGGAGAAGTTAACACAGAGAACCAGAAAATAAGAAATGTGTGTATATCTATTGATTAATAAGATTGTACAAGCTCAATAGCATGACAAGCATAGCTAATTGAGGTGTGGTGGTGTAGGCTATGGAGTAGCACTAACACACACTCAGTTACAATGAAAATATGCCTCAGGGAGTGAGCTAGAATAAGTGAACTAACCGCGACTTTTCAAATGGAGTTTTTATAGGAATTGATTGTGATTTGAATTTCAAATTCAAACTTAGGCTCCCTTGAATCTCTCCTCTAAAAGTAGGGAGATATTCTCTCCACTTAACTATTCTCTTTTCCACGACTAATGAGGTAGGTGAATGACTTCAAGTGATTACAAGAGATGCCAAGTCATAAGGACTTTTACAAGGGGTAAAGAGGTAAGAACATATAAGCATATGTTCATATGAGCCTTGCTTTAAGTGAAGTCTTGACAAATCTTTATCCATACTAATCTTCCATGAGTCCAAGGTTCCAAGCCAATGTGTGTAGGCTTGTCTTGCACCAACAGTATGTCTGCCTTGGACTCTCGCATGATGGTGTATTTAGGAGCTTCCCCAAAAACTGTTGGTTGCTCAAAACAGGTTGTCAATGGTGATTTGGAGCAGTTGTCGATTGTAAATTACTCCATAGGTTCTGACGTTGTAGCCTGGATGTCATCTAAATCTTCCAAACATGGCTTTCAAAATTTTTATGCCAAGTCTTGTAACCCATAATGGATGATGGGTAAGTGCATTAGTGCATGGGTTGAACAAAATGTGTGCTTTGTGCACGGCCTTGCAATGTGGCCCTATGTATGCGTACTTGGGGAATTCATTGGAAGAAGTATGGTGCAACAAATGGGGTCTTGAGCAAAGTGCTCAAGGGTATGCTGGCAAAGAGGTTTCCCAATCTATCATGGTTATATTGTTGGAATATGCAATTCTTACCATGGTGAAAGGTCTGTCAAGAGTCGTCTCTTCGTGTTGTACTCCCATCATGGTGATTGACCATGGGCTTGTCCTTTGTTACAGATGGATGTCCTTGTTGATGACCCACTGGTGAGATTCTTGGATCACTTGGTCTTGTTTCTTCTTCTCGTCTCTCCTTTTTTTTTTCCGTAGAACAATGTCACAAACAAGAAGAGAGTGGTTAGTAGCAATAAAATATTTTATATATGTCAGGTGTGTCTCATGTGCCTGGGATTTCTCAATTGTGTCTATGCACAACCGTGTAATGTGGCCCTATATTAATGCACACTTTCGAAATGCATGACCTGAATGGTGCCAAAGACAAGGTTATGCCAAAGGCACATGGTTGTTGCTCATCGAGGCTGTCACTGTTGCTGGTGGACATTGATCCAGTCTTTGTTGGAGGGAGCCAGTGGATCTTGAAATGATGTGATCAATCGATGGTGACATGACAATTGACCATTCCTCCCTTTAGGGATCCATTTGAGAAGAGTGTTTGGCTGCGTAGAGATCAGCTTTGGCTTCTTCATCTATGGATGGTTGCTTGAATTTTTTATTCCTCGTGGTTGGTGCCTTGGTTCTGTGGAAGTTACTGGTACTTTTGGCTTCCAAATCCATATCCTTGATGATTTTCTTCTTACTTCTGCCGAAGGGTTGATTTTATCTTCTTTTTTTCTTTGTGCTCGGTTCTTACCCTTTTCTCTCCTTGGCTTCTTTGTTGGGACTTTTTGCATGGTGGAGAGCATAAGCCTTTGTGCATGTAAGAGTGCTTTGGGAACCCACATATGTAATCCCCCTTGTTGAGTTGTAGCTAATTTTTTTGGTACCCAAATTGGTCGAGGACCTTTTGGTTGAGTTGATCCTGGTTGCTTGATTCTTGTCTTCCCATGGTTGGCTTGTGTGGGTGAGAATTATGTTGGCATGGCCAGTGGTTGCTCTCCTTTTCTTACCCATGCCTACTTTATGCCCGGAACTACTTTACTCTTGAAGGCGCTTTGTCTATTTGATATACCGGTTGTCTTGTACTGTTTCGCTTGCTTCTGAGGTTGAACTACTGTGGATGATTTACTCTTCAAAAAAGGAGGGTCTGCTTGCCTTTGCAACTGTCCTTCCATGATTGAGTCCTTCTGGATCATAGAGCTTTTGACACAGACAACATCTTGTACCTGAAGAATAGTCTTAGAGGAACTAAGAGAGTGTGTGGTGCCATGATTTGTGAGCATGCAATTCTCTAATTCTAATGTAATGCATTGTTCCTACACCCAAACTTGAAGAATTTGACTTCTTAGGTTCAAGTTGACTGCATGTTCGTAAATCCAATCTTGACCCAAGACAAGTGGCTCTATAATGTCTTCATCATGACATAGTAGCATTTTGACTTTCATTGGAACATCTTGGAGATAGATAGGAAGTTCCACCTCACCCAAACAAGGGGTTTCCACACCTCCCAAACCTATGAGATATGCTTTTATGGGCTTGATGTTCAATTGTAGGTCTTGGCAGTATGAAAGTCTGACTGCACTAGTTGCTGCACTTGAGTCAACCAAGGCTCTCATAGTCCTTACACTCTTTCCTCGTCCTACCTCCATTGTAACAAAGGGGTGTTGATCGATTATGCGAGAAGTAATTATGCCCGATTTTTGGCACATGTCCATGTGATATTTTGGAGCTTTTGCGTTGACATCTAGGCCTAATCGCTTTAACTTATTTCGTTTAATACTTTCTCTCACCTCGGCTTGTGCTTCTTCTCTGACCCTCAACTCTTCTTCTTTCCACTTCTTAGCAGCGTTGAGTCTCGTTAGCATATCCTCTGTAAGAGGTTCTTGATATAGCTTGACTCGGCATCCACTAATATAGCTTGGCAAGATGTCACCTTCTAGAGTGGCCAATTGAACCGCACCGCTAGTGGAAATTCGATTAATGATCATAGGCCCATATCCTCTTTTTTCCAATTTACGAGCATGTTGCTTTAACGTATAAACCAGCACTAGATCTCCTTCTTTCAATCCTTTAGCCTTTATATGGGCATCAAAGAATGCCTTTTGCCATTTCTTTACAGCATAGATGCCCGTATCCTCGTCTCACCCAAATGTTCTAGATCAAAAATCCTAGAGGACAACTCATGTCCATTCCACTCGTGCTCTTGTGCTACTTTTAAAGCTGGGATTAGGAAGTCCAATGCTAGCACATCATTATTTCTGAAGACCATCTGAAATGGGGTGGCATTGAGTACCATTTTGTAGGAAACTCAATAAGCCCAAACATCGTGATGAAGCTGTTTGTCCTAATCAGAGCATTTATTATTTACAAGTTTTTTCAACACATTACATAGGATCTTATTCGTGCTCTCAGCTTGTTCGTTAGCTTGTGGATGATAGGGGGAGACTTCTTATGTATCACCAAGAATTCTTGGAGAAGGTTTTCAATGACTTCATTCAAGAAGTCCGTACCTCTATCACTTACTAACTCTATTGGTAACCCGTATCTGGTGAACACATTCTCAAATAAGAACTCAGCCGTCATTTGAGCATCATTTTTAGTTGTCGCTTTTACCTCTACCCACTTTGTAAGGTAATATGTGGTTACAATGATATATTCAACATGGGAGTTTCTAGCTGGGGGGTTAATAGGACCAACAAAGTCTATACCCCACTTCGAGAATGCACGTCCTCCCATCATTAGCCTCAGTGGCATCTCATCTTTTCTTATCGGATATTGTGCACGTTGGCATGTGTCACATATCTTCACATAAGTATGTCCATCCATATGGAGAGTGGACCACCAAAGTCCTGAGAATAGAATGGTCTTGATTACTCTGGCAGGCCCAAAGTGTCCACTTGCAACACTGCTATGTGCAATTTCTAAGACTTCCAAGTAGTCTGATTCGTGAACGCACAATCTTAAGTATCCATCTTTGCCTCTCCGATATAGGTTGTCTCCTACTAAGGCATAGTCATGAGCCTCTTGCTCCATGCTCCGTTTTCTTGCTAGACTAGCCTCATTGGGTAATGTTCCTGATCTCATGAATTCTACCAATGGAGTGCTCCATTCTAGAATTAATGATACATGATAAAGAGTCGCATGCTCCACTGGGGGTCTCTCCTGGCACATTGGGCAATTCGTAATCCACTCATGTATTTATTCGTCCATGCTAGACCAATGCACTCCTAAATGTTTCAGATTCATAGTAATTTCCTAGCAGTCCTTCATGGGTTTGTTGCAACAAACTGCTATGTTTGTCATCCTCAACACAACAAGCCAATACACCCTCTGTACCCTGTTTGTACATGCTTCCTGCCAATATTTGATATTTTTGTGATCTTACAATTTCTTCTTTGTTTGTTTTCATATTTTTATTTGCAGGTCCGAAGGCTAGGACATGTACGAACTTATTTTCCCATTTAGGAACAACTTCTAAATTGAATAGATAAGCACTGGGTAATTCATCAAACACTCCTTGTGGTGAATCTCCTGAAGTGATGCGAGAAAGGTGGTCTGCCCTGAGGTGGGTCCTACCTTTCCTGACAACAACTTCAAAATCATATTCTATTAGTAAGAGGAACCATCTTACTAAGCATTCTGTATTGCAAGTTTATTGACCAAGTATAATAAAGCTTGATGATCAGTGAAAAACTTGAACTTGTTGGCCAATAAGTAGTGTCTAAACTTCTTCACAACATATACCATGCCTAAACCTTCTCTTTTGATTGTTGTATAGTTTTGCTCGGCCGCATTTAATTGTCTACTAGCATATGCTATAGGCAAGTCTAAATTTCCTTCACCTGTGGGTTGTGCTAGCACACATCCTATTGCATGATTGGATGCATCCATGTGGAAATGGAATGGTTTATTCCAATTAGGAGTGGTCAGTATTGGTGCTGTGCACAAACATCTCTTCAGCTCATTGAAGGACTTTTCACATTCATTGTTCCACTCAAAGTTTGTTAAGAGACCATAAAGAGGTTTAGCAATGATCACATACATGTGGATAAACCTGCGATAATATCCACAATGTCCCATAAAGGCTTTTACCTCTTTAACGTTCGTTGGCCTGGGCAACTTTTCTTTGGCTCTTACTTTGTGCTCGTCTGTTGATATTCCATTCTTAGAAACAATGTGACCTAAGATTTTACCTTGTCGTACCATGAATACACACTTCTCTGGGTTCAGACACACTCGATATTCTCTACACTTGTTGAAGATCTGTCTGAGCTCAGGGACGTGGTATCTTCTTTCTTGGGAATGAGCACATAAATCATCCACATATACTTCTAAGCTCTTTCGAAAGAAATCCTTGAAGACATGAAACATGAGCCTTTGGAAAGTTGCAGGTGCATTTGTGAGCCCAAATAGCATCACACAAAATGCAAAGATTCCCCACTCTATTGTGAAAGCGGTTTTGTGTAGATCTTCTGGGGCAATGGCTACTTGGTTGTAGCTTGAAAATCCATCAAGGAAGCTATAAAATTCCTTGCCTGCAACACACTCCAATAAATGTTTTGTGATTGGAAGCGGATAGCTATCTTGAATCGTATCCGCATTAACCTTTTTAAGGTTAATACACACTCGTAATTTTCCATTCTTCTTGGGCACCACTACAATGGGAGACACCCATTCAATATGCTCAATTTTGTAGATAAATCCGGCTTCAATCAACCTGTCAATTTCTTCTTTTATTTTTGCCCCCTAAGTGTCATTATATGTGTAGGGCTTTTGTTTGGTGGGCTTGGCATCAGCAGTCATGGGGATCGTATGAGAGCAAATTTTTGGATCTAATCTCTTCAAATCTCTATAGTGCCATGCAAACACGTCCCTATATTCCCTTAATAGAGCTACAAGCTCTGCTTCTTCTTTTGCACTTAGGTCATCTCCTATGTACGTGCATCACTCTTCGTTCCCTTCAATGGTCACTGCAAACATTTTGGTCTTTTCTTTATTGTCATATGCTTCTCCTATAATGGCCTCTCTCTTAGGCATTCGTACCAAAATTTTTCGGTCTTCAACTTCATATTTCTTGAAATTTTATGGTACCTCAAACAATGATTCCTCCTCTTCTTGTTTTACTCCTTTTCTTTTCTTTTTCTTTTGACTACCTTCACTTCCATCCTTTGAATTTACCGTTTTAATGCTTGTGAGAGGTTCTTCTTCTTCTTGGTTAAATACTTGTGTACCTAAGTGAAGAAGTCTTAGGGACTTGTGCCAAAGAGAATAAATCTCTGCCATACAAGTACGTATAGTGGGGAATTGACACACGCTTATTTGTCAAACCGACCTAACGAAGCGTATGAGGACTTGTACTCACGTGATGGAAAATGAAGTGGTTCAGCTCACATGCATGAGGAAAGACTAACCTACCTCTCCAACTCACTTAACTACTGAAAATGTCTGTCGTCATACCACTTACATCAATTTTCACTAAATCAAGGATATCTCCCAGCTTAGAACTCCAAATATGGCCAATAGCAGGTTCGTTTCGAAGCTCTCAAGGAGACACTTCTATTGGAGGTGGTAACAATTTTGACAACTGTGCTTCAAGTTATGACCAAAACAGTGAATGGCGGGAAGCACACACACTCACTCCACAACTCGTACTAGCTCACACACACACTACAGTAGCTCAAAAACAGTGGGGAGGGGTAGACAACAGTCCTAAACACACATTCCAAGCATTACACACACATAGAAGATCAAAGAAAAGATGAAAATCTGCAAGAAAGAAGCAAATTCGAAAATCAGGAGCTCTCCTTCTTCACAATGGCAAAAAAGTATCTACAAAGAGTCACAAAGTGACTTATATACATGTGCCCTAAAAAGTGGTCATTTCACACAAGAGACCGGCACTAAAAGGTGAATTTCCTACTAATTTACAAGGAATATATTACAATGATTTGGGATTATGCATCTAGAGGACTCCTCTAGTGCATTTACATGGCTTGAGGGAATTCCTAAAACTTTGAAGAAGAAAAATATGCCCATTAATTTGAAAATTTTGGGGCTCCCCTTTCGTGCCTCTTTTCTCTGCAACAGTCTCCCCCTCTTTGTCTCTGTCGTCCCTTGACAGGCTTTTGCTTCTTGTTTGTAGCTCGTCTAAGATTTCTGAATACACGCACCTAGTGGTCGAAGAAGAGACAAGGACTGTCAGACAATTGGTTATATTATCCGAGGTATATCCTTTGCTATTTGCCCCTTGGTATTCCGTACATCACAAATCTGGGTTGCTGTATTCAGTCGGGCTGCCACGCATGCCATCAGTGGCTAAGAATGTGATGTTCTTAGTCACCCTCTTCAACTTTTCAGCCTCTCCCTCTTTCTAGCTTCTGGTCTTCTCATTTGTCTTTATCTTCACACATCTGACCCTGTTGTATTGCTTTGAGCTTGTTTATTTTCTGCCATCGCACGCTATCAGTGGGAGGATTATTACCTGCCAAGTATTGTCTTGCACTTCTTCATGGATACTTCCTGGCCCTGGTCCGTCCTTCCCATGAAATGTCTTGGTTGTTATTGTTCTTTAATTCCATTCCTCAAGACCTGGGTGTTTGGTGTTGTTGCCTAATGCGTGCCCCTAGGGGGATTTGGGCAGAGGGTGGTTCTTTTGCTTTATAATCTTCATTCTTTACTGAGCAGTTTTGGTCTTTGATTTTCTTCTTCTTCTCTTCTTGCTTGATTCCCCTTCCACACGTCCCTCCTCCTGAACTCTGTCATCCCCAACATGCTTTTTGTGGCGACGTGAGTATGTTTGTATGGCAGCTTGCTCTCATTGATTAAGCAAATTTGCGTGACATATCATGAACTCTTTCCACTGGGTTGACTTCACTCCATCCTTTGGTGCTTGCCGATTATCCGCAAAGAAGCTTGTTTCATAAGCCACTAGTCTTACGTTAAGATTTGAAGTCATTTTTACAAAAATTTCTGAATCAATTTCAAAGAAGCCAGTAAAAAATTCTTCTTCAAAAGTTGGCATATACGTGCTTGGCAAAAACATGAGCCGCGAATAAAATGCCATAAGAGTTAATCGGCTTGGGATAGTCGAAAGATAAAAAATAAGTGTTTTGGATCCCTATGTAATGCCGATGAAGTTCAAAAATGTATATTTGGCATGTTGGAAGACTTTAATGACTATAACTAACATGCTGAGAATCTTATTAGCCATTTTAACTGACAAATCTGGTACAGTTGTATATCGAGCAATCCAAAATTCCATGGTTTCCACCATGTATTCTTCCATTGGTAGGTAATTATGCAATGGACTTGGTAATAGTGGATAATTGAACCATTGATTATTTATGGTACCCTGGCACTGTCCTTCCCAAAAATGCGACGAGGATCGTCTGCGTGGTACTGGACAAAAATATGGGTTTACCTGAAGGGTATACAGTGATGCTTCCCATTGTACCCGCAGTGTAGGGTTCTTTTCCAAAAGTTTTCGCCTACATATAGGGTCAGCTCTTTCAAATTCTTCTTGAGTATAGTTGAATGTATTATTGCTGAATTGGAGGTTGTGGTCAGGCTCTTTATTTGTCGTGGTCTTTATATATTGCTGTGTTTGTTCTTTAAGGAGTCCATATGGTACATTAAATGGCTTCAATATCTGTTCCAAATTTTTTCTTTCAATCTGAGCTTCCTTCATGACCTTTATTATTTGATCTTCAAATTCTGCCGTAAGCTGGTACACCAGTAGTGCCCTCTCATGTCAGCTCAGTTCAGCAATATCCCGATGATTACGTTCAGATTGGATCTCCGTTTCCTCCCTTATCGGCGAATGATGTAAGGGGGGAGAGAGAGGACGTACCTCAATCTCCTCAGTAGCCGCTGTGGAGTGTGGAACTACTGGTGTCCCCTCTGTCGTCTTCTGTGCAAGCTGATCTTGCAGTTGCTTTATCATTTCCTCTTTTTGCTTAATCTCTTCATGGGCCTTCAAAATCGTTTCCTTATTCTTTTGGATTTCTTTTGCCACGACAAAGAGTTGATCAGTGTCTTCTTTACATTGCACAAGATATCTATTCTCGACCCTTTTACACTTTGTCCTTAGAGCCGCGGTATCATCCATATACCTTTTTTCCCATTCGGCAATGATTGCCTGCTCCTGCTTGAGCTGATCTTCATACCTGGCTATCTTTTCCTCCATTGCCTTTAGGTCCTTTTCTGGCACTTCCTGAGTCTCTATAGGTTGATTACTTAGAAGAGCTGTCATCAGCTCCTTGTTTCTGTTCCTTAAGTTTTCTGTCTCATCCATGTATATCTTGATTTGTGATTCCAATATTTTGCTTCTTGCATTCATCCGTGTCTTCTCGGTCTCACTAGCCTCATATTTCTTCTGTAACTCTTGTAGTTGTTCTTTTAATTTCTCATTTTCTATCTCTAAAGTTTTGCACTGCTGCTTGGCCTCTTGAACTTCATTTTCTTTATGTGTTATGTGCTCCCTTGCTAGCCTTAATTGTGCTGAAAGGTTCTTGCCCATTTCATGAAGTTCATGCTTTTCCTGCATCGCTTTGTCATAGTCCTCATCAGCCTCAAGCATCAATTGTTGCGTATCCATAGCAGTTTTGATCATATCTTGCACCACTGGCTTGAGCTGAGCAACGTCAACATTCAACCACGTTTTTGGAATGCTTGGAGCTTCTCCGGTTTGTACATCCTTTCCATGCTCCACATGGATAGTTTCATTATGTGGTTGTCATATTTGTAGTTGTACTTCTGGTTCTTTTCTTTCTTCGTCTAGGTCGATAATTTTCGTGGCACTCCCTTGAAATGTAACATCCATGGGGGAGGGTTCTACCACGACCCTTATAGGAGTGAAGGGTTCTGATTCTTCCACCGTAGTTTCTTTTGGTTCTTCCTTTGGATTCTTGAATGACCCCTGTTAAAAATGCACTTTTACATTACATGCATTTTAAGTTCTTTCGGGTTCTTGGGAGTGGTAGGGGTCTGATAAATCAGAGGCCCTGTAACTTGATTTTCCCAATTAACTTATCTAAACCGCAGTACGTTAACATTCAAAACTCTGTTTAATCCAAATTACTGTCAAATCTCTGGTTAGGCTTCTCACAGATTACTGTTAATACTCAGATTAATACTTTCTCAGTACGGATCGCTGTGGTTATTCATTACCCTAACACAGACTTATGAACCGTAACGTAATGGACTGTGTTAATCACAAGTTAATGTAATTAAACAAAGATGAAAATAGTAATACTCAGACTTCTCGAACACTGCACTACAGCGACTTCCCAGACCGCAATCGCCCAGACAGACAGTCTGGCGATACTGCTCGTCCTTCCCAGAGCGTCACCGAAATGCCTTTTTATTAGTTGATAAGTCGATACATCTCTTCACATGACTTTTCGGTTCGTGCGGAATATGAAACCTTTCGGTTCGTGCGGGATAGGAAAATACAGGAATTATGGAAATACAAAATGCCAATCCGGCAGCTTACACTGGCACGCACGGTGGACTTGAACCCGCAATGGAACAAAAGTTAGGGCTCATCTACTATACCCTGTATATACATGGTTCTGGCTAACTTAAAGGTTCTGGAAATCTTCTGTTTCAGCGAGTCCAACATCTTTTTTAGGATTTCCGGTTCTACGAGTTGAGCATCAGTTTTAACTGAACTTGCCGCAATTACTTGACTCATCAAAATTTCAGCCTGTGTCTGCAAAAAGGCCTCTTGCAAGTAAAAATCATTTGCCAGTGATGCATCGCGGTGCAATTTCATCTCGTTGATATGATCATCTACCCTTGAAAGTCTGTCAGCTTGAACACCTAATTGCTTTTCTCTTCTCTCCAGTTCTTCAGATTGGAACTACATGGTTTTGTAGTAGGCATCTATTTCTTTCTGCATTCCTTTAAATTCTTTCTTCAATTTGAGATATCGTCCTAATTCTTCCTGTAACTCTTGATCACGTTTGAACAAGGTTTCGGTAGTCTTATGCAGCTCTGCTTCAGCTTTAAGTACATTGCTAGCCAGAGACTGCGAAGCTTCTTCTAATACACTGTATGCTTCCCGCGTGCTCTGCAATTCATTTCCTATGGCAGTCATTGCATCTGTTTTATCAATGATTTCTTGCTGCAGCATGCTGATTTTGGTATCCTTTTGACACAACAAAGCATCTTTCTGTGCAAGTTGATCTTGAAGCTGTTGAATATGTAAGTGTAAACCATGATTTTTTGCCTTAACTGCATCCACTTCTTCTTGCAATGGAGCAATATCTGCTTCTAGGAGATCAACTTTATGCTGCAATTCGTGACGAATGTTATCAGTGACCATTCTGAGTTGTGTCGGAAGCTGCTGTGAGAATTGGATGAGCATTCGACCCATGGACTCTAATTCCGTAAACATGGGAATCGGAGGAAGAAGAGGAGGAGGAAGTGGTTGTGATGAAGAAGCTGACAAGAGATGATGGGAAGATGGTGGAGAATAGTTAGGTGAAGAGGATGAGGAATCCGGTGCTTCAAGGGCAATAGGTTGAATGGGGACAATGGGCTCGACCGGAGGCATTGGTGGAGGAGTAAGTAGAAGACTGTTGGGCATCAACACTATTCCAGTAGGTTGCTGCGTAGTCACTTCAGTCCGGTCAATCACAACATCGACCAAGGTAATGACTTCATTTATAATCTCTGCAACAATGGCTTGCACATCTTTTGGAATCGAGTGCTGAGAATCCGCCCGAGAAGAATTTTTTTTGGAATCAGCAGTGGACGCACTGTGTTCCTGTTGCCGGATGGGAGAAGACTGGGTAGATGAATCAAGGTGAATTAAGGTGGAAGTGTCGTGGAAAATATCTTCTTCATTTCTTTCTTCGTCATTTCAGCGGCGGAACCTTGAACTTGACTCGTAGAAGGGCTTATCCGTCTGCGTTTCCGACGGAGAAGCTGGAAAAGATCTTCATCCTCATCTTCTTCGTCTTCGAGCACTTGGGTAGATTCTTCATGATACAAAATTGGAACTCTTGGTGGAGGTTGCGCGGCTTGAATGGCTGGGAACAGAAAGGTAATGATATGCGGTAAACGCAAACGCGGAAGCTCTCCCTTGTTAACATGCTTAATAACCATAATGCATTCACGGTGAATGCACCAGAAATAGAATGAGGCAAAATTAACATGCTCACGGGAAGCCATGTCAATCATCGAATAAAACGGGCGAGAAATACCGTAAGTGCGTTTCTGTAAATTAAGGATAGCAACAAAAATTGTAAGGCGGTACGTTCAGGGTCAGGGCGACACAAAATGGCGTATTCATTTGATGAGGACTGTGGGAATAATTCGACCATGGTGGCAATAGGAAGGAGAGGACCATTCTCCACGCCTTCGATGGGCAAACAGAATGCTGTAGCGAATGATGTTAATGTGATTACGACGCGTGATGGTAAACATGTAATCGGCCAACTCTGCTCGGTAGCAGGAGTGGCGGCAATGGCTGCAATAATCTGTGCATAATAAGGGTGACACTCCACTGAATGCCAAGGCAATTCAGCGAAGTTTATCAGGCCACGAATACGCAAGAACTCACTCACGTCATGAGGGAGTTAATCACGGAATGTAGAAAAATTAGCTAACGCTTCCATGATGCGTACACGAAAGCACAATGACACGAATACACAGTAAATACAGAAAACACAGAGCACACAGAGCACACGGACACAATAGCGTTTAACAGCGAAAAGAAGAGGATTAAGTAGATACTCAATAATGGGAAGCGAGCAGAAATACTTAATCATCGCACGATGTTGAGATGATAACCTCCATAATTACGGCGGGCATGCATGAACAAAATCAATAACACAAGGCGGCGATTAATTATGATTATGTATCAAAACGAGGAGCTTACGGTCTTATTCAACTAACATGCAAAATAATAAAAAAAAGAAAATAAGTGACACGCGGAAAAGCAAAGGACACGTCAGCGAGGATCAGGCGCTTGGTGATACGGCCGCAACTTTGAACCATTGATCACTTTAGGAAGAGGAGCTCCGGTCAAGGTAGTCAACCGAAAAGTAGCTGGTCCCACTTGCTCACTAATCTGGTAAGGACCGATCCACCGTAATTTAAATTTTCTAGCGGCACGATTTGATTTAGCATTGTAAAATAGCACAAGTTGGCCCACCGTAAACACAGGAGTCTTGAGGAAACGATGATGAGTTCGAGCTTGCCGCAACTGAACTTCTTGAAGAGTTAGAAAGCTTTCCCAACGATGTTCATCCAAGTTTTTGAGTGCTTCCAACCAAAATGGCAAAGAGTCTTCGGGTAATAGCTTCTGAGTTATGGCCACGTGTAAGCTTGGCACGACAATCTCCATAGGTGCGATTACTTCCATTTTATAAGCAAGCTTGAAAGGAGTCAGTCCGGTTGTAACTTTGTATGTAGTCTGGTATGCCCATAAGACTGAAGGTAGTAACTGATCCCATCTTTCTGGTGATTCCACAATCAATTTGCTAAGCATAGTCAACAACGTCTTGTTGGTACTTTCAACTAAACCATTAGCACGAGGATAGTATGGGAAACTGAATTTATGCAGGATTTGAAAATTATGCGTTAGTACTTGCATTAAATTGTTAGCAAAATGTGTTCCTTGATCTGTCACAAGTTCCAGAGGTAATCCATAACGCGGAAAAACATCCTTCATCAGACATTTTGCCATCGAAACAACTGTAGCGGACCGTTAGGCAAAGCTTCTGCCCACCTGGTAGCGTAATCTGTACAGGTCAAGATGTAACGATTGTTGCTAAGGATTGCTGGTGGTGTGATAGGTCCAATAAAACCAAGACCCCGCTTCTGGAAAGATTCCAAAGGTAATACAGGTTGTAGAGGAAAAAAGTGTCTCTGTAATGGCTATCCAGCCCGTTGACAATTGTCGCAGTGCTGCACAAACTGAAGTACGTCTTTATACATGGTTGGCCACCAAAGCCCACTTTGCAAAATCTTTCGATGAGTGAGATCTACAGAAAAATGTCCACCGGAGGGTATTGAATGTGCCATAGTGATGACTGAATTTGCTTTCATGTGGCGGAATACAGCGAAGCAAGACACTCGTGTGATCCATATAGTATAACTGTCCTACCAGCAACCGGAATCTGCAACTATAAACTGTAATCTTATGTCGCATAGCAGGAGGTGTATGAAGAGGAAGACATCCATCAGTCAGAAAAGTTAACAACGTATCATAATAGGAAGGTTGCTCAGGATGTTTGGGATATTCATCACGAGCTGGTTCAGCAGCGTAAATTGCTGGTGTGGTATCATCAACGCCCACCGGAGCTTCGCCGGAATCCAACCGAGAGAGGAAGTCTGCTAAGGCATGAGCGATACCTGGTCGATGAATCACTTCGTAGTCGAACTCTTGTAGCAATAAGACCCAACGAGCCAACCGACCTCCTAAATGTTGCTGCTGGACTAGATATACAAGTGCAACATGATCCACGTGAAAGGTGAATTTTTGGCCTAGCAAATAATGCCTGAATTTCTTTATAGAATATACCAATCCGAGACATTCCCGTTCAGTCACAGAATAATTCCTTTTCGCAGGAGCGAGTCGACAACTTGCATAGTAAATAGGCCGAAACCATTTGTCCGTTTGCTGCATTAAAACACTGCCAATGGCGATATCTGAAGCATCTACAAAGACATGGAATGGGCATTCCCAATCAGGAGGTTGCAAAATGGGAGCCTGCATCAATAGTCCTTTTAGACGATCGAATGCAGTTTGGCATTCCAAAGTCCATTCGAACTGTCGTGGAGTACTAGTCATTAGCCGATTTAGTGGTGTTGCTAAATGGGCTAGCCATCGTAGATGCCTGCCATGCCACCGAATTTGACCCAAGAAGCGCATAACCTCTTTTGGTGTTGTAGGAACGGGTGCTGCGACTTTGTCTGGATCAACTTGGATACCTTGTGATGATATGATATGTCCAAGGAGTTTTCAATTTTGACGGGTTCAGGCAGAGTTGGTATTCACGACATTTCTCAAAACAACACCGTAAATGATATAGGTGCACCACAATCTTGCCGAATAAGGAGAAGTCATCTAAATAGACTTGCATAAAAGTGGTTAGGTAGGGTGATAAAATTTCCTGCATACAGCGTTGAAATGTGCTGGGAGCATTCCGTAACCCAAACCACATGATCATACAAGCAAAAACACCCCAGTTGGTAATGAAAGCTGTTTTCGGTATGTCTTGTTCAGCCATTCTGACCTGGTTATAACCACTGTAGCCGTCCAAAAAGGAGTACATCTCATGCCCGGCCACTCTGTCAAGCATTGTGTCAAGAAAGGGGAGAGGAAACTGATCAGGTACCGTGGCCGCATTCAGTTTCCGGTAATCCACATAGATTCGTAACTGCTTATTTTTCTTAGGAACAATAACAATCGGAGATATCCATTCAGCGTGTTCTATTGGTACGATGAATCCCACCTTCAATAACCTATCGAGCTCTGCTTTGATCTGTGTTGCATAGTTGGGATTCATACGGTAACTGGATTGTTTAATTGGCTTCACTTCCGGCTTAAGCACGACTCGATGTTGATAGATGCGCTGATCAAGACCCTTCATATCGCAGTAATCCCAGGCAAAAACATCAGAAAACTCTCGCAAGAGTCGGATCAAATCTTCTTGAAAGGCCTCAGATAATCCTGCCTTAATCTTAACAGGTCGCGGATTAGCTTCATCACCCAAATTATAGGTCACTAACTTGTCTTCCGAGACATAGAATTGATGAGGTTTCCCCGGATCGTCAGCTGACTGTAAACGTTGTTGCAGAGTGGCTTCATCCATAGCAACATTATCATCTACATTTGTGTCTCCGGTCACGGGAACAACCGTACAGGCTGCCGGACTCCAGTTATCTGCTACAGCTTGAAGATCTATAGTGCCTAAGGAAATCAAATCTTTATTGTTCTACGGAAACGCCTCTTCTTCATCATCAGATAGGCCATCCAACATGTGGACTAGCTCGACTACATAGGGTCTGGCATGAAGTTCACAGGGCTGAATGGCATCCAGTTTGACAACATATTTACGGTGGTTGTCTTTGAAAGTCAGTTCTTGTGCTGACCAATCCTGTATAACTTTATCCTGTTCCAACCATGGTCGACCGAACAGAAGATTATAGTCGAGGCTGGATTCTAGTAGTTCTAAGACTACGAAAGTCATTTTGAACGTTGTGCCCTGCAAAGTAATGGGTATATTCCTTACGAGTCCCACCAGATGAACTCGGGATTGATCTGCCATTCTGACAAAGAATTGAACGGGCTCGATTCGGTTCCACCCTAACTTCTTGCAGAGAACTGCAGTTGCTATGTTCACACTGGAACCACCATCGATTAACACTTGCACAATCTTGTGATTTTTATTCCAGACAGGGATTAAGCGGACAAAATGATCCACCGTAGAGTCAGTTTCTGGTTGTATTGTTGCGGTCCCCGGAGTACCGGGAGATTCTGGACTAACTTGTTGTTGAAACTGCTTCCTAATTCCGGGCGCCAAGGCGAGTAATTGCCCCAAAGGAAGTGTAATTGAAGCCTTCGAGAGAATATCCCATACATGGTCTGTTGGAATTGCACTCTTCACTGGTTCCAATGATGATTCTCCTGTTACTCGAGTAGAGTCTTGTTCATATGCTTTCTCATTTTGCAGGGGAACCTGTGTCACCGGAATTGGATCGGGGAACATGGTAGGCTCTTTGGTGGGCCATTGACTGGCTTTGGTATACATTCGATGCTGTTCACGGATGCCTGGTTCAAACAGCTCAGCTGCGGGTTGCAACTGCTTACTGGATCTTGTCTGGACCATTGCTGCTTGTGATTCCACTCGGGAGATATAGACCATGTTGGTCATCGGGTTTTGACGCTCTTTCTTTCGTTGGTCGTATTCGACTGCATCCTTGTAGAATCTCTGGATGTGGCCAAGCTCACCACAAAAATGACATCGAGGTGGAGGCAGAGAAGTATTTTCCGGTGATGTACCTGCCTGCCAGTGATTTGTATTAAAGTTGGTATTCCATTGTCCTCGGTAATTCTTGTAACCTTGCGACTGATTGTTTCGCATCTACGGTGGCACATAATGAGTTGCTGGTTGTCCTGGTTCCTGTATAATGGCATTTACAGTTGCTCGTCCCTGCACTTTGGCATTATACGCACAATTTTTGGTTGAGTGTCCGGTGATATTGCAGATGGCGCAATACATCTGATTAAGGGCACAGGTAGCACTGGTGTGCCCGGGCTTTTTGCACTTAGTGCAATACATCTGTTTAGCCTGATGATCTATACCATGCTTATTGGCCTTCAGCCATTCCAAGTCTTCGGTGAATCCTCCAACCTTATGCTCTAGTTGCAGGGCCATTGCAATGACAACATCCAGTGTCATAGCTCCCACAAAGCGGATGGTCATGATTTGCCTTAGCTGTGGGGTCAAACCATTAATGAACCATTGGGTTATCAGATCATCTGGCAGGTTGGCATGCACCGGAGGCAGTTGTCTTAAATGATTTCTAAATAATGTGGCGTATTCTTGAATAGTCTGGTGCAGCTTCTGTCGATTGTTCTGCATAGTCAAAGATTTCGGCAGGGTTTTCTTCAACCTGAACCGCTGTAAAAATGCATCCCTTACCGCCTCATAGGTAAGGAAATGATTGAAATCATACTCTGTTAACCATCTCGCTGCTTCATTGACTAATGTAGATTGGAATACGATGGCCTTGTATGCCGGATCGGGTGGATGGTTTAGTACAACATAACTTATCTCAAAGGTACACACGTGTGTATCAGGGTCGTCACCTGGAAATCCACCCAACTTTGTGTACGTCACTCTTGTTGGAACAGGTCGAACTGGAAGTGGTTGTTTCTATTGCTGCTGTTGTTGCTGCTGTTGTTGTTGCTGCTGCTGCTGTTGTTGTCCACTCATGGTGCTAGTAGTGGTACCGTTGCTGTCTCCTGAGTTCTGAGGAGGTGTTTCCGGTCCTTCGAAATCTGTATGGTCAGACTGCTCATCTTCCGGCTTGAAAATAGCGTTCAATCTCTTACGGATCTCTTTCACCGGCAATGATCTCTCTGGGTAACACCACTTTATCCTCGAAAAAATTCGAATCCTGACCAGACGGTGTCGGGTCAACTGCACACTGTGGCCCGATACACTCCAAAGTTTCTGTACCTTTTGCAGACTGCACCAAAATTACGTCGGAATCTACCAAAATTTCCTCTTGGGTTACCGGAATTCTACCGGAATCGCTACTAACAGACTCTATTCCTTCGCCAACTGGACTTAATCGGTCTGTGCTTCTGTCGACTAGGGGTGTCCCTAACAAATTTGGTACTGTCCAGGGATGCTGGTCTCTCCTGTACTTCGGATACGACTCACCGGACCGAGTAACCGGCATATATCACGTCTGCACCACTTACGTACTACTCCACCTTACTATTGATTCACAATCTATGGCCACCTTCCCACAGACGGCACCAGTGTTAAAAATGCACTTTTACATTACATGCATTTTAAGCTCTTTCGGGTTCTTGGGAGTGGTAGGGGTCTGATAAATCAGAGGCCCTGTAACTTGATTTTCCCAATTAACTTATCTAAACCGCAGTACGTTAACATTCAAAACTCTGTTTAATCCGAATTACTGTCAAATCTCTGGTTAGGCTTCTCACAGATTACTGTTAATACTCAGATTAATGCTTTCTCAGTACGGATCGCTGTGGTTAGTCATTACCGTAACACAGACTTATGATCCGTAACGTAATGGACTGTGTTAATCACAAGTTAATGTAATTAAACAAAGATGAAAACAGTAATACTCAGACTTCTCGAACACTGCACTACAACGACTTCCCATACTGCAATCGCCCAAACAGACAGTCTGGCGATACTGCTCGTCCTTCTCGGAGCATCACCGAAATGCCTTTTTATTAGTTGATAAGTCGATACATCTTCACACGAACTTTCCGTTCGTGCGGGATAGGAAAATACAGGAATTATGGAAATACAAAATGCCAATCCGACGGCTTACACCCCTTTCTTGTAAGCGTTGTCTCTTTGATTTGAATTTTGGAAGTCTCATTTATTTTGATGACATGTATCCCTTCTTGGTTTACCTCTTTGCCTGCGATGTCTTGATTGGGGTTGATGGGGGTGTCATTCACCTTTATGTCCTCTTCTTCAGCATTGTAGTTCACTTCATTTAATTCCTCCCATTTTCCGTCATCTCTCGACTCACTCTGAATATCGATATTCAGGAAGGATGTGTCTGGTTCTTCTTGTGCATCGGAAGAGGAGCTTGAGTTATCCAACTCTATTTCTCTGTATTGATGTACTTTGGTTAGCTTCTTTTTTGCTTCCGTATCTTTGTGGGCTTGCTGGTAATGGTGCCCTTGCACTGGTAGATTAACTTGACCCTCTGTGTATTGATGTGTGTCTTCCAGGGTTCTTGTTAATTCCTCTTTTGTAATTGGTTGGTGCTCTTCAATTCTTGACTTTGGGAGCACATGTACTCTTTTTGTGGCAGGGACTTCTGCTTCTACTTGCATTACTTCCCTTAATCGTTTTGTACCTCTCATTTTGGGTTGAGAGCTAGTTTTTGCCTCCTCAATGATCTTGACTCCTTTTTTCTTTCTTGGAACTGTGGCGACCTTTGCATATTTAGCCATGGCTGTCGATGAGGGCATTTCTTGAAGGTGCTCTCTAATACCTAAGGCATGATATACCAAGATGGTCAGAGCTACACTACCGTTCAGGAACTTCTTATGGTTCCATTGCTTTTTTGCTTCGAATAGCCTCTCTTGAATATAAGGAGTCATGTTAATTTGATTCCCAATTTGTTTAATAGCATGAGACAGCATCTGTACTATGATCTTTGAGGAGCAGTGTATCTATGCATGTTAGGGAAACAAAAGTGTTGATGTATAAGTCTTACTTCTTCTTCAATGTCAGTGCAATTAATATCAATAAATGTCCTTGTCTTTGCCCCTCGACTTTCCTCTTTTAATACTGTATTGCCATCCTTGTCCCATCCAAAAGCTTCTTTGATTAAATCATGTGTAAACTGAATCACGACCCATTCACCTACGACATCCATGACTCTAGCCTTTGGCACCAACGAATCATGTAGTGCTGGCTGCAATGTATTCATAACTTGCATGCACCTTTGAAAGTCGGGTTTGTAGATTGGTAATTCAAAATATCTATGGATGCCCGCTTTCTTCATGACATCAATGGTAGATGGGAGCTCATTCACCACCTTAAAATCTTGGGACATGATTGGGAACTGATGATTTGTGTCCATGATTTTGATGGTCACCAGGTATAGATACTCCCCTGCCGGTTGATCCTCTCTAAACCAGTGTCCTTTTGCTTTTGTCATGCTTTGTAAGGGGAATTCCAATACTTCTTCCTGAATAGTTGCTTCAGAATCTTCTGAAGCCATCTGCACTTGTAATGAAAAGTGCATTAGCTTCAATAGAAGATATAGCAATTGTGCTGTGCATTGTAGTGACATGTTATTTGTTTCATCACTCCGTTCCTCTTGCTTGTATAAGTAAGATCTCTTACCACATATTTTTCATTTTCTTTTCTGAAAGAAAAGAAGGATTAGTATAGTCGAAGCCTTTATTTATTTACATAGTAGGTCCATTCCTAAGGAAGTTGAAGCTATGACCTATTCCTTATTGGAGAATGTGCACCACTAATTCTATTATGTACATCAAGTGCCGAATGCCTGGCCTTGTGTTGTGGCCCTATCATGCATACTTTAGGTGCATTGGAATCTTCATGAGTGCAACAAAAATCTTCGTTGTTCTGGTGTTCCATTCCTCGTAGTTGCTTGGGTTTCCAAATCCATTTTGTGGTCGCCGGTGTTAGGCCGTGTCTTCTCTTTGGTTCCTCGAGCTGCATGTGTTTCTTTTGTTTTTTCTGTTGTCCGAGTGATAGAGGTCTTTCTCTTCATGTTTCTATGACGAGTTTGTCTTGGCTTCATTGTCCTAACATGTCGGTGTAATGTGTCCTCCTGTTTGCTTATCTCTTGATTGGCTACTTGTCTGACCTTCTTGGGAATCCATATTTGTTGCCATGCTTTTTGAGCTTCAATCAAAGGCCTAGGAAGCCATACTTGCAAGAGTCGTTTTGGTTCGGATTGCGGTGAAGAAGAATTCTTGTCCATCTTTTTCTTCTTATGAGCTGGTGTTGCGATCTCTAATTCCTTCACTCGGTCCTTGCGTACCCATTTGAAGTTGACCTTTCCTGAATGCGAGTAGTTGATGATGGTCTTCCAAGTTGGTGATCCTTCTTTCGTGTGAGAAACTCTAAGGGTGTTAATCTCTTGGGTTTCTTTTTGTTCATCAATTAGATAGGAAGAATCTACTTCTTCCGTGGATATGTTAGGGTTTGACATTTCTTCTTCTTTCGGACCTGTTTCTGAGCGATTGGGGCTGGAATCCTTTTCTACGTGCTCTTCTTTGGGTTCTTCCGCACTTTCGATGACTTCTAGTCTCTATGAGGGTTTCTCCCCTAATAGACTAAAAACTTCCTTGTGCCCTATCTTGGCTGAAATGTATCCTTGCGCTAGGTGGATGCTTACTTCATTCTCAATGATCCAGTGTTGTCCTAGTATCAAATTTTCTATTAAGTCTTCATTTTTGCACACTAGTACTCGTTGTTCCATAGTTGAATTTCCTAGGTGGAGGGATACCATGGCTTCTCCAATGCATGCTATAGCTTGACCTCCAATTCCTATCATATGAACTTTTGTGGGTGTCATAATCATTTGAAAATCTCGGATGACCGTATTTTGTATGCAACTGAGTCCTGCTCCTAAGTCTATCAAGGCATCTATCAACCGGTACTCCGTTGTTCCAATTCCTAGGTTTAAATAAGGCTGGGACATGTTGAAATTAGTCGTGTTAGACTTATGGACCTGGTAATTAGCCATGGGGATAGGCTCTTCTCCTTGGAGATACCGTTCGTCTCGTTGCCTAATCTATTCTTTCCATTTCTTAATGCGTTCTAGGGCTTCCTTCCATGCTTCTTCTCTAATTCGTTCTTCTTCTCTCTTCGTATTTTGCGCACCTACAAGACGTGCTAACATTTGATCCATCAATGGCTCCATGAATCATTTCAATCTACATCCACTTATGTAGTTAGGAAGAATATCTCCATCTAGAGTGGCTAGATTAACTGCTCCACTCGTAGAGATCCTATTAATGATTAGAGGTCCATATCCGCGTTTTTGTAATTTCTTGGCATGTTGCTTCAAGGTGTAGACTAGGACCATGTCTCCTTCTTTTAGTACTTTGTCTTTTATGTGTGCATCATAATATGCCTTTTGTCTTCTCTTGGCCGCATAGATTCCTGCCACAGCCTGCAACCGAGTTTCATGCAGTTTCTCGATTTGATCTAGTTGTTGGGATAATTCATGTCCGGTCCATTCATGCTGTCGGGCTACTCTCAAAGTGGGTATCAAAAAATCAATTGGCAGAAGTGCGTTCTGTCCGTATACTAGATTGAATGGGGTAGTCCCATTGGCAGTCTTGTACGTGACTCAGAAGGCCCAAATTGCATGATGCAATTGTTTGTCCCAGTCAGACCTCCCATTATTGACAATCTTTGTCAATACTGTGCATAACACCTTATTGGAACTTTCCGCTTGACCATTGGCTTGGGGATGGTATGGGGCTGATTTTTTATGGATCACAAAAAACTCATTCATTAAACACTCTATTACTTCGCTAATGAAATGTGTTCCTCGGTCACTCACAATCTCAATTGGTAATCCGAAACGAGTGAGTATATGCTCAAAAAGAAACTTAGCAGTGGTTTGAGCATTGTTTTTTCTAGTAGCCTTTGCCTCTACCCATTTTGTCAAATAATCTGTGGCTACTATGATGTATTCGGCATGTGACCCTTTGGCCGGTGGATTAATGGGTCTACCCCATTTAGAAAAGGCTCTGGCGCAAACCATAGCTCTCAATGGAATGTCATCTCTCCGAATCGGATATTTAGCCCTTTGGCATGTTTCGAAGCTTCGTACATAGGTCTCCGCATCCATATGTAAAGTTGGCCACCACAAGCCCGCAAAGAGGATCATTTTCACGGTTCTCTCGGCTGAGAAATGACCTCCTGTCGCTCGTGCATGTGCCATCTCTAATACGGGTAAATATTCTCCTTCATGCACACATAGTCGTAATTGGTTGTCTTTTCCTCTCCTAAACAAGTGTCTTCCCATGAGTACATAATCCTTGCTCATTTCCTCTAGGGATCCTTTTTTTGCCAAGCTAACTCCTTCCTCACGTTCTCTTGTCTTTAGGAAATTAACCAATGTTTTGCTCCAATTGGGTGCTATTGTTGAGAAAGGTATGGATGTATGATCCTCGGGGATCGTTTCCTGGCATTCTGCGCAGTTACTCACATAGTCATGGACATCCTTCGACATGTCAGGCCAGTATACTCGTAATTGTTTTAATTCCCTAATAGTTCCATGAGTTCCTTTGTGTGTCCTCCATTTGTTTGCATGAGCTTGTTCAATCAGCTTCCTTTGCTCGTCCTCCTCAACACATCTCAGTAGTATGCCATTGGGTTCCTTATAGTAGACACTTCCCGCTATAATGTGCAAATTCCTTGAATGCAGAATCTCCTTTTTACTGTCTTTATTGATTGAATGTTGTGGGCCATGAGTGAGTATCGGAATTAGTTTCTCTGCCCACTTTGGACACACTTCTAGATTAAACAAATAAGTGTCTGGCAATTCGTTTGGTACTCCACTTGGTGGTTCTCCGTGTGTTAACATAGAGAGGCGATCTGCTCTTACATGGGTATTTCCCTTTTTCACTATTACTTCAAAGTCAAAATCCATAAATAGTAGAAACCATCTTACCAGTCTTCCCATGTTACAGGGCTTATTGACTAAGTACAATAGTGCTTGATGATCTATGAAGAACTTGAACTTGTTGGCTAAGAGATAGTGTCTAAATTTCTTCACTGCATAGACCATTCCTAATCCCTCTCGCTCTGTAGTTGTATAGTTCCTCTCAGCTTGATTTAATTGCCTACTCGCATAAGCAATTGGGTGATCTAACTTTCCTTCATCTGTCGGCTGAGCTAATATGCATCCTATTGCGTAATTTGAAGCATCCACATGAATATGAAAAGGCTTGTTCCAATTCGATGTTTTCAGAATTAGGGCCGTGCTAAGTCACCTTTTTAACTCGTTAAATGCCTTTTCGCATTCCTCAATCCAAGTGAATTGAGTTAAGAGTCCATACAAGGGTTTGGCAATTATGGCATACATGTGGATAAATGGACGGTAGTATCCACAATGTCCCATAAACGCTTGCACTTCTTTTGCATTCTTCGGTCTAAGAAGCTCCAAAATGACCTTAATTTTGTCCTCATCTGTGGATATTCCATTTCTAGAGACTATGTGTCCCAAGATCTTCCCTTGTCTTACCATGAAGACACACTTCTCAGGGTTCAGGCAGACTCTATATTGTCGGCATTTATTAAATATCTTCCGCAATTCAGGAATGTGGTCGTGTCTTTGATTTGATTATGTACATAGGTCATCCACATACACTTCCATGCTCTTCTTCAGGAATTCTTTGAAAACATGACACATCAATTGTTGGAAAGTAGCAGGTGCATTAGTGAGTCCAAAAAGCATCACTCGGAAAGCATAGACTCCCCATTCAGTCGCGAATGCAGTCTTATGTTGATCCTCAATAGTAATAGCTACTTGGTTGTATCCAGAGAATCCGTCTAAGAAGCTATAGACTTCTTTTCCTGCTACTCTTTCCAGTAGATGGTCAGTGATGGGTAATGGGCAGCTATCGTGAATCGTGGCTGCATTTACTTTTTTTAGGTTAATGCATACTCTAAGTTTTCGGTTCTTCTTAGGCACAACTACTAATGGCGATACCCACTCGGTATGCTCTATTTCGTATATGAATCCTGCCGCTAGTAGCTGTCTATTTCTTCTTTAATTTTAGAAGCATAGACCTCATTGTATGTGTAAGGGCGTTGTTTTGAGGGTTTTTCCTCTGCTGTCATTGGTATTCTATGAGAGCAAATAGAGGGTTCCACACCCTTGAGATCCTTATATGTCCACGCGAATACATCTCGATATTCTCGGACCAATTGTATTAATTCTTCTTCCTCCTCAATGGACACATCTTTACCTATGTATTTGCATCTTTCTTCTCCATCTTCCACTGTTACTATGATCTTTTTTGTTTGTTCTTTGTTGTCGTACGCTTCTCCTTCTTCAGCCTCTCTCTTAGGCATTTGAATGGCTATCTTTCTCTCCTCTACTTCGTACCTTTTAAAATGCTCTGGAACCTCAAAAAGGTTAGGATTTGGTCCGGTTTTACTCACACTTTCCTCTTGCTTCTGTACTATGGGGGCTGCTTCTATTGCTAACACTTTGGTCATTCCATACTTGTCTTTGGTATGAATAGCTTCTAGGTAACATTCTCCAGAGTCAAAATCCGGTTCCATCTCTATGCTCTCGTATTCTTCTTTCCATTCCTTTTCCAATATTTCCCCTGCTTCTACTTCTTGAAGGACAACCATGTACAAATTTATGTCAGAGCCTTCTTCATCCACACATTCATTCATCGTCAAAACTTCTTCATTCACACATACATCCAGGGTTGCTAAGATTTCCATTCATCCATGCCGTTCAAATGTTTCGTCGGGAAAGATTTGAGGCATATACATTGGGTCCTCTACAGGTTGGTAGTTAGGATGTCCTATTGGCCACAACTGCCTTTTATTGTCCTCTTTCTTGGCTTCTTTACACATCCATAATTGGGCGTCCTCATACTTCCATGATTGATCACTTGATCCAGCGCTATGAATAGATAGGTCATCTTCCTCCTTGTGTATGGGATTCCACTGTAGTGGGGGTACATCTCTATATGAAAATGTATGCAAGTTTATCTTGGTGGTATTCCCTTGATGTTGCAGGTATAATGAATCTCGTCCCTAGTCTTGCACTATCCGCATTTGTCTCATGAAAGGTCATCCCAGTATCATTTCGTAATTGTTAGCCTTTTCAAACTTATAGATGGCTAGTGTGTGCTCAAATTCAAACCCACAGGTGGTTAACTTGATATTTTCTAATATTCCTAAGGGTTTCTCCACATGACCGTCTGCTAATTGGAGCTTCATGTGTGTGGGTCGTAAGGCAGGATTTCCCCATTTCTCCCAAATCTCCTTGGTGGCAATTCCTACTCCTGCTCCTGTGTCTAGTATAGCCTTGGTCATGTACTCATTGTAATTTACATGTAGACATGTATTACCTTTGTCTCCTTCACTAAATTCTTCCACCTTATCTACTGGGATTTGTATCTTTGATGGGTTTTCTTTTCCTTTGTTTTCCTTTTCGTCCTTCTCCTGTCCTAACTCCAGTTGACCTGCTAGTTGTTTCCATAACTGCGGTTTAACACGGAGTAGTTCTTCCACAGTCAGTTTGCATTGTACTTTTGTCTTTTTTATTCTGTTAGATTGTGTGAATTCTGATATGAGCTTTCTTTTCCGTTTCCTTGTACTGTGGGTGCTCGGATTATCATAGATTCCTTTTCGTATTCTCCCATGTAATTTGGTAGTGTTGAAATGCTCAGAGTTTCTTCTCTATTTCGGTCTAGTCTTGATACTTCCTTATATACTTCTTCCATGTTGGGATTTGGTTGATAAACTTCTACTTCTAGTTCCTCAAAGGGAGGCTTAGTCGCTCCATTCCTCTTCCATTGTTCTTCTCGGAGTCTATTCCATAATTCTTTTGGCCAGTCAGCCTCTAAATCAGGTATTGTTGACATAGGTTCATCCTGGGTTTTCACTCGCTCACATCTGTCCTCCTTCTCTTTAGGTTCTTTATCCTTGGCTTTAACACACTCCTTGTATTGCTCCTCTGCTATCCTTGTCTCTAGAAGGGCTGGGATAGTCTTTATAGGGTTGCTTGTGCTACCTCTATAAGTTTCCTGCATATAGCAAGCCTCTCTTTTTCTAATTCTCCTTGTGGGTAAAGCCTTTCATGTTGTTCCACATTTGGTCCGTCCTTAATTCTAGCTTTGTATGCTTTTAACCACATGTCTAAGTCGTCTGGTTTTGGGTCAGCTAGAATTGATCCTGGTTTCTCTGGTTCTCAGATAAGCTGTGGAATGTGAACTTCTTTCCAAATCTCTGGTTCTTTGTGCTCCTTACTGCTTCTTGTGTGTTTCTTATTATCTTGACTTTTGTTTCTCATCCATTTTTCTTTGAGATTATCTCTTCTTTCCTTCCATTTCTGCGCTTTTATGCTCTGGGTATTCTCATGTGGGTCCTCTGAATCTTCCACTATTTGAATTTTGGGGTTTATGGTTCTATTGTTTTCTTGTTTCCGATCCGGTTGTCTTTCTTTTCGTTCCTTCGTTTGAGCTCATGTAATGGCCTTTAAGGGCATGGTGTATTCCTTGTCACCTCCAGGTGCTTCTATCACTTCAATTACATTAATAGGTGCGGTGTCTTGGGCCTTAGTGGGATTCTTTGGGCAGTATCTGAAAAGATGTTCCTTAAGGGTCTGTCAGAGATGACAGACGCGAGAGAGGGGGGAGTGTTGGTAGTGGTCAGCGCAGTCAAGGACTTATGAGACAAGGAAGCCAACGAAGAGAATCAGAGCAAAGAGAAGGGCCAAGTAGGCAAAGCAGTCAATGGAGATCCGACAAATAGGCCTATCATTTTTCATGAATTAATATTTCCCAAATAGTGATTTTAGTCACTTCACACCATTGTAAATATCATTTTTGAGTATTCCTACTCCATTTGGAACAAGCCAAGGAGTCCTCAAGCTTGAGGTGCATTAGTAGTATTTATGCACCAATTTTCATAATTTTCAGAGCTCGTTTGAGCCTCCAAAGTAGTCTTAGAACCTAATTTTTAATTAGGCTAGACACTAGGTCTGGACAGGACCAAAACTAGTAAAAAACTATAAAAAGAGCTAGAGAGCTCATTTTTTAGGTTAGCTTGTTGTAGATTTGAACTTTTATGAGAACTCTTTTGCAATAGAAGTTACTCCATTGTCTCTCTCTTTGTTCTTGCCTTGTGTGTGCGTGTGTGTGTATGTGTGTGCATGTTTGTGTGCTTCTCACTCACACACTTGTGCCATCACTTGTTCGAGGTCTTCATACCATCCTCATGTCTTCCCGGATTGACATTAAAGGAGGTGCTACTCATCACTACACTACACAAGGTACATTATTTCAGTGTTTTCTTGTCCTGCAGGTGTTAAGGTCTTTAATAATGACATGGATGTGTCAAACGGTTTTCCCCACAGTTATATCATTTCTTTCTTGGTGTTGGTTTGCTATTTACTACGTTTGCCTTAGTAGTAGCTTCTAGAGCCTTTGCTATAGCTTTAACTAATTCCTTTGTAGGTGGTATCCTATCTTCATGGGCTCTTGGTTGGTCAAATGCCATTAGGTCATGTCCCCTATTATCTTTCAAGTCTATAGCTTCCTTGATACATGAATCTAAATCAGGACACCTTCTATAATAAACCAAAGTTCTAAGTTGAGCACTTCTCATGCCTTCTATGAATAGAGACACTTGTCTTGCCATTGAGGGAACCTCATCCTTTGGACATCTATCTATATACTACTTAAATCTCCTTCCAGATTCTCTCACATTCTCCTCTTTCTGTTGTTTAAAAATATTGATCAAAGTGGATGTACTATGTTTTATCCAAGTTTTTCAAAATTCCCCTATGAAGGCTTCTAAGAAGGATTATTATATGGTCTCCTTTATTTTTGTGGCTCTATTGGAGTGTGATTTCTACTTGGTCTAGATATGTCATTTTGTCCCAAATCCTGATCCCAAGGTCTTTTGTCTACACATTGACCAAGATCATCGGAATTTTCTGGATCATGAGTGAACACACATATACATCCTTGTTGATCCTCATATTTTCCATCTTTGAATTGTGCCACTGGCATTAAATTCAGAGGAATTTCTAAGTTTCTCAATCTAATGATATTCTTGTGCATTCCATCCTGATACACATAGGTACCAAACCTATTTGTGTACATGTATTTGATGATATTCCTATAATCTCCTGTCTTTGTGTGTTTCTCTTCTAAATTCAAATTTTCCATACTTGGTGACTGATTTGTGAGCTCCTTCTGATGATTAGCTTGGTATTGTTGTTTCTCAGCCTCACTATGCGTTTTGGAATGTATAATGGTAGTTCCAGATCTCAGTATCATTCACTTCTGTTATTTGGAAACCCTAATTTGTATATTTGAAGAACCCTAAATATGTCAATGAATTGGGGATTTAATCTTGAGAAGTTAGGTCTTCCTACTTTTAGCTCAAAGTTCTCTTCCTCTCTTCTATGATATGTCCTAGTTGTAATTTCCTTGATTTTCCCTTGGTTTTGTACTCAAAATCACGATTTCCTAAAAAATGCAATTTTGAGTGTTTTGTAAGTATTTTGAGTGGAAGAGTTGGAAATTGTATGTCATTTAACTATGGTTCAATTTGAGTTTTGTTCCACCACGTCAAAAGAAAACTTAACCCCTTTGTTTTTGGGCAAATGCTAGAAAAAATCACATTTTTGCCAGAAAAACACGATTTTGATGTTTTTTGAAATGTTTTTATGAGAGAATTTTTCATAAATTCTGGAAAAGATTTAATTGATTAAACTCTACTTGCTCCAAGTCGTGTTTTTTCCAGACCAAAAAACATGATTATGAGAGACCACGATTTTCAGTCTAAAAATCACGATTCTCAAACAAGATTGTGTTTTTGGCTTGCACAAAAACCACGATTTTGTATTTTTATTTTCTTTAAGTCTCACAATTGTGAATGACAATCGTGTTTTCAGGGAAAGAAAAATATGATTTTCAAAAAACACGTTTTTTTGTGAAAATCACAATTGTGAGACACAATCGTATTATTTATTTATGTTCCAAAAACACGATTTTGTGAAACTATCATTATGAAAAATCACTATTTTCACTAAGAATCGAGTTTTTTTTTTAGTGGAATTACACGATTTTGAGTCAAAATTGTAAAATTTTGAGCTCAAAATCATGATAATTTTGGAGAATCGTGTTTTTTACGATTATGAGTCAAAGTCATGAAATTTTGAACTTAAAATTGTGTTTCTTATGAAAATCGTGATTTGCACGATTTCGTGTGAAAATCAGGATTTTCACACAAAAATCGTGTTTTTACTCATAATCACTAAAAAATACGATTTCCTCATAAAATCGCGTTTTTACTCACAATCGTGATTCTTTCACAATTTTGTAGAATTTCACGATTTTGAGCAAAAAAATCATAATTTTCTCACAAAATTGTGTTTTTACTCACAATCATGATTTTTCACGATTTTGTGAGTATTAACGATTTTGAACTCAAAATCGTGAAATTTGATAGCTCAAAATCGCGATTTTCAATCACAATCGGGATTGATCACAATCGTGAAAAAACACAATTGTCTTAAAAAATCGTGTTTTTTCTTGCACAAAATCGCGATTCTGTGCAAGATTAACTTTAAAATTTTATTTGATTTTTTTATTTTTTAATCACTACAAAAACGCCTAATAAAAAAATTTACATGCAATAAAATCTTTTTCTAAAATCTATAAAAAAAACTAGTTAAAATCAAAATTTTTGGAAATCGTGATTATGAAAAAATCACGATTTTCGAAGTTCTTTTTTATTTCTCTTTTGTTTTCAATTTGCAAAATATTTTGTAATGATTCTTACCTTAACAATGGATCCCTTCCCTCCAATTTTTCTTGTAGAATGCAAGGATTGCGATTTTGTAGCTCTCTCTCTCTCAAATGAGTTTTTTGCTCTCAAAACTTGCTTTTATAGCCTCCAAGAAATCGCAATTGTGAGCCAAATTGGACCATTTCACATCATTTTTCAAATAATTTCTCTCAATTCTTATTTTAATGATTATAATTTTACTTTGCAAGCAATTCAACACTTTGCCTATGTTCTTGCCTCATCAGAAAATTGCAACTCTGTGTATAAGCTCCAAGTTTGCAAAAATTTCCACATTCAACCTATTGCTACGAGCCAATCCACAATTATGGAACCAGTTAGCTAAACAAATCAAAATGGATTCTAAGGAGCCCACGAAGGAAAGAGGAGAAACTAAAGTTCCATCTACCATACAAGTCCCTGTCGATAAAGTTGGAGAATTCAGTGAAGAAGATGAAGGGAATACATGCCTACCCATCACATTTAATGGATATATGACTAAAGCCATCTTAGACACTAGAGCGGGCGTAGGCATAGCCACCAAGGAGATTTGGGAAAAATGGGGAAAACCAGCCCTACGACCTACATGTATGAAGCTTCAAATAGTAGATGGCCACATGGAAAGACCTCTGGGAATAGTAGAGAAGATTAAGTTAACTACCTGCGGAGTAGAATTCGAACACACTCTAGTTGTATGTCAATTTGGGAATGCCAATCATTATGAAATGATATTAGGATGACCTTTTATGAGACAACTCAGGGTAGTGCATGACTTAGGAAGAGACGCATTATACCTACAACATCAGGGGACCACTACCAAGATAAATTTACATACATTTTCATATAGGGATGTGCCCCCATTACAATGGAATCCTATACATAAAGAGGAGGATGATCTGTCTATTCAGAGTGCAGGATCAAGTGACCAATCATGGATGCATGAAGATGCTCCATTATGGATGTGCAAGGATGCAAAAAAAGAGGAGAATAAAACTCAATTATGGCCAATCGGACATTGAAATCATGGACCTATAGATGATCCTATGTATATGCCTAACATTTTCCGAGATGAAGCATTTGAGCCACATGGATGGATGGAGATTTTAGCCACCTTAGATGTGTGTGTGAATGAGGAAGTTTTAACCATGAATGGATGTGCAGATGAAGAAGGTTATGATGTAAATTTTTACATGGTAGTCCTTCAGGAAGTAGAGGCAGGAGAATTACTAGAAAATGTTGGAGATAGACGTCTGTGGAAGCACGCGAACAGCACAAGGAAGAAGAAGAAGCTTGGAGCACAAAACACACAATACTGAATGTATTACTAGAGAATGTACAAAGATAAGTAGCCCATTAGGGCAATAGGCATATATACAAGCCGGGGGAAAAGAACCTCCTAAAGAGGGAAAAAAGTGCCCCGGCGGTCCTAGAGTGTTCACACACATCACTACCTAAATATATCAACAAATCCCCCCTGGGAGTGATGCGGTGAACAAGGAGCTGGCACTCATGTATAAGGAAGTACCAAGCTATGTGGAAATCACTCCACAAAAGGAAGTAAGCCCAAAGCTTTGCGGAAAGCTTCAAACTTCTCCCTAGGCAGAGCCTTCGTGAAAAGGTCTGCAATGTTCTCCTGCGTGGGCACATATGCCAAGCTGATCTCCCCAGCAGAGAACCTCTCCCTGACATAGTGATAATGCACCTCAATGTGCTTTGGAACACAGGGTTCCTCGCAACTGCCAATGCGCTCTCACTGTCAGTGAAGATGGTGGTGGCAGAAGACTGGCCAACACCCAAATCAGCCATAAGGCATCTGAGCCACACACACTCAACAGTCGCTGTGAAAGCTGCCCTATACTCAGCCTCACAACTGGAAGTGGCCACAGTAGGCTGCTTCTTGCTCAACCAAGATATACATGAGCTACCAAGCATGAAGCAAAAACCACTGGTGGACACATGAGTGTCATAGCAACCAGCCCAATCTGAGTCAGAAAAAGCATGCAAATCTGGCAGTAGTGATCCCCCCTTGGGATAAAACAACCCAAGTAGCCGAGTACCACTTAAGTAGCGAAAGATGCGCTTAACCGCCTTCCAATGCGTGACTCCTGGGCAATGCATAAACCTGCTTATCTGTGAGACAGCAAACTGAATATCTGGCCGAGTAATGCATAAGTAAATCAAGCATCCAACAGCCTGCTGATAGAGAACAGCATCAAATGAATCTCCAGCATCATGAAGACTCAATCGTAAACCTGTCTCCATAGGAGTGGCAATAGGCTTACAGTCTTCAAGGCCAAAATGCTGCAATAATGTGTCAATATATTTCATTTGACACAAAGCCATTCCACCATCAACTTGCATAAACTGAATGCCCAAATAGTGATGCAAATGCCCCAAATCAGACATCTCAAATGAGGCATGCAAATCAGCCTTGAAATTAGCAGTATGCTTCTCAATAGGACCAGTGAGCAGCATGTCATCAACATAGACAACAATGATCAGAAGCACATCATTAGCACGCTTAACATATAAGGTGCTTTCAGTTGGACTGTTCACAAAACCATGTGCAACGAGATAGGCATGTATCTTCTCATACCAAGCACGTGGTGCTTGCTTTAAACCATATAATGCCTTCTTTAACATGCAAACCTGGTTTTCATGCCCTTTCTGCACAAAGCCACGGGGCTGAAAAACATACACTTCTTCATGTAAGTCACCATTCAGAAATGCTGTTTTAATGTCCAACTGATGTACATTCCAACCATGATGGGCTGCAAGTGCACAAATGCTCCGAACAGTAGTCATACAACATGTAGGTGCAAAGGTCTCATCAAAATCAATGCCCCTTTCCTGCGCATAACCCTTTGCAACAAGCCTAGCCTTATACCTGTCAACTGTACCATGAGGTTTACGCTTCAGCTTGTATACCCACTTAGTGCCAATGGCCTTCTTGCCAAGAGGCAAGTCACATAAAGACCATGTACCATTCTTCATTATAGCATCATATTCAGATTGCATGGCAGCCATCCAATTTTCTGAATTTTGCGCTTCATCAAAAGAAACAAGCTCATTCTCATCACAGAGACTAGACGCAGCCATAGCATAGCAATCTGATGCAAAGGAGGCACTATGAGAGCTTGAACGAGTACGATATGACAAAGGTGCATCTAATTTGCTGTCACGCAAAGTCTGCACCAGCCATTTTGGCATAGTTTTTGCCTGCTCAATATCAGCTCTCTCATCAACAAGTGCATCATGTAAATCTGCATCAGAAATAGAATGATCTGCATCATCATATGAAACCTGCAAGGGCTGAGAAGTTGCCTCATTAGGACCAGCACTAGATTGTCCACCTGTAAAAAGAGGCATCAACGTATCATACATGTCTTTGGAGCTAACATATGTCTCCTTAGTACATGAAAGCAATGGCTGAATAACATCTTCCACAAAGACAACATCACAGCTAACTAGAATGCGTTTAGTCTGTGGATGATACAGACGATAGCCTTTACTTTAAGAACTGTACCCAACAAAAATACATTTTACTGCCTTATCATCCAATTTTCTACGATGTTGTTCAGGCACTAATGCATATGCCAAACAACCAAAAACACGCAGACGAGCAATAGATGGCTTGCAGTCATGCCAAGCCTCATATGGAGTGATAGACTACAATGCTTTAGTGGGACACCTGTTCAGTACATATGCTGCACACATGACAGCCTCAAGCCAGAAACTATGTGGTAAAGCCTGACTTTTGACCATGCACCTCGCCATCTCCATGAGTGACCTGTTCTTTCGTTCAGCAACTCCATTCTGTTGAGGTGTATACAGCACTGTACACTGGTGTTTTATCCCACGTTCAGCCAGAAATGCATTAAAATCTGAAGACATATATTCCCCCCCTCGATCAGAACTGAGGGTGCCCATTTTACATGCTGACAGATTTTCAGCCAAAACCAAAAACAGTTTGAAGCACATGAACACTTCGGACTTTGCTTTGAGTGGATATACCCATGCATGCCTAGAAAAATCATCAATGAAAGTCACGAAGTAAAGGTAATTTCCAAAAGAGGGTGTCTGCATAGGACCACATACATCACTATGTACAAGCTGCAATTTCTGCGTAGCCCGAACTGAACCATCTTTTGGAAAGGAAGAACGCTGCATTTTGCCCAAAATAGAGCCTTCACAAACATGTTTTCCAGGTGCCTCAAGTTTGGGCAAAGAGGACACCATTTCAGATTTCTGCAGGCGTAGCAAACTAGCAAAATTCAAATGGCCAAAGCGTGCATGCCAAAGCTTTGCATCTGACATAGCCTGAGAATCATGAACTGCACATGCCGAATCATTCACAGATCTTTCATAGTCTATGAGCTTATACAGCCCACGACATAAAATGCCAGAAGCAATAATCACATCGCCATTTGAGAGATCATGGATTGTACACCTGTCATCAACGAATTTCACAACCAAGCCAATCTTGGCTAATGCAGAAACTGATAACAGGTTCTTTTTGATCCCTGGCACAAATAAAGCATCCGACAAAGTGAAAGAACTACCATCAACAGTAGTCAGAATGATCTTACCAACTCCCATAACAGGATAAGAGGAGTTATTGGCGCATGTGATAGTATTCCCTGTAGGGGCAGGCTCGAGTGAAGAGAAGAAACTGCACTGCGAGGTGATATGTTTCGTCGCGCCACTGTCAAAGTACCAAACATCTAAGTCTACTGCAGACATGCACTGATCATGAGAAGATGGGTCAAAACAACAGACAGTAGTAAACACCCATTCTTCTTCCTGCACAAGATTTGCAGACTCTATTTTTGGTGTAGAGGCCTCTGCAACAACCATTCTATCCTCTTTCTTCTTTGCCTCTTTAGCAGCCAGTTTTGGACAGTTTTTTATGATATGATCATTTCCTTTATAGTACTTGCAAAATAATTTCTGCTTTTCTGATTTCTTCTCATCTTTATCCTGGTTCTTTGATTGTGCAGCATTTGTAGATTTCTGCTTACTAGTAGAAGAGCTCCATTTTCCTTTGCCCTTCTGACTAGCCAGGAAAGCTTGATCTGCAACACACATAATGGACATGTTCTGCCTGGACTGATCTTCCTGCAACAGAACAGAGACTAACTCCTCAAATGACAAGGCATTTGGATTGCCTTTCATCATCAACCGAAGAGTAGAAGCAAAACTCTGATATGAATCAGGAAGACCATTCAGAACGGTCTGCACAAGTGAGCTATCTGGTATAACCTCATCAGCAGAAATCAACTGTTCCTTCAAATCTTTGATCTTCGTTAAGAAACTGTCCATAGAATCACCTTCATTCATGTGCTCACTCTCCAACTGTTTTCGGAGGTAAGCAACACGAGCCTCATTCCTAGCCTGGTACAAAGTGGTAAGTGTATCCCAAGCATCCTTTGCTGTTCTGCAAGAGCGAATGTGAGGAATAATGGCACGTTTGACAGACAAAGCTATCAATGCATGTGCCTGGGCATCTCTACCATCCCAACGAATCTGCTCTGTAGTAGGTGCAACAAAAACAAGAGCACGAATAGGAATCTGTGGAATATCATCTTCGACACCATCTTCATCAGCTCTAGCACCTATATTTGCAGTACCTGTCGTTACAGGTGTAACAGGACGTCTTTCAAGACCTTGCACAATGTTCCACAATCCTTTTGCAACCAGTACATGTCGCATCATATAAGCCCATAATGGGTAGTTGGTACCATCCAACTTATCCTCAATAGCCAACATACGGAATACATCACTGCTTTCAGCCATGGCCGGTGACTAAAATACCTTGATGCAGAAAATTGACTGTATCTCAAAATGTTGAACGGAACTGTCCAGACGAGTTTTGCTAGACCTGTAGTAGACTTTGAGAAGCTTAAACTGGCGAACAGAAATTGGTATATACCTTTGGCACAAAAGGACAAAATAGCCTACACAAGCGCTGCGATAGTGCGTTCGGAGGCCGAAACGAGCTTAGATCGCGATTTCGGCACCACAGAGCGAAGCCGTTTTGATCTCGAAAACACCCTGAGTATGCTCACCAAATTTCGTGCGAATCTGAGAGTGCAAACGGAGGAGTGTCGACGGCACCCTAGAAGAAGCGACGACCGGCTCTGATACCAATTGTTGGAGATAGACGTCTGCGAAAGCACGCGAACATCACAAGGAAGAAGAAGAAGCTTGGAGCACAAAACACACAATACTGAATGTATTACTAGAGAATGTACAAAGATAAGTAGCCCATAAGGGCAATATGCGTATATACAAGCGGGGGGAAAAAAACCTCCTAAAGAGGGAAAAAAGTGCCCCGGCGGTCCTATTGTGTTCACACACATCACTACCTAAATATATCAATAGAAAAGGGGTGGAGGGAGGAGTACAAAAGCATAGAGATGGAGCCGATTCGGAGAAACAGTACTTAGAAGTAATCCAGGTCAAGAACGAAGAAGAAACACCCAAGGTATTAGCAATAGAAGCGGCTTAGACAAGACCTAACAACGAGGAAACATTAGACAAGGTGGAACAACCCCCAGATCTTTTTGAAGTCCCATACCACTTCAAAAGATACAAAGTAGAAGAGAGGAAGATAGCTATTCAAATGCCCAAAAGGGAGGCCAAAGAAGGGGAAGCATCTGATAATAAAGAACAAACCAAGAAAGTGATAGTGACCCTGGAAGAAGGAGAAGAGAGATGTACGTATATTGGAAAAGACATATCACCAGAAGAGGAAGAAGAACTGATAGCTCTAATCAGAGAATACTTGGATGTATTTGCATGGATCTACA
This sequence comes from Ceratopteris richardii, assembly GCA_020310875.1. Taxonomy (NCBI): domain Eukaryota; kingdom Viridiplantae; phylum Streptophyta; class Polypodiopsida; order Polypodiales; family Pteridaceae; genus Ceratopteris; species Ceratopteris richardii. Next base: position 25,481,948 of record CM035419.1, on the reverse strand, counting down.
AGGACGTCAAAGGTGTCTTCTAGCTAACAAGTTTTCTTCATCGACCATCAAGCCTTATGGTACCTAGTCAATAAACCTTGTAATATAGGAAGGCTATTAAGACGGTTTCTATTGATGATGGAGTTTGACTTTGAAGTAGTGGTCAAAAAAGGAAACACTCATGTGAGAGCTAATCATCTACCTAGGTTAACACATGGAGAACCACCCAATGCAGTGGTGGATGACCTACCAGATACCTATTTATTCAACCTAGAAGTGTGTCTGAAGTGGGTAGAAAGGTTCATTCCAATACTCATACATGGACCACATCATAGAATCAACAAAGATGATAGAAAAGAACTTCTGCAATAACATAATTTGCACATTGTGGCAGGAAGTGTGTACTATAAAGAACCTAATGATGTATTTTTGAGGTGTGTAGAAGAGAATGAACAGAAGAAATTAATCCAGCGAGCTCATGAGAATCAATGGAGAATCATTAGGGGAAAAAGTGAGCCCTGGACGGACCTTGTAAGGATCCCTAATTTTTAGGGATTAAAATTAAGTTTTTTGAGATTAAGGAGACATTCTAAACCACTAGTGGTATTCTAGATAAATTAATATTTTTTCAAATGCAATAGATCATGGCCTTTGGATGATCTTCAGATTCTCAAGATCTACGACAAGTATTCAAAGGTGTGGATGAAAAAAATTCAATGATGATGATAGGGACCCCTATTGTGGATGCACTCTGCAAAGTTTTGGACCGTTAGATCTTCTAGAATCCAAGGGAAAAGTGCATTTGGTGCTGATCCATCTTGGGGTGCAACAAGGGCCATTAGATGAAGGTGAAATCGAAGGGAGAAGAAGAATTTTCGTGAAAACAAAGGTGCCGTCAGTTCTTTGCCGTCCGATATTGCTTTGATCTAAGGGATATTATCAAAAGGCGCCTTTCTACTATCCTTTCAATGTGAGCCTTTAGATGAGACCTGTAATCCAAGGGCCCTAGTTGTTTAGCGCCTTTTTCTAATGGATATGCACATAAACCACACGATCTCAACTTGATCTAAGGGCCATAAGTGCATCCCGCCTTGACTTTTGCAAATGTTCACAAACCATTGGATCTTTGGGAGCATCCAAGGGCTCATATGAATTTCGAAACTCTCCCAAACCACTCAAGACAAAAAACCACGAATTCATGGTTGTTTTATTGCCTTTGACTAGGAAGAAACCATGGAAGCCTATGCCTACTCTAGTACTAGACTGTGGCCACTGCCCTTCTCTCATTGGTGGATCCTTAATCACCCCTTAATCTAAAAGGCCCAAGAAGGGCTCATTTTTTCCCCTAATGATGCATAAAGGAACTCATGGAACACTAAGCAAATTAAAAAGATTGGGAGTGTATTGACCAGATATGCCAAAAGATGTACGTGAATAAATTGACAGTTGCCAAGAATGCCGAGAAAATACTCCATAGGACCACACATCACTACAGTTCTCTATTATAGCACTAGAATAGAGTAGGACATTGGTTAAGTTTTTGGAAATATGCGAGCATGAGGAAGGAGTGAGTCTAGCAAGAAAGCGATCCCTAGAAGAACTGAGCAAGGACTATACTATCGTGGGAAAGCAGTTATTTAAAAGAGGAAAGGAAAATCGGCTACAGTTATGCATCCACGAAGGAGAATACTTACCTATTTTAGAGATGGCACATGCAAGAGCCACAGGAGGACATTTTTTGATCGAAAGAACTGTAAAAATGATTCTCTTTGTAGGCTTGTGGTGGCCAACTATACATATGGATGCAGACACTTATGTACAGAGTTGTGGGGTGTGCCAAAGAGCCAAGTACCCTATTAGAAGAGATGACATGCCTTTAAGACCCATGATTTGTGCAAGAGCTTTCTCAAAATGGGGCATCAATTTCATAGGACCTATTAGCCCTCTAGCCAAAGGATCACATGCAGAGTACATAATAGTGGCAACGGACTATCTAACAAAATGGTTATAAGCAAAAGAAACAAGAAAAAATGATGTGCAAACCACAGCAAAGTTTCTCTTTGAGAATGTTGTTGAGCCCATAAAAGTCATATTGGTCAAAGTCAACCACAATCAAAGTCAACCACAATCAAAGTCAAAAGGTCAAAGTCAAACTGGTCAAAGTCAACAAGGTCAAGGTCAAAGTCAACAGGGGAAAAGTCAAAGTGTTCGAGTGCAGGTGTCAAAGTGCACAGGTAGTGCACAATTAAGTGTCCACAAAGGGTGAATTGGAGAAAGTGGTTTCAGGTGGCAGAGGTATTTCTCTAATTTCCCTAAGGTTCAAAGTATTTTTAAAGTGTTTTGAAAGGTTCAAGTGAACCCTCTCTTAGGTGCACAAGTGAAGAATTAAAAGGAAAATGTGAAGGTATGCGAAGCGGCAGCATATGCAGAAGTGAAAGTATGGCCCCCCAATTAAAATTTTTGTTTTAGTCTAAAGTCACTACAGGACAAAACAGGGATTCGTTGGCTGCCCACTTGTGAAGACAATCATGGGACATCAAAGTGAGCACCAAGATACTCTTGCAGTTAGGAGCGTACGTGAATCGACACTCAAAATGAAGGTAAAGACTATTCTTGGACTATTCTAAGACTAAGCAAGAGGAGCATAGTCTAAGTTAGGCAAGAGAGAGAAGTGCAAGAGACACACAATGTGCGATGCAGAGAAGTGAAGTGCAAGGTGTGCATGAAGAGTGACTAAGAAGTGTGCAGAGAAGTGCTAAGCTAGTCCCCTAAGGATCCCAAGGTCTCATTGCAATGTGTGCGTGCCGACAAAAGGTGTCCATCCCTCCCCCTTATTGGAAGCTTGGTGCAAGGTGTGCACAAGTGCAGGCTTGGAGAAGGTGGAGTCTGGTACAGAGGAGGCCGGCAGCAAAAAGACCTTGGGTATTTGGTATTTTGTAATTGAGCACTCTGTGGGATTTCGCACAGAAGCATTGGATTGTATTGTGCATCACCATTGTATTTGTCTTATCATAATCAATCGACAGAGGCTTCCAGTGTGTATCTTGACGTATTTCGATGGCGTGCACCACACTGGACTCTCCTTCTCGAGAGCTCCACGACGATATGCTCGGAGTAGAAAACCGAGCTCCTGACGCCACACAGAGTACTCCGCACAGATGTTGTAGAATACGCAGAAAAACGCAGTACACAGGGAGCACGAAGACAGACTTCTTAGGTCTTACAAATGCGGTCAAACTTACAATCTGTGACTGACCATGCCACTATATGTTTTATTAAAGAACATATACAAAGAAGTGTCCGGTGGCCATTTGGCCTTTCACATGGACACTAACGGTAACAATCTCCCACTAAGGCCAATATGGCCAGAGTAACTATGTGAGAAAAAAGAAAGAATGATAAAGAATACCTGAGTGTAAGTATACAAACTATACCTCCCACCTGATGGGCATGTTACACAGTATACAAGTGACTGCGTAAGATCAAGAATCAAGTAACCCCCATCAAGTGACAACAGTGTCGAAAGCTATCCTGTGGTAGAGCTTTAGTCAAAGCATCTGCAGCATTATCTCGAGTGTGAACCTTCTCAAGAATAATGCTCTCAGTGGCTAAGCAATCTCTAATGAAGTGATACCTCACCTCAATGTGCTTGGTCTTTGCATGATAGACCGGATTCTTAGCCAAAGCAATGGCACTCTGACTATCACTGAGCAAGTGAGGTACATGCTGAGGCAAACCCATATCACAAGCAAGACGAGAAAGCCACAATGCTTCCTTACATGCCTCACTTGCTGCAACATACTCTGCTTCTGTGGTGGAAACAGCTGTACATTCTTGAAGACGAGATCTCCAAGAGATAGCACCTCCAGCAAAATGAAAAATGTACCCTGATGTAGACTTACGATTGTCTACACAACCAGCATAGTCAGAATCTGTGTAACCAATAATGGATGCTTTCCCTCTACCTAAGCATAGACACTTGTCCTTAGTGCCACTCAGATATCTCAAAATCATTTTGACCGCTTCCCAATGTTTCTTGCTAGGATTAGACATATATCTGCTCACAACTCCCACTGCAAATGCAATGTCTGGTCTCGTAGCTACCATAGCATACATGAGACTACCAACAGCAGACTGATAGGGAATTTTGGTCATGAATTCCTTTTCCTCATCTGATTTGGGGCAGTCATCCTTGCTCAATTTCACATATGTGGGTAAAGGTGTACTCAATGCCTTTCCACCCTGCATATTGAATCGATGAAGTACTTTGGATATGTACTCACTTTGAGACAAGTATATGCATCTTTTACTCCTATCACGAGTAATGCGCATGCCAAGAATATGTTTGGCATCCCCCAAATCCTTCATATCAAATGTCTGACTCAACTTCTTTTTGAGAATTGACAAATCATAAGAGGACTTCCCAGCAATCAACATATCATCGACGTAAAGTATCAAGCATATCAAGCTGCCATCAGAGCATCTCTTTGTGTAGAGACAATGATCCTCATTGCTCCGAGAATAGCCTTGGGACTTCATAAAAGCATCAAACTTTTGGTACCATTGTCTAGGAGACTGTTTAAGTCCATACAAGCTCTTCTTGAGCTTACAAACTAGACTTTCCTTGCCAGGAACTACATAACCCTCTGGTTGTTCCATATAGATCTCATCTGTAAGATCTCCATGCAAGAAAGCTGTTTTCACATCCATTTGGACTAGCTCTAAGTCCTCCATTGCAACGAATCCAAGCAACATGCGCAAAGTAGTCATCTTGACCACTGGGGAGAAGATTTCCTCAAAATCAACACCATGTTGTTGCTTAAAACCCTTTCCAACAAGTCGTGCTTTATATTTTGGAGAAGCACTATCTGATGTGAATTTCAGCTTATATACCCATTTACATGGTAAAGCTTTCCTGCCCTTTGGCAAAGGTACTAAGTCCCAAGTACCATTCTTGTGAATAGAATCCAACTCACTCTTCATGGCACGCTCCCACTTGACATGATCCTCTGTCTGCATAGCCTCTTTGTAGCAAGAGGGCTCACCGGCATCTGTTAGCATAACAAAATCTAAACCTGGAACATATCTATCAGGTGGATATGAGACACGTGCAGAACGTCTCAATGGTTGCTGAACAGGAACATGTGCAGACTGATCTGAATGGACATTCTCTTGAACATCCCTATGTGCAACATTTTTATGCATGCTAACCGGAGGACTAGTATCCTCAAACACCACTCTTCTCACTTCAACCTCCTTAATCGGCTGTTTATGCATCTTAGACTCATTAAAAATGACATCACTACTTCTGATCACTGACCGTGTTTCAGGATCCCATAAGCGATATCCAAATTGTCCTTCTCGACCATATCCAAGAAAAATGCATTTCTTTGACTTATGGTCCAACTTCTGTCTAAGATTCTTGGGTATATGAACATATGCTTCACACCCAAGAACTCGAAGATGATCATAATATGGTGGTTTCCCTGTCCATAACTCTTGTGCCACTTTCAGACCTTTGGCAGTACTAGGTGAAAGGTTAATCACATGAACTGCAGTCAATACTGCTTCTGCCCAAAAACCTTGTGAGAGGTTTGCATGATGCAACATAGAGACTACTCTATCTTGAATAGTTCTATTCATCCTCTCAGCTACACCATTCTGTACTGGGGTATAAGGAGCTGTAAACTCTCTACGAATCCCTCTACACTGACAGAAAAGGCTGAATTCATGTGAGGTATACTCACCCCCATTATCTGAACGTAAAGCCTTAAGCTTAGTTCCTTTTTCAGTCTCAACTGAAGCAATCCATTTTCTGAAAGTAGGGAATACATCATCCTTCGATTTGATAGGATATACCCAGACTTTTCTAGTAGCATCATCTATGAAAGTAACAAAGTAAAGAGAACCACCTAAGGACCTAGTGGGCATAGGACCACACACATCTGTATGAACAAGATCTAAAGGCTGAATTGAAGAGTCAATGTGCGTTTTATGCACATTTCTGGTTTGCTTTCCATATTGACAATGCTCACAAAATGAAAAATCAGAGAAAGATAACACAGGTAAGTAGCCAGAACGAGAAAGATTTTCCATTCCACTACGAGATATATGGCCCAAACGACCATGCCAAATACAAGCCATAGGCTGTTCAGTAACAGCTAACAAGTGTTCTTTCTGTGATACAAATAAAGGGTAAAGTGAGCCAACTTTCCTTCCTTTTGCAATAACCATATTGCCCTTTGATATACGAAAGGACTGAGCATAGAAGACCACCTTGTAACCAAGGTCATCAAGTTGACCAACTGACATCAAACTGCGTGATAACTGAGGTACATGGCGTACATTATGCATAGTAAATTTTGAACCGTCAATGAACTGCACAACCACATCTCCAATCCCCACAACATCACACTGGTAAGAGTCACCAAGTCTCACGGTACCAAGAGACTTTGCTGCATAATTAGAGAACCATTCTCTATGTGGTGTCACATGGAAAGAAGCACCAGAATCTAGCAGCCAGGTGTGGGAAAGAGAATCAGCCATAAGTGCCTCAGATGGCAGAGTACTATCAAGTGTCAACACATCAGCATCATCAGAAATAGCATTAATTTCTTCAATCTTCACAGTCGAAGTAGATGGTGTAGGTAACTGTTTAACATGCCCATCAACATTCTGTCCTTTACCTTTAGCATTCTTTAATGCATAACAGTCTTTCTTCATGTGTCCTTTCTTATGACAATAATGGCATTCAATATCCCTCTTCCTTGATTTACTTCTGCTCTTATTCCGTTGACCATTCTTTTCCTTGTTCTTGCTCCTGCCACGTTGTTGATTCTTTCCTTGGTAAGAATCACGAACATTATATGCATCTCCACTCTGAGTGCCAACCATAGATTTTCTACGAATCTCCTCACTCAAGAGTGCTCCACATATGTCATCATAGACGAGTTTACCACCTGGTGCAGTATTGCTAATAGTTGTGCAAAATGTATCCCATGATGATGGCAGGGTGCATAACAGCAATACTGCTTTCATTTCATTGTCCATATCCATTTTCTGAGCCTGTAACTGGGAGAATATGGCATCAAACTCATTTAGATGAGCAGCAACACTATCTGTGTCCTTCATACGAAGGTCGTATATTTTTCTCATCAGATATACTTTATTTGATGCCGTCTCTTTTTCATATGTATTGCATAACTTCTTCCAAAGCTCCTCTGCACTTTCACAGTCTAATACTGTAAAGTAAACATTATCTGCTAGGTGCAAGCGAATGGTAGACCTGGCCATTTCATCTAACTCATCCCAATCATCTTCATCCATGTCAGTAGGCTTCTTTGAAATCCCATTTACTGGCTTCCATTGCCTTCTTTGAATCAGCACATCTTTAATCTGATTCTTCCATAGAGCAAAGTTTGTGCCATCAAATTTTCAGATCTCAAAATGGTCTTTGCCCTGCAAGTTATAGCTCCTCCTCGGAACGCTCGCTCTAGACCGTAATCCACCGGATGTGCCTGAGACCTCTGATGCCATGATCGTAGAGAACTGAATAGAATGATAATGGAGCTAGAAGAGTCCAAACACCAACAAATAAGTGTATCAAGGAGTAAATCGACCACTATATAGTTGACTAAACCAGAAATCTGGAAAAATTTTGCCAGAGTATCCTCTGCAAAATTAGCATATGACCAGTGTCAAAGTATCATAAAACTGCAAGTACTAACATGTCTACCTGCATAGTGAATCACTGACTCCACTGCATATAATCAGTTACCCAATAGAAGCCAACTAGGCTTATCGAGCACCTATTGAACAACTATCATACATCTCCTATGGCGAGGATGGGTAAGTCTTCCACCTGCATCACCGAAGAGACCCCGACATCTGGGTGTCTCCCAGTTAAGAAAACCTCACCACGACCCTCTTTATCAAACGTAAAAGGCTTTATGCAAAGAACGTAACCGCTATATCAATGCCCACATGGACGTACATAAGCGGTATCCACAGAAGCGTACATGGTGTGTATGTGCTCAATATATGCAGTAAAATGACACTGAAAGGCTGAATACACAGCCCAAAAAACTAGCCAATAACACCTGCAAGTGTCTGTCAACTCTGATGTTTTAGGCTTTAAAAACTTGCATAAATTTGCAGCGACTGCTCCCACCAAAACTGAAAACCCCTCGAGAAACCTGTAGTTTTACGAGTGTGGCTGAAAATACAGCCCCAAAGGTTGATATTTATTGTCTGAGAAGTACAAGGAACACTCTTCTTGATGTTCTTGGACCTGTGTGAAGAGAACTACGTGTGAAAGTACTCCAAAATGGCTCCAAAAACACCCCAAAATTGCTGCAGAAATAGGCTTTAAAAGAAAAAATGAAGCTTTGAGGGACCAAAACTTGTTGAAGGTAATGTCAACCTTAGTCTTTCCCCTTCTTCAAACACCACAAGAGTGTAGCTTAGTGGCAAGAGATTGCCACGGTTAAGCGAGCTCTGGGGGGAACAGTACTGGGATGGGTGACCTCCCGGGAAGTACCGGGAACCTCTATATTCCTTGATCGTTGAGGTCCTCCCTCGCGCGCAGCCAACGGCGACTTCGGTGACTCGGATGACAAGGTATGCCAAGGTCTATGCCTTGGTTGCCGCCTTAGTCGTAAGCCTTGGAGAAAACCTGGGGGGGGGGGTGCTCGCTTCGCTCGCACAAAGGGAACAAAGCTTTTTGCCTCGAACTGCTCTGATACCAGTGACGTCTTTCGATGGCGTGCACCACACTGGACTCACCTTCTCGATAGCTCCACGAAGATATGCTCGGGGTACAAAACCGAGCTCCTGACGCCACACACAGTACTCCGCACAAATGTTGTAGAATACGCAGAAAAACGCAGTACACAGGGAGCACGAAGACAGACTTCTTAGGTCTTACAAATGCGGTCGAACTTACAATCTGTGACTGACCAGGCCACTATATGTTTTATTAAAGAACATATACAAAGAAGTGTCCGGTGGCCATTTGGCCTTTCACATGGACACTAACGGTAACATATCTTTCTTCTTGTCTTTCCCTTTTCTCCTACAAACACTCAAATCCCTTCTTGTCCAAGAATCCCCCAACAAAATTTGGCATGCCCGGTGGGGCTCCAAGGAGATTTGAGTATAGGAGAAGACATATTGCAAAGTGGAGAAGCGCTAATCAAGTGCCGATAGTACTACTTCATTGGGTTAAGAGGTACATATTATTATCAATTGTCTCATACTAAGAGGACTATGAACAACTCATGACCGCAACTCGGTCCCAAACATTGAGGGTCACCTGCAAGCAAACAAGAAGGAAGGCTGTTAGAAGATCCTCCAGTCCACTTTCATCAACTTCATCAGTAAGGAGCATGGCAGGTCAGGTAGACTTGGAAACCCTACTAACAAGATTAAATATAAAATTTCCTTCTTTCAAAGGTCTACCTCAGGAAGATCCGGACAAGCATCTTAGAAGGTTTTTAGCACTATGCAAAATTAGAGGCTTAATGGGAAGAGAGGATGCCTTTTTGATACTCTTCCCTGCCACATTAGAATGACTAACAGATACATGGTTCAACCAGTTTGCTGAAAACCATTTTACAACTTGGGACTTAATGAAAGATGCATTCAAGAATCAATTTTAGCATGGAAATACTGCATAGATCATCATAGAGGAATTAGAAAATTTGAGATTGGATCCAGGTGAAAAGTTCCGAGAGTTTGTGACTAGGGCCAAGGCACTAATGGCTAAGTTGCAAGATCCTCCACATGACTTTTTTGTTAAGAAATGGTTAGCTAAGCCACTTCCAGTGACCATCCAATGTAAAATCAAGGAATTAGTGTTGCCTACAACCTCCATAGAGGAATTCATCAACACAGCTACACGACTGGAGCAGATAAGGCAACAGTATGGAGCAACTTCTTATCAACTACCATATTCTACAGAAATGGAGGATCCAGTAATCTAGCTAAGGAAGGAGCTGGAGGGCTTAAAAAGGAATAAGCCCCACTGAGAGGAGGAGAATGTTGTTACTCAATTGAGAAGGGAGATTGAAGCATTAAAGCTCCAAAAGGAGGAGGAGGCCCAAGCAGAGGAATTGGCTCAGCTTCGACAGGAGTTGCAAGAACTCAAAGGGGGTGGCTTCAAGAGTGGATTTTGGTGTACCATGTGCAGCAAGCAAGGTCATATAGTAAGTGAATGTCCCCTATTACGTGTGACTTGCCAATTATGCAGGAAGGCTAGTCATGAGGCCCTGGAATGCCAATCAAGAGGAATGCCTGCAACAACATATTGGACACAAGGAGGACCCCTACCACCAGCAAATGTGATGGCGGCTGCACCCAACCAAGGTAACACTTATAACCCTAGACAGAGGGATAACTTTGGAAATGGGCCAAGGAGGCCAATTATTTGTTTCAGATGTGGAGAATGTGGGCACTACCAAAGTAGGTGCACTCTACCAGAAAATGCCCCTCCCTGCAGGAACTACCTAGAGGCTAGAGACCACTATACTAACTGTTGTCCTAAGAACCAAGCATCTTCATCTGGGCCCCACATTCAAATGATTTTTGTGTGCAAAGAAGAGATGGTAGATCAAGTCAATGTGTCATCACCATCTACCAGGGTGGTGCAGTTAGAAGAAATTGAATCTTTTACAGTGCAGACAAGAAGCAAAGGGAAGGCTCAAGTGGAAATAGGTCAAGAATCAAGGATTAATGGATTGAACAAAGATAAACAGGCATCTCATGTGCAGATACAAGGCAAAAAGAAAATTTCATAGGTACCAGTGATGCCATTGGACATGCATTCAACAGGGCTCATGAGGAGTTTGATAAGTCAATTGGATCTCATGCTCTTAAGGAATCAGTAGCTTCCAAACTACTCAAGTCCATGAAAAAGGAGGTGAGTATTTTTTATTTAATAAAGATGGATAGGAAATTCAGGTCAGAACTATTGCAGATAATTGATGAGATGTCCACAACAAGTTTAGTGGCAAAGGATGCTGTTATGCATAAAGATAAGGGTGTAGGGGAAGCACCGCTCACAGATTACAAGAGCCCTCGGCTAACAGTCTCTATTAAAGATCATGAGTTTTAAGGAGTTATCGTGGATGGTGGTTCTGGCATTAACTTGATGCCTGAATATACCATGAAAAAGATTGGATTATACCCTTCAAGACTTGCCAACTTCACTGTAACACTGGCATACCAAAGCATAGTTAAGCCTATAGGATAATTGGGAGACCTTGGTTAAGGCATGCCAATGTGCTGCATGACTAGGGCAAGGACACAATGTGGGTAAAGCAAGAGGGAAAAGAGTTGCAGCAGATAATTTTAGAAGAAGGACCAGACAATCACAGACATACCAGCATGATGCACACAATTGGTATTTGTATGGAAGAAGAATTGCTGGACAACCCAGAAGCACATCTATTTGAAGAAGCAAATTTATATGAAGATGCAAACATATTGGCTTGGCTCCATGCAGAAGACCCCTCTTCCTGCTATGGAATTTTTCCAAACTCAAGTGGAGAGGAAGCATATGAAGAAAAAGAGGATATCATTCAGGTCACTGGCTCGAGTGGGACAATATCAGTCAAAGGCCATAAAAGAGAGAAGCAAAGAAAAGCCCTTAAGTGCAACAGTGATGAACATACTTCAAATCATATGTCAATGGTCAGTTTTTTATGGATACTGGTATGGATTCATCTATTATGTCAATTTTAATGATAGCAAGTGCACGACTTTCCAAGAATGTGGAAGGAGTACCTGCAAGTCTTTGGAAACAGAGGATTCCATTTGATGAAGAAGATGGAATAGTGAAAATGAAATTTTGTAGATTAAGCTATAAAGTTGCTGACACAAGGATACAAAAGTTGCAGTATGAAGAAGACAATATTTTACTGAAGGATTTAGGGTACCCCTATCAGATGACCAATGGGCCCAACAAGAAGACAAAACCAATGAAGTGCAGTAAAATTGGAGATTATGGAGGAGTTTCTCGGGGTCAACATATCAAGATCATGGCTCAAGGCCTATCTTCAAGCCAACTGAAGAATTATGGATCACTTGGAACCTGCAAAATTTTTCTAGGTTGTACATAGTCTTTTCTCGTCATTTTTGCTTAAGTTCTAGTCATTTTTATCAATTTTGATGCTTGTTCCTTGAGCTTTTAGCACATGACTATTGACCATATTTGGTGTTCGAAGCTGAGAGAAAAATTCAAATTTGTGCTTACTACTATGAATGTTATCACAACACGCATTTTCAAAGAGTTAGTGAGTTGGAGAGGTAGTTGAGACTAGCCACATGCATTGTAGTGTAGAAACTTCACTTACCATCATGTGTGCACATGTCTTCACACACTTGGTATGTCTAATTCCACTAATTGATACTTAAACGTGTATTAATCCACCACTATATGCACTTGTGGCGCAATCGAGGTACAGTCTCATCGACATGTCCCTAAGACTTCACGACATAGGTACACACGTTTTTGGCAATGTTGTCGAGGAAAGCCCAACTAAGATGCCTTTGTGATGGTTATAGCTTTGGAGTGAATGAATCGTACTTGTAGAGGTGAATTCATTCAGTGGCAAGTCATTAAGCATTTGAGCACTTGTTACTTCACACTTTAGAAGTGTGTGTAATGAGTTTTTTAGGTTTAGGTTTAGGAGTGAGGAAGTGAGGAAAGAGTTAGGTTTAGGGAAGAGAGAGAAGTGTGGAGAGGAGAGTAGATCGGTTGAGTTTTGGTATCGAGATACCATAATTCCCTAGTATCTCGATACTCGTCCAGTATCGTATCGTGCATACCAACTTGAGGTACCACAATACCATTAAGACATCGTGTATCACCAAGTGTCAGTATCGCAATCCTCTGATGGTATCGTATCGCAGTCCATCAGGTATCATATCGTGAGCACACCCAATATCATATCGCATGATCTAAAGTATCGTGTCGTCATCATTTCAATGGTATCGTATCGTCTAGGTCAAGGTATCGTATTATCGACTGAGCAGTATCATATCATGTGCATGCTAGTATCATATCATGTGTTAACATTGGTATTGTATTGTGAGGATTGGTATCATATCATCCAAAAAATCCACCGGTATCGTATCGTCCCTACTACCGATACCATATCATGCATTGACCAAGTATCATATTGTTAGCTTACCTAGTATCTTATCGTGAGGTTGGTATCGTATCATGTGGAGCAGAGGTATCGTATCGTGCCACTCAGTGGTATTGTATCATGTTACGCCCTTGGTATCGTATCCTGCCAAGTGTGGGATCGTATCGACAGTAAGGTATCGTGAGAAGTGGTATCGTCCTGAACAATCGAGACAAACTGAAGGTAAATTTTGAGTGATTGAAGATCCAGTCAAGGGATAGAGGAGAGAAGATGTAGACCCGAAGTTTGAATGAACTTAAGATCAGGAAGGGTGCTAAGTAGCTGGAGAAGCATCATCTCATTAGTAGGAAGTGCAGCCCAAGCGAACCATCACTCTATCTACTCTGACACATCCAATGACTCAGAGGAGGAACTACTTATGGCCTCAAAGGACATGCATGGTTCAGCTCCAAGAGAGAACTTTATGTCAACCATAGAGGGTGAATACCGGACCTCTTTGTAGTATGTGTCCACTTATCGACAAGCAATCCCTATTTACCTTGATGGCATAAATAGGTCAATAACAAGAATGCTAAACTCTATGGAATCAGCAATAGTTCCAATGCCCGCAGTCAAGTACGAAGGAGGAGTTTACATTGACAAGTTAGGCCAAATCCACGAAGTGACTGAAAACCCAGATGAGATCAACAAGAGAGGGGAATTAAAATGACAAGGAGCTTTTGGAAGATATAACCAAGAAGAGATTCTGACTACCCCAAGGGGCAAGTCTGTGGTAACTGAAGTCTTGAGAGGGACATATATCAGATCCACGGATCAAAACTGCTTTTACAAAGTGATTCACCCACCCGAAAGAGGTGAGTCCAACAACTATCTATGAGTTGAAGGATGTGGAAGATGATTCTAGAGTTACATACCTATACCAAAACCAAAGAAGGTATTGGCCAGTAGATGAAATTGATAGGTCTCAATTGAAATACATGGGGTTGCCTGTATTCCCTCCTTGAGAGCAAGCTACCACTTCACACGATCCTTTTGGAACCCACCAAGGAACGGAGAATACAATGTCAGGACAAACAAGTCAACAAAGTATCCCCAATCGAACACATGTGCAATCACAATGCCAGGGACACATTAGCACAACCCGATTCAAGGATAGGTAACATGAATCAACCATCCATTAGACTAAGGCCACAACCAAGTGTGCAACCAAGAATGCACCCAATCAGACTAGCAATTCATGTAATGCTCAGACCCCTAGAACCCGTCAAGAGGCTGAGACCAATTCAAGTGGCTAAATGCATGAGAAGTCACTATGATGGCACGGGAGAACCATGTGACCACATAGCGGAATTCAAGCAAGTGTTATGAGCAGAACAAGTGGATGACTTCTTTGTGCAGTATGAGTCCTTTGGACTAATCCTCACAGGAACAGCCTTGACTTGGTTCCAACCATTAGATCCAAATCATTTTGGAAATATTGAACAATTCTTCCGAGATTTTATTGAGGAATTTACCAAACGAGGGATTAAACACAACTTGTCATCCTTAATTCATAGTTTCAAACAAAACCCAAACAAAACTAAAAAAATAGTTGCCCGAAGATTTAACCAATATGTTGACAGATGCCCAATAATAGAAAGACCCTCCCATCAAAAAATGATTTCACTATTCTTAGATGGATTGACTAATGGAACATTGAGAGCCTTAGTTTATGTGAAACGATGTTAGACATTGAGCAATAAAAGAATTAGATTATGAACAAGATATGGACAAGAGCCTAGAGCCAAAGATACAGATAGTACAAGATTTGAAAGACCCACGAGAAAGTAACCAAACAAAGAAAACACAAAGTTGGAAGACTATAAGGGAAAAACTCAAGAATAAATGGACAAAGAAGAAAAATGAAGAGAACAAGAAGGATGTAAAAGAAAATTGGAAACTGGGGGAACAAAAAGTGCAAGATAACATGACACCAAGGTCCCAAACCCAGAAGCCAGACAAACCAAGATCACTTCTAGCAGATCCAGTACCAAAATACCTGGGCATGTGGCTGAAACCTTATCAAGCCAGAATCACAACTGGACCGAGTATAGAGCAACATGAGAAATTCTACCCACAAGGAGAGCTACAGTAGGAGAGATTGGAAATATGCAGAAAGCTCATAAAGATAGCTCGGACCACTCTACAAAAGACTATCCCAATCCTTCCAGAGACTAGGATGCCTCATAGCCAATTCAATGAGTGTATCGAAAATAACAATAAAAAACCACCAAGAATGTCCGAAGAGAAACTTGATGAAGAAGAGAAATGGAGTAACCAGGCTGAACAAATTTCTACAATTCTAGAACTAGAGACCAATTGACCACAAGACTTATGGGCCAAAATCCAGGAAGAATGATGGAAAAAGAATGAGAGTTTGAAACCACCCTCCGATGAATTAGACATTGGAGAAACCCAATCGAATCCAAATTTAGAAGAATTGTATGAAGAAGTTTCCATATTAGATCAAAATAGAGAAGAAGTGCACAACATCTCCACATTATCTAATTATATGAGAGAATACAAGAAAGGGTCTATAATTTTTCATGCTTCCACAATTCGAGGCAAAGGAGATGGGTCTTTTGCTTTGATAAGACATCACACAACTTAGCAGAGCTTAAGAAGACCAAGGTATAATGCTTCTTGACTGTGAAGGAATTGCTACGAGCCAATCCACAATTATGGAACCACTTAGCTAGACAACTGAAAATGGATTCTAAGGAGCCCACGAAGGAAAGAGGAGAAACTAAAGTTCCATCTACCATACAAGTCCCTGTCGATTAAGTTGGAGAATTCATTGAAGGAGATGAAGGGAATACATGCCTACCCATCACATTTAATGGATATATGACTAAAGCCATCTTAGACATCGGAGCGGACGTAGGCATAGCCACCAAGGAGATTTGGGAAAAATGCAGAAAACCAGCCCAATGACCTACACATATGAAGCTTCAACTAGTAGATGGCCATGTGGAAAGGCCTCTGGGAATATTAGAGAAGATTAAGTTAACTACCTGCAGAGTAGAATTTGAACACACTCTATTTGTATGTCAATTTGGGAAGGCCAATAGTTACTAAATGATATTACGATGACCTTTTATGAGACAACTCAGGGTAATGCAAGACTAGGGAAGAGACACATTATACCTACAACATCAGGGACCACTACCAAGATAAATATACATACATTTTCATATAGGGATGTGACCCCATTACAATGGAATCCTATACATAAAGAGGAGGATGATCTATCTATTCACATTGCAGGATCAAGTGACCAATCATGGATGCATGACGATGCTCAATTATGGATGTGCAAGGAAGCAAAACAAGAGGAGAATAAAAAGCATAGAGATGGAGCCAGAATTCGATTTGCAGGAATATTACTTAGAAGTAATCCAGGTGGAGAACGAAGGAGAAACACCCAAGGTATTAGCAATAGAAGCAGCTGAGACAAGACCTAACAATGAGGAAACATTAGACAAGGTGGAACAACCCCCAGATCTTTTTGAAGTCCCCGACCACTTCAAAAGATACAAAGTAGAAGAGAGGAAGATAGCTATTCAAATGCCCAAAATGAAGGCCAAAGAAGGAGAATCATACGATAATAATGAACAAACCAAGAAAGTGATAGTGACCCTGGAAGAAGGAGAAGAGAGATGTACGTATATTGGAAAAGACGTATCACCAAAAAGGAAGAAGAACTGATAGCTCTAATCAAAGAATATTGGGATGTATTTTCATGGACCTACAAGGACCTCAAAGGTGTAGATCCATCCATTTTCTCCCATAGAATCCCAATGACACCTTAGTTGAAACCATCAAAATAAGACCCTTACACATACAATGACGTATATTCGATGAAAATTAAGGAGGAGATAGACAAACTGTTGGCAGTCGGATTCATTTATGAAATAGAGCACATAGAATGGGTGTCACCATTAGTGGTAGTACAAAAGAAGAATGGAAAATTGAGAGGTTATATCAACTTAAAGACAATAAATGCCGCCACTGTTTGTGAAAGTTACCCATTACCAATCACTAATCATCTCTTGGAGAGAGTTGCAGGCAAGGAAGTATATAGCCTCCTAGATGGATTCTCTGGGTATAACAAGTATCAATTGCTACTGAGGATCAACATAAAACAACTTTTACAACTGAATGGGGAGTTTCTGCTTTTAGAGTGATGCCATTCCTGCTCACAAATGCCCTCGCTACTTTCCAATGGTTGATGTGTCATGTATTTAAGGAATTCCTAAGGAAGACTATGGAAGTATACATAGACAACTTGTGCACCTATTCAGGACAGAGAAGTGAGCACATTCTAGAATTACGAAGGATATTTGAGAAATGTCAACAATATCGAGTGTGCTTGAATCTTGAAAAATGTGTCTTTATGGTGAGGCAAGGACAGATCTTAGGACACATTATATCTAAGAATGGAATTTGCATGGACAAGGATAAGATTAAGGTAATCATAGAACTACCTAAACCAAAAAATGCAAAGGCACTACAAGCCTTTATGGGCCATTGTGGATATTATCATAGATTTATCCACATGTAGGCCATAAACCACTATATGGATATTTAACTCAATTCACTTGGACAAATGAGTGTGAAAAAGCATTTAACGAATTGAAATGACAATTAAGTACATCACCTATATTGAAGATACCTGATTGGAATAAACCTTTCCATATCCATGTAGATGCCTCTAATTATGCAATAGGATGCATCCTATTGCAACATGCAAATGAAGGAAAATTAGACCATCCAATTGCTTACACGAGAAGACAACTCAACCAAGCATAGAGGAATTACACCGAAGTTAAGTTTTCTTTGGTCAATCTCCATCCTTGCTTTTCCAAACGAAGTGGCACTCGCGGAAAACCCATCCTTTTTGATTTCCAAAGGATTCAAAATCTCATTCCTAAATAGAACGAGAAGGTTTAGGAATGGTGTACGCACTCAATAATTTTACACACTGCCTTCTAGCTAACAAGTTCAAGTTCTTCATCGACCATCAGGCCTTATTGTACCTAGTCAATAAACCCTGTAATACAGGAAGGCTAGTGAGATGGTTTCTATTAGTGATGGAGTTTGACTTTGAAGTAGTGGTCAAAAAAGGAAACACTCATGTGAGAGTTCATCATCTGCCTAGGTTAACACATGGAGAACCACCCAATGCAGTGGTGAATGACCTACCAGATACCTATTTATTCAACATAGAAGTGTGTCCAAAGTGGGCAAAAAAGTTCATTCCGATACTCACACATGGACCACATCATAGAATCAACAAAGATGATAGAAAAAGACTTCTTCAATCACATAATTTGCACATTGTGGTAAGAAGTGTGTACTATAGAGAACCCAATGGTGTATTGTTGAGGTGTGTAGAAGAGGTTGAACAGAAGAACTTAATTGAGCGAGCTCATTAGAATCGATGGAGAATGCATAAGGGAGCTCATGGAACACTAAGGGAATTAAAAAGATTGGGAGTGTATTGGCTAGATATGCCAAAAGATGTACATGAATACATTGAGAGTTGCCAAGAATGCGGAGAAAATACTCCAAAGGACCACACATTGATACAGTTCTCTACAATAGCACAAGATTGGAGTAGGGTGTTGGTTGATTTTTTGAAAACACGTGAGCATGAGGAAAGAGTGAGTCTAGTAGGAAAGCAATCCCTAGAAGAATTGAGGAAGGAATATACTATAGTAGGAAAACAATTATTCAAAAGAGGAAAGGACAATCAATTATGGTTATGCGACCACAAAGGAGAATACTTAGCTATTTTAGAGATGGCACATGCATGAGCTACGAGAGGACATTTTTTGATCCAAAGAACTGTAAAAATGATTCTCTTTTCTGGCTTGTGGTGGCCAACTCTACATATGGATGCAGACACTTATGTACGGAGTTGTGAGGTGTGCTAGAGAGCCAAGTACCCTATTAGAAGAGATGACATGCCTCTAAGACCCATGATTTGTGCAAGAGCTTTCTAAAAATGGGGTGTTGATTTCATAGAACCTATTAAACCTTTACCTAAAGGATCACATGCGGAGTACATATTAGTGACAACGGACTATCTAACAAAATGGGTAGAAGCAAAAACAACAAGAAAAAATGATGTGCAAACCACAACGAAGTTTCTCTTTACTTGCTTTAGACTACCTATAGAGATAGTAAGCAATAAGGAACGCACTTTATCAATGAAGTAATCGAGTCCTTGATAAAAAATTCATAGTAATTCATAAAAAATCAGCCCCCTATCACCCTCAAGCTAATGGTTAGACAGAGAGTTCCAATAAATTGTTATGTAACGTGTTGACAAAGATAGTCAACAATGGAAGGACAGATTGGAATAAACAATTGCATCATGCAATTTGGGCCTTCCAAGTAGCTTACAAGACAGCCATTGGAACTACTCCTTTTAAACTAGTCTATGGACAGAATGTGATCTTACCAATTGACTTTTTAGTGCCAACTCTACGTGTAGCACAACAGTATGAGTGGATAGGCCATGAAGTATCCAAGCAATCATATCAAATTGAGAAACTCCATGAAACAAGGTGTTGACACTCAAGTTTAAGGACAAAGCATGGAAGCACATCAAGGAAGTGGACACACAAGAAGAAGGAGCATGTAGGGAGCTCCAAGAAGCACATGTCAAATTTTCACAAGAAATCCCTATAAAAATAGTGATTTTTATCACTAAAAACCATTTTAAATACCATTTTCCATTTTTGTAACTCCATTTTGTTCAAGCCGAGGAGTCCTCGAACTTGAGGAGTGTTAGAAGTATCACCCTGCCAATTTTCATAGTTTTTAGACTCTGTTTGATCCCCCAAATAAGCCCTAGAGCCTAATTTTTAACTAGGCCAGACACTAGGTCTGGACAGGGCCAAAACCACTCAAAAAACTATAAAAGGGCTCAAAAGCTCATTTTTGAGATTAGCTTGTTAGAGATGTGAGCTTTGTAAGAGAACTCTTTTGTAATCAAAGTCCTTCCATTGTTCCACGCTTTGCTCTTACCTTGTGCACGTGTGTGTGTATGTGTGTGCATACTTGTGTGCTTTTACTCATGCACTTGTGCCATCACTTGCTCACAGTCTTCATACCGGTCCTCATGGCTCCACGGATTGAAATTTATGAGGTGTATCTCCTCACATTGGTACTTGCCATTGTGCTAGAGTGACACCAAATTTGGTGTCGTTGTCGGGGAGAGAGCTTGGGGGACGAGCGTGTGATGGTAAGACATAGAGTAGCGACGTTGGAAGGTAAAAAATTCACCATTTTCAGTTCAATTTTTGAGTTTTGCTTCATCTCCATCATCATCATCATCACCGTCTTCTCCCATCTTCATCTTCTCTGTTTTTTTCATTTTTCGATAGTATATTCACTCATTTTTTACTGGTGGCTATGAGAAAGAAGCGCAGAGGGAGTTGAGGGCTAAAAACATCGAAGAAACACTTCTCTCATTCTCAAAACACCAAAAATTTGATTCAAAATCATGCGGCATGAGAGGAACTATGTCTGGTATCGCGACGGTGATATCATGAGTTTGGAGGGTGACCTTGCATCTACAGGCACATAGGAATGACAAGAAGAACATAAGGTACAAATAATTGCAAAAATTTTTGAATTTGGGTGTCAAAAACTCCAAGCATTGTGTCTGGTTGAGTTTTGGTATTGCGATACCAGAACTCTCATGTATTATGATACTTGTCGACGTATCGTATAGTACATACCCACTTGAGGTATCGTGATACCAATCTAGTATCATATCGTCAAGTGCTGGTATCGCGATCACGGTCACCCAGGTGGTATTGTATCATGGTCCACCTAGTATCGTATCATGTTAGTCACGGTATCGTATCATTGACTGATCGGTATCATATCGCGTGCATGATTGGTATCGTATCGCGCACTTAGTATCGTATTGTCTATTATTCTGATATCGTATCGTGCACCTTGTGGTATCGTATCATGAAACAGGAGGTATCGTATCACATAACAAAAGCAGTATCATATCGCAGTTGGAGTGGTATCGTATTGTGAGCCCGGTGGTACCATATCGTCCGCCTAGTGGTATCGTATCATGTGGTCAAGTGGTATCATATCATCTAGAAGGTATCGTATTGTCTATAGACTGGTATCGTATCGTGCCAATCAGAGGTATCATATCGTGGAAGTTGGTATCACCTTGGTGGCATCATATCTCTTGAGGTGGTATCGTCCATAGTGGTATCGTGTATCGTGAAAATCTGGTATTGTATCGCCTGTTCTGAGGTACTCCCCGAGAGATCATGGTTTCCTGTTTTAACCTCCAAAAACTTGAATTGTCATAACTTTCTCATATGAGATCCGTTTGTGGTGATTTTGGGTTTGTTGGAAAGCTGGTGGGGAGTACTACAAAAACTTCAATTGGTTATAGTAAAATTAATACATGTATTATTAGATATAGTATTTTGAAGTTGACCCTCAGGTGGGACTAAAAACCAAGGAGTTCCAAAGGATTTTGAGCAATATAAAAGGAAACTTGGGTCTAGAAGACAAAGCTTATGAACCTGAGATCTGGCATATGCTTAGGCAAGGATAGAAAAAGCATTAGATCATCTGAGGCTAGTGTCAACCATACAACCAATTCTTGGGCTCAGCAACTTAATGGTTATCCCTACACATTAAGTTCTGAAACAAGTGACTAAGAAATTTCCGTCAACATGGAGAGACCCACACGTAGCTCAGGGACTACCTATTTATAGACACAAGAAGATCCCTATAAGACACAATTGGAGTATATCAGGACCAACCAATGAGGTGCTCGCATCTATGAGGATGGCCTAAGACGATTAGTGTTCCAACTCAAAAATATCGATCAACCCTTTGGAATTGAACACCCAATGGTCAAGTTCGAAGAGGGGTCATACATTGACAAGGAAGGAACCATGTATGTGGTTACCAACTTACCTGATAGGACAGACGAGTTTGGAAATATCATTCGTGAGGACAAGCTAGAAGACCTAGAGCAAAGAGACCTAGCACGAGAACCCAAGACTCCTAGAGGAAAATCTATTTTGGCCAGAGTGCTCACTCCAGAGTGGATTCCTCAAGACAACAAAAGGATAGAACTAATCTTGAATAGAGAAATAGAGGAAGCCTTTTGGAGATTCAAGTCAGATCGATGCAGCCCAATAGTCACCATCTATGAGTTCAAGGATCCAGAGACACCAGGGAAAGTTGTCTATCTAGATCACACATCAGAGAAAATATTCTTGGTAACAGAACAGGATAGGCATGCATAAACTTGGCAAGGTGAATCAATTTTCCCTCCACCAAGGTCCAGTATTTCCCATGGTCTCCAAGGAGCAGGATCATCCAAGGCTCATGAAACCCAAGGGGAAAGAACTAGATCAGAGGTAAGCTTTGCACACACTATGGGCAGAGTCAGATCAGGACATGAGGGTGAAAGACCTGAAAGAGAGAGACATCGAGCACATAGACATCAAAGGGATGAAAATGATTTTCCATTGCCTAGACTACGAGATCACCCAAGAACCCTTAGACCCTCTCAAGTGGTCAAGGCAATGAAGAACTATTTTGATGGATTCGGAAGCCCTTATGATCATGTGGCTGAGTTCAAACAAGTGTTAAGAGGTGAACAGGTTGAGGACTTGTTCACCTAGTCCGAGGCATTTGGTTTGACTCGTAAGGGTACTGCCTTAGCTTGGTTTCAACCCCTGAATAGTTGCAACTACCGAGAGATAGGTCAATTGCTAGCAGAATTCATTGTAGAATTCTCCAAAAGTGGTATTAGGCATAACACATCATCCCTGATCCACAGTTTCAAGCAAACACCCCAAGAAATAGTGCGACTTGCAGGAAGATAGTTCAAATAATACTTAGAAATATGCCCGGTGCTAGAATTTTCCTCAGCAGCCAAACAAGTGGCCTTGTTTTTAGATGGCTTATTGACCACCAAGTTAAGATCATACATGTACTTGAAAGAGCCTAGATCCATAGAAGAATGTGTGCGGATGTGCATTGACATAGAAGACAACATAGGTGAGGAGTTAGAACTGTCCAAACTCTATAAGGATTCTGACAATTCTACTAGTCATATCTCCAGAACCTCCACAGAGATAGATGAGATAGCTGAGCAAGTTGCCAAGAAGCTAGGATTTCAAAATAGACAAATACCAAGGGTCACCTCATTGAAGCGATGGTACAATTGTGGAGGAGACCACATGGCTAATATTTGCCCAATGATGGCTCAGCCCCAAGGAAACCCTAATGCTCTATATTGCACTATTGAGAGAAAATACACAAACCATACGGCTCAAGATTGTCCATACAATAGGCAGGCTGTCATACAAAATTTTCAGCAACCTTACCAACAAGGTAGGTATCAGAATCAAGACCAACAGCCATATTATAGGCCACAACAACAATATCAAGCACCATATAGGCCACAACATGTCCTACGAAACCAACCACCAGCTCCTGCTAATGTGATCCCAGTTAAGTATGCAGTGGTAGAGGAGAACCTTAATAGAGCATTGGTGCCACTAACCCCGTTGGTCTCAGAAAATGACTCTCATGCTCATAGTTCAGACTACTCCCATGAAGATAGTCCACAAGCTTATTACACAGAGTCACCAAAGCATAGTGAGGCTTATTCATATCAATATGAGACACGACTTATGGAAGCAATCAGAGTCAAGTAAATCGGGAGAGCCTAGTAAAAGGAAAACAAGAACATGGAAAGATACCAGGGAGAAAGCTAATCGCAAGTGGAATAAAAAGCTATCTAAACTAGAAGAAAGCCTGAAGGACGTAAAAACAAAAATAGAAGATATTGCATCTCAAAGCCATGTACATGTCAAAGCTCCATCCACTCCACCTCATCCCACCCCACCACCCACTGTAAATAAACCACAACCAAGGTCTGTTCTTGTAGATCCAACCTTAGAAGGCTTGGACATGATGTTCAAGGCCTACCAGGCTCGTCTTCAAGAAGGGCCCACAACTGCAAACCTAGACAAGAGTTACCCTAGAGAAGATTTAGAGATTGAACAGCCAAAAATGTGCATGAAAATGGTAGAAGTAGCTCAAGCTATGCTCGAGACTAGTCAAAAGTTCAATCAGACAAACTCTGTCAAACCGGATTTGCATTTCCAGGGCTTATTAGAAAATTAGAGCAGTTGGTAAACAAGACCCAGGTTTCTTTACCTCCACATGCTCAACCAGTTATTGAAAGAGAAAGCTCACCACCAATGAAAGTTTATGTTCCCGATTCTGTGGATGAGGGAGCACCTCTTTCAATTCGACAGTACTCTCAAGAGTTCTTGCGGGAAATACAAGAGGAGAAATGGGCCAAGGAGAAGGGCAATCCCCCTCCTATTCTTGAAATTGATGATCTTCATGATCAATTTCCCCAAGACATTTTGTCTATCTATGGAGACCAAGCAGAGCAACAAGAAGATGAAAGATTAGATTTTGAATCTAATTCTTTACAAGAGTTGCCACAATTCATAGGCCCATGGGAATCTGAATCTCTTCAAATCAGAGCTCCCACAATATTGGTAAGAAATGAAGACTCAGTGGTTCCTAGAAACACTGACATTGTGAAGAACACTAAGGTTGAGTGTCATGTCATTGTAGAAGAGCTCCTCAAAGTAGAACCAGAGCTATGGAATCATGTGAAGGATGAGGCGCCAGAACTTGATTCCAATATGCCAAAAATATGCTCTAAGCAGAAAGTACCAGAGATACCTCTTGATAAAATAGGAGACGAGCAAAGCTGAAGAAGGTAATACTTATCTTCCGATCACCTACCAGGGTTACACAACCAAAGCAATTGTAGATTTAGGTGCTGGTGTTGCTATTGTGACCACCTCCTTGTGGAAGCAATGGGGCAAACCCACATTAAGACGAACTAGAATGAAACTTCAAATGGCAGGCGGTCATTTTGAAAGACCTCTAGGATTGCTCGAAGGGATAACTCTAACCACTTGTGGTGTAGAGTTTGAACATACATTTGCTATATGTGACTTTCTCCTTATACTTACAGCACTTAGGGGTCACCACCAAGGTCAATCTAAAGGATTATACCTTCACAGATGTACCACCCCTACAGTGGAATCCTATCCACAAAGCAAAAGAATATTCTATCTCTGTGCATTCTGGAAGTTCACCTGATCCATCATGGATACATGAAGATACTCACTTGTGGATGTGCAAGGTTGCAAAGGAAGAGGAAAATCGCCTAAAAGCGAGAGAAGAAGGAACTTCTCAAGGGGAAAGACCAGTTAAAGACCCAGCCTACACACCGATGATCTTTCCAGATGAGGAATTTGAGCCTCATGGTTGGGCAGAAATCTTAGCTACCATGGACATTGCAGTCAATGAAGAACAATGGACACCTCATTGTGATGAGGAGGGTTATGATATTTCAGTGTTCATGTGTCAGCCCTTGCTAGAAGAATGTGACCCTAGTGATGACATAGAAGAAGAAGAAAATGACGATGATCTAGAGCCCATTGTGATGGATACTTGCTTTAACTCAGAAAATCACTATCTAGAAGATGTAGGAGTACTGTTGCAGAGCAAAGAGGCACGAAAGGGGAGCCCCAAAATTTTCAAATTAATGGGCATATTTTTCTTCTTCAAAGTCTTAGGAATTTCCCTCAAGCCATGTAAATGCACTAGAGGAGTCCTCTAGATGCATAATCCCAAATCATTGTAATATATTCCTTGTAAATTAGTAGGAAATTCACCTTTTAGCTAACAAAGTGCTGGTCTCTTGTGTGAAGGGACCATTTTTTAGGGCACATGTATATAAGTCACTTTGTGACTCTTTGTAGATACTTTTTGCCATTGTGAAGAAGGAGAACTCCTGATTTTTGAATTTGCTTCATTCTTGCAGATTTTCATCTTTTCTTTAATCTTCTATGTGTGTGTAATGCTTGGAATGTGTGTGTAGGACTGTTGTCTACCCCTCCCCACTGTTTTTGAGCTATTGTAGTGTGTGTGTGAGCTAGTACGAGTTGTGGAGTGAGTGTGTATGCTTCCTACCATTCACTATTTTGCTCATAACTTGAAGCATAGTTGTCAGAATCGAGTGAAGCACACTCCAATAGAAGCATCTCGCCAAGAGCTTTGAAAGGAACCCACTACTGGCCATATTCAAAATTTTGAGTTGGGAGATATCCTTGATTTAGTGAAAACTGCTGTAAGTGGTATCGCGACAGACATTTTCAGTAGTTAAGTGAGTTAGAGAGGTAGGTTAGTCTTTCCTCATGCATGTGACCTGAACCACTTCATTTTCCATCACGTGAGTACAAGTCCTCATACGCTTGGTTAGGTTGGTTCGTCGGATTGACAAATAAGCATGTGTCAATTCCCCACTATACATACTTGTGTGGAAAATGAGATTTAGTCTCTTTGGCACAAGTCCCTAAGACTTCTTGACTTAGGTACACACGTTTTTGGCACCGTTGCCGGGGAACACACTCAAGCAAGGTGCCTTAGTGATGGTTATAGCTTGAGAGTGATGAAATCGTACTTGTAGAAGTGAATTCGTTCAGTGGCAAGTAGTCAACCACTTCAGCACTTGTTACTTCACATCCCGGAGGTGTGTGTAATGAGTTTTTAGGTTTAGGGTTAGGAGAGAGGGAGAGAAGAAAGAGTTAGGGTTAGAATAGGAAGAGAAGTGGAGTAGGAGTGAGCCAAGATCACCAAGAAA
The DNA here is from genome assembly GCA_020310875.1 of Ceratopteris richardii. Lineage (NCBI taxonomy): Eukaryota > Viridiplantae > Streptophyta > Polypodiopsida > Polypodiales > Pteridaceae > Ceratopteris > Ceratopteris richardii. The sequence continues at coordinate 25,455,029 of CM035419.1, read as the reverse complement.
AATTCCAAAATTTTTTTCCAAATTAGTGTAGTTAAGATTTAGTCACCAAAAAGTATAAAAACCAAAAACATTTTAGCTCATTTCTCATTTGCTCAGAAAGTGGTATCGTCTTCAGGCAGCGATCAGTATTGTCGGTGTAGTATCGCGCTCTCCAAGCTTTCAAAGTTAGCTAGTGAGCTCAAGGCACAAGCAGGACATCACAGAGGTAAGCTCCCATAAGATTCCAATCGCAAAAACACAATAGTAGTGCACTCACACGTGATTAAACACTCATCTAGTATCGCAGAGCGGGACAGAGTGTTTTTTGGACTTCTTTGAGTGAGATAGTAGGCTAGGAGTGGAGAGGGGTGAGAGAACAGCAAGGGGGGAGAGAAATTTTGAACTTGGAGGTATTTTGGCTTGAGTATCATGATCGGTTGAGTTTTTGGTATCGCGATATCAAAAATTCCCTTGTATCACGATACTTGTTGAGAGTGATGGATGGATGCACTCAGGAAATCAGTTGGTGCTGCAAATCCTGCTTCACACCTGCCCTCCTTTCTCTTCAGATATACTTAGGAGACTCCTTAAGCTTCCAAATGACACCAAGAAACTATATATGTGCTTTACAAAATGATTGTGTAATGACCAAATCAAAACAGATGATTTTGAACCTTGACAAGTCAAAAAACTTTCTATTCTTGTAATGACACCTGCTCAGTCTTAAGCTCAGTGTGGCCAGCACACTTACAATTGGATTAATTCCTTCTGGGAGTATTAAATTAACTTAACAAGCTACCATTAGCAAGTTAAATCACTCCAATTGACAAACTATACACTGAGAATGATCTTTAGTAAATTCAGAGACACCCCCGACTTTTTAGGGACTACACAGAAAAATACCAGTGACTGCCTCGACTGTGATTTCTCCCAATTGGCTGAATGAAATCCTCTGAGATTTTGTATGCTTGTATTAGACCTTGAGCTGGTTCCAATGAGCTATAGATCACTTGATTTGGTTCAGTAGATCCTGAGATATGCTCCTTTGAAGTTGACAGACTTGGAGTAGAACACTCAGACAAAACAGAGATGATGAATGTATACTTCTATTGATAAATGTGTTTGTACAATCTCATTAGCTTGACAAGCACAGCTAAATGAGGTATTGTGGTGTTGGCTATGAAGTAGCACTCACACACAATGAGTTACAATGATCAAATGACTCGGGGAGTGAGCTAGAATGAGAGAGTGTAACCGCGACTTTTTCTTCTTCAACTTTTATAGGAGTTTGTTCTTCATTTGAATTTGAAATTCAAACTTAGGCTCCCTTGAATCTCTCCTCTAAAAGTAGAGAGATATTCTCTCCATCTCAACATTCAAATTTCCACGACTAATGAGGTAGGTGAATGACTTAAGTGATTACAAACAAATAACAAGTCACTTAGACTTTTACAAGGGGTAAAGAGGTAAGAACATATAGGCATATGTTCATATGAGCCTTGCTTTAAGTGAAGCCTTGATAATCCTTTATCCATGCTAATCTTCAATGAGTCCAAGGTTCCAAGCCAATGTGTGTAGGCTTGTCTTGCACCAACAATACTCACCGAAGTATCGTATCGTCGATTACCAGCCGTGGTATCACGATACCATTTTGGTATCGTATTGCTTGGTTGGTATCGCGATCGCACTTTACTAAAGTGGTATCGTATTGCGGTCCACTTTTGGTATTGTATCGTCTCTCTTCCCGGTATCATATCACGATACCATTCTAGTATTGTATCGTGCAAGTTGGTGGTATTGTATCGCCACTTGTATTGGTATTGTATCGTGCGGTTTTGCAGTATCGTATTGCATGACTACTAGTATCGCATCGTGCATTACCCTAGTATCGTATTGTGGGGAAATCCAGTATCGGATCGTCACCCTTTTTGGTATCGTATTGTCCAAAAAGTGGTATCGTATCGTGTGGTTTTGCGGTATCGTATCGCGGATTGCTAGTATCGTATCATCCCAATTTTTGTATCGTATCACCAGAATTCCGGTATCGTATCGCGGAGGGCATATGTATCGTATCGTTGGGGTTCTTGGTATCGTATCGTGGACTCCATAGGTATTGTATTGCGACTAGATTTGGTATCGTATCGTCCAAGACGTGAGGTATCGTATCACCAAAGCATCCATTATCGTATCATGCCCAACAGCAGTATCGTATCGTCTGTTGCCATAGTATCGTATCGCCTAGAGAAGTGGTATTGTATCGAATGACAAGCAGTATCGTCTGGTGCAGTATCGCCAAAAGTGGTATCACCCAGAACTTTTGGAGCATTTTCAAAGGCAAACTTGAGGCATTTGAGAAGCCACTTAGAGAGAGATTTAGAGACCTAGAGAGCCCCAGGAGGGTGAATGAACTTGAGGTCAGGAAGGGTGCTAAGTAGCCGGAGAAGTGTCATATCGTCCATTGGAAGTGTCACTCAGGTCAGTCACCGCTCAGTCTATTCAAACACCTCTAGTGACTCAGAGGAGGAAATACACATGGCTTCAGAAGACATGGAGGGTCCCACTCTCGGAAGAAACTTCATGACCACTGTAGAAGGAGAGTATCGCACTTCTTTATAGTACGTTTCTACTAATGCCTAGGAGATTCCCATCTACCTGGATGGTTTAAACAGATCTGTGGCTAGGATGGTGACTTCCATGGATGCAGCAATTGTGCCCAGAGCGGCTGTCAAGTATGAAGGAGGAGCATACATGGACAAGATGGGTCACATCTACATAGCGATTGAATACCCTGATCTGATCAATGAGAGGGGAGAGTTAGTGGGACAAGAAAACTCAGGGATACCAAACCCTGAGGAGTTAGTGATGACCCCTAGAGGCAAGTCCCAAGTGACGTGAGTCTTGAGAGGGGACTTGATACCTCAAGATGACTACTTACTGGAAGTCTATTTGATCCATGGGTCAGACTTTTTACTTCAAACTGACTCACCGACTAAAGGAAGAGAAGAAAGCACGATGACATTTTATGAGTTAAAGGATCCGGAAGACGAGTCTAGAATAACATACCTAGATAAAAACTAGAGAAGGTATTGGTTGGTAGATGCCATAGACATGGCTCGACTAAAATACATGGGATTGCCTGTATTCCCTCAGAGAGAGCAGGCAACCACCTCTCAGAACCCCTTCGGAACACAACAAGAGGCAGAGCACACAATGTCATGACAAACAAGCCAATAGAGCATTCCAAACCGAACTCATGTAGAATTTGCTACTCGGGGAGTGCAACCACACAATCAGACCCACCCAGGAGTAGGAAATCAATACCAACCACCAGTAAGGCCACGACCACCAATAGGAGTGTAGCCAGGAATACCCCCAATTAGACCAACCATTCCCGCCTTCCCAATAATGCCTAGACAACCAAAACCAGTGAGAAGATTGAGACCTATTCAAGTGGCCAAATGCGTGAGGAATCATTATGACGGATTGGGAGAACCTTATGATCACATTGCTGAATTTAAACAAGTTTTAAGAGCAGAACAAGTAGACGACTTCTTCGTGCAGTATGATTCTTTTGGACTCACCCTCACAGGAACAGCTTTGACTTGGTTCCAGCCATTAGACCCCAACCAATTTGGAAATATGGAGCAATTCTTTCAAGAATTCATTGGGGAATTCACTAAGAGAGGGATTAAACACAATTCTACGTCTTTAATCCATAGTTTTAAATAGAACCCTAATGAAACTGTGAAAACAGCTGCCCGAAGATTCAATCAGCATGTTGATAGATGTCCAACAACAGAGAGACCCACTCAGCAAAAAATGACATCATTATTTTTTGATGGACTAACGAATGGAACTCTAAGAATGCTAGTATACGTAAAGAGGCTACAGACACGAATGCCTACAGGAATGTATTGATTTAGAGGAAAACCTAGCAGATGATCTGAAGAGTACGCCTAGCCCCACTAAATCAGAAGACTCTCGGAGTACAGTTACTTCCAACTCCAGTAATGTGGAGGAATTAGCGGAGCTAGTGGCAAAGAAATTGAGAGTCCAAGGACAGAGAAATTACCACCACCCAGCCTTAAGAGTGCCTATGTTACAAAGATGTAGTCTCTGTGGAGGAGATCACCCCACGCACATGTGTGTACGAGGAGGAATAAGTATACCATAGACATATTCTTACAATAGACAGCCCCATCAAGGAGCTGCCTTGTATTGCCACATAGAACAAAAATACACCAATCACACCACAGAAAACTGCCCATTCAATAGGCAGGCACGACCTCTACAACCACCTTAGTATCGGCCATATGGATATCCACCTAGAGAGCCAAGTAGAGACATGCCCAGGTACAATCCCTACCCAACACCACCGGGAGCACCGAGACCATAAGAGCGAGCACAATATCCACAACCCTAACCAGTGTTAGGACCACAACTATCACTGCCCCAAGATGTGGTACCTCTGAAGTACGCCCAACCAAAATAAAACTTGGAAAGAGCCATAGTACCAGCCTCAACGATGATCGATGTAGAATCAGCAAACCCTGGATACGAGCTATCCCAAGGAGATTAATATCCCTATGAAACCAATATGTTTGAGTATGAACCAGCATACCATGGATATGAAGGCTATGACCAGGCCTATGGAACGGAGGTGGCTACTTTAATGTATACTGCACCTAAAGCACAACCATTCGTAAGACCACCCGTAAGACCACCTATGTTAAGAAGACCTTGTTATAGATGTGGAGGAGACCATTTTATTAGAGAATGTCCTCGGCCTTACAATCCACCACCTCCTAGAACTTGGGAAGGGTATTGCAATGATTGGTCCTTCCTGCTCCTCATCTGGTTCCTCTTCTGCAGTCTCCTCTTCATCTTCATCTACTTCGATGACTTCGTTGAGTTGGATGAGGCTGGCCCGTGACAGTTTGTTGCCCACTTAATTGCTCTGATTCAACTTCCAAATTATTTGCATTAATTATCCTTGCTACCTCCTCATCAGTTAAATCCTCCAGCATGAATCCATGAGGGAACTCTAAATCGGTGGGTATCGATGGGAACATGAGATTATTCCCTTCTGCACTATGCCTTGGTAATCTGATGGTAAAGGGCTGCATGCACCTTTGGGGTGGCAGAGTCATTTTCGGTGTCAGGGTAGCGCCCCGGGCCTGTGCACATGGCATTTAAAAACCTCCCCTCATTTTCTTTGAAGGAGGCCTTGCAGTTGATATCCTTCACTGAAAATCTTGCACTCTAGTCCAGATGAGCGCCCTTTGAATTGGCACATCATATGCCAAGCATCGATATACAATTGTGGTAAGTGCACATCATCCATAGAGCACTAACTTTTGTTTCTTGTACCAACGTTGGTGTGCAAGAGGGATTTGTTCAATGATCCAATGCCGCATGTTAATTGTCAGATTGAAGGTGTCTGCTAAGTATAGACTGAACCAAATCTTCTTGGGTGGCATCGTAAATCGTTTTTGAGCAGGAAACGCAAAGTGTTGCATGCACATTCGAAGGTGAATGGTAATAGTTGTTGTGATTGCCACCATATCCTTCAGTTTAGTTAAGTTCATGTTCTTCATGTTGTCAGGGACCATTGTCTCCTTATCCGTAGGGATGTGCATACTGCAGATTTCTAGAGCTTCCCTTACCAATTTGTTGGTCAATTTGAAACACTTCAGTTCATTTCCTCGCGTAAGAGATGGTAGTACAAAGGTGTTGTACCCCTTCTTATCGTTTCTGGGAGTGAGGGTGCTAATCAAGTATGAATACCTTAGGAAGTCCAGCTTTGGTAACTGAGCCTTGAAGTAATCATATAATCCAGCCTTCTTCCATATTGGTTGCAATCCTTCATTGTTTTGAAGCCTCTCAAACTCTCCTGTAAAGAAATGAAACCGGCCCCAGCATCCGTTGAACTCTATCTCAGCCTCCCATAAATAGGGGCCTTCTCCAAGGGGTCCTGCAACTTCACTGAACCAATGGGAGTTCTTGATTACTAGAGATGTGTGCCCTTGGGGGGGGAGGGTTTTGAATTGGTATGATATGTAATGCTCTCAATGCTTGTGGCCTTTCCTTCAACTCCTCCTAAATAGGGAGACTTTCAATGTCTACCACCTAAGAGCTGGTGCCTGCCTGGGAGCTCGTTCCTGCATATACAAGTGAATGTTAACATTGAAAATGGACACAAAGTGGTCATGTGTCCCCGTTACAACATTAACATGATGAATTGTGATGTAGTTAGTCAGTTGGTTAGTGCTCTTGTGGTTGTGAGTGTGAAGTGTGGTTAGCCGATGCAGGGTTCCTATGTGCTAATTGGGGTGGTGGGGTGCAGTGTGGACATAGTTAGTAAGCAGAGGTGGCTTTACCATGGGATCATGTGGTTTATTACAAGATTTGGGCTGCCAAACGCAGTGGATTGCTTTCTTTTTTATTTTGTGTAGACTTTGGAGGGCTTTATAAGAATGTCTACTTGTAAATGAGGCTTTTTAGGGACCCATTTACAAGTAATTCTGCTCATGCTCATGGACAAATATGTGTTTGTGAGTGTCGAGTAAGAGTGGGTATCAGCTGTTCGAGTGAGTGACCCATGTTGGACATGGTGTGGTCTATGTGTGGCTATTTGAGCCCGCAAGCAAGCCTTAGTAACCCAAATTTGTCTTGATTGTGGGTCAGCCGTCATTGACTTCTTGGGTACCCAGATAGACTTTACTTTCGTAGAAGAATTGTTGAAAGACTTCTTATTAGTGTCCGATCATTGATCACTAGTATGGCAATGAGTCAGTGGTTGTGACTTGACCACAACAAGATGCTCGCCTTTCGGTACCCATACTTGTTTCGGTGGTTGAGACATCTTGCTTTGTAATTACCTTTGGCTCTGGGTATAGGTTGTCTGCTTCTTCTACATTTGGTACTCCTTTGGTTGCCGTGTCTCTACCACTTTTGGGAAAGAAGGGAGTTCCATCGTATCTTTGACTTCTTTGTTGAGAAAATCATCCCTCTGCATTACATAGTTTTGGACAAGAATAGCATCATCATCTTCATGTCTACTCGTGGAAGGACCACGAGTTGGTGCCTTTCCTAGTTCCTTGAGTGATTCATTTTCTAACTCAATTGTAATGCGAGTCTGACTTACCCAAACCTGAAGAAGTCCACTTCTTAGGTTTAGCTTGACTGCATGATCATAGATCAAGTCTTGACCCAAGACAAGAGGTTCAGTGAGATCCTCATCTTGACACACTAGTACCTTAACTGTCATGAGAGCATCTTGAATGTAGAGGGGAAGTTCCACCTCGTCCATGCAAGGGGTTTCCACACCTCCCAATCCTATGAGATATGCTTCTATAGGATTGACACTTAAGTTCAATTCTTGACAGTAAGAAAGTTTAACAGCACTAGTTGCTGCACTTGAGTCAATCAAGGCCCGTACAGTCCTTGCACTCTTTTCTTGTCATATCTTTAAGGTTACAAAAGGACATCGGTCAATTATTCTATGGGAACTTACACCTGAGACTTCCCACATAGCCATATGATACCCTGGAGCTGCATAGGTCTCTGTCCTAGGCTGATCTCTACCCTGTCTTCTCAATTTCATTTTTCGGATGCGTTCCAATACTTCTGCTTGTGCTTCTTCTCAGATTCGTTTTTCTTCTTCCTTACATTTCTTGGCAGTGTTGAGTCGATTGAGCATTTTCTCAGTGAGGGGTTCTTGATATAACTTGACTCTGCATCCACTTATGTAACTTGGTAGGATGTCACCTTCTAGAGCGGCGAGTTGAACTTCTCCACTTGTTGAGATCCTATTGATAATCATTGGTCCATAGCCTCTCTTCTCTAATTTCCTTACATGTTGCTTCAAAGTTTAGACTAAGACGAGGTCTTCTGCTTTCAAGCCCTTATCCTTCACATGTGCATTCGAAATACTTTTTTTGTCTTTTCTTGGCTGCATAGATTCTTGCTGCAGATCTCAATCATGTTTCACCTAATTGTTCGAGATCGAAGATTTCAAAAGAGGTCTCGTGCCCTATCCACTCATGCTCTTGTGCTACCTTCAGTGTAGGGATCAAGAAGTCCAATGGTAGCACCGCATTTTGGCCAAATACCATTTGAAAGGGTGTGGCTTGGAGTACCGTTTTATAGGCAACTCGGTATGCCCAAACAACATGGTGTAGCTGTTTGTCCCAATCAGAGCATTTATTATTCAATAATTTGGTCAACACATTGCATAGAATCTTATTTGTGCTTTCGACTTGCCCATTAGCTTGTGGGTGATAGGGAGCCGACTTCTTATGTATCACGAGGAATTCTCGGAGAAGGTTTTCTATGAATTCATTCAAGAAACCAGTCCCTCTATCATTGACTAGCTCTATAGGTAGCCCATATCTTGTGAACACATTCTCAAATAAGAACTAAGCTGTCGTTTGAGCATCGTTCTTTGTTGTGGCTTTTACTTCTACCCACTTGGTTAGATAATCTGTGGCCACAATGATGTATTTAGCATGTGAACTCTTAGCTAGGGGGTTAATAGGACCTACAAAGTCTATTCCCCAATTAGAGAAGGCACGTCCACCCATCATAGGCTTCAAAGGCATCTCATCTTTTTGTATAGGATACTGTGTTCATTGACAAACACCACACTACTTCACATAGGTGTGTGCATCCATGTGAAGAGTTGGCCACCAAAGACCTACAAATAGTATTGCCTTGATCAGCCGATCTAGGCCAAAATGTCCTCCTGCTACACCTTGGCGAGCAGTTTCCAAGATCTTAAGATATTCACTCTCATGGATGCATAATCTGAGGTAACCATCTTTACCACTCTTGTATAGATTATCCCCAATGAGGGCGTAATCTAGGGCTTCTTGTTCTAAACTTCTTTGCCTGGCGAGGGTCATATCTTGAGGGAATGTTTTTGTCCTCAGAAAGGCTACTAATGGTTCGCTCCAATCTGGTTTTAGAGACACTTGGTACAATGTAACATGCTCCACTGGTGGTTTAGTAAGGCAGATTGGGCATTCCTTGCACATCTTATGAACATCTGCTTCCATAGTTGGCCAGTGCAGTCCTAGTCTCCTTAGTGCCTGTAGAGTTCTTTGCCTTGAGTAATGTTGCTCTAATGCACCTACATGTGCTAATTGCAACCATTTTGCATACTCCTCTTCTTCCACACAACAAGCTAATATTCCTTGATCTGTATGCTTGTACATACTTCCTTCCATGATATGGTACTTTTGGGCTTTTAATACCTCCCTATCTTGTGTGTTTATTACTGGGTGGTTAGGTCCGTATGTCAATACTGGCACTAATAACTTAGCCCACTGAGGTACCACTTCCAAATTAAACAAGTAAGCATCACGAAGATCATCTGATACTCCTTGTGGGGTCTTTCCAGATGTGAGCCTAGAGAGATGATCTGCTCTCAAGTGAGTCTTACCCTTCCTCACCACTACCTCAAAGTCATATTCCATTAGTAAGAGAAACCATCTTACTAATCTACCTGTATTGCATGGCTTGTTTACCAAGTACAAAAGTTCTTGATGATTAGTAAAAAATTTAAACTTATTTGCAAGCAAATAGTGTCTGAACTTTTTAACTGCATATACCATGCCTAATCCTTCTCGTTCGGGCTTGTATAGTTTCATCCAGCCACATTCAACTGTCTACTAGCATAGGCAATTGGAAGATCCATATTACCTTCGCCCGTAGGTTATGCAAGTACACACCCAATAGCATAATTGGATGCATCCACATGGACATGGAAGGGCTTGTTCCAATCTGGTGTCGTCAAGATTGGTGGTGAACATAATCACCATTTAAGCTCATTGAAGGAGTTCTCACATTCTTCAGTCCACTCAAAGTGAGTCAAAAGGGAGTACAACGGCTTTGCAATGATTGCATACATATGAATAAATTGGCGATAATAGCCACAATGCCCCATGAAGGCTTGCACTTCCTTGACATTCTTTGGCCTAGGTAGCTCTGCAATAGCTCTCACTTTCTCCTCATCCGTGGATATGCCATTCTTCGACACTATGTGTCCTAGAATCTTGCCTTGCCTGACCATGAAAACACACTTTCCTAGGTTCAGGCAGAATTGGTAAAACCAAATGGCATGACCCAAAAAGTGAATATGCCCCATTCTGTGGAAAAGCCATCTTATGTTGGTCTTCTAGAGCAATGGCTACTTGATTGTAGCCAGAGAACCCATTGAGGAAGCTGTACACTTCCTTGCCTTCTACTCTTTCTAGTAGGTGCTCAGTGATTGGAAGTGGATAGTTATCTCGAATGGTGGCTGCATTAACCTTCTTCAAATTAATGCATACATGTAGTTTGTTGTTCTTCTTGGGTACCACTACAATGGGGGACACCCATTCAGTGTGCTCAATTTCATAGATGAATCCAGCTTCCACAAGTCTATCTATATCCTCCTTGATCTTAGCAGCATAGTTATCGTTATATGTGTATGGATTTTGCTTAGAGGGTTTTGCATTTGAGGTCATGGGGATATTGTGTGAGCATATGTCAGGGTCTACACCTTTCAAGTCCTTGTAGCTCCAAGCGAATACATCTCTGTATTCTCTTAGCAAGGCTATCAACTCATACTCTTCTTCCTCAATGAGGTCATGTCCTATGTAGGTGCATCTTTCTTCTCCTTCTTCTATGGCTACAACTATTTTCTTTGTGTTTTCTTTGTTATCATAGGCCTCTCCTACTTGGGCATCGCATTTAGGCATTCTTATCATGACTCTCCTGTTTTCTATCTCATATTTCTTAAAATTTTCAGGGACCTCAAACAAAGATTCTTCCTCACTTGATGTGGGTTCTTTCTTCTTTCTTTTCTTGCCTTCACTCTTGGTGGCCACTTGTGTGGTTAACCTCACATCATTGGTAAGCTCTTCATGTCTGTGAGGGTGAGCTTCTACCTCATAGAAGTATTCTTCATCTGATGCAAAAGGTGGGTCCATAATGATTGACTCTAGATCGGAGTCACTTGCATCGTCAAATGCATTAGTGTTAGGTTCACATTCTTCAAGAACCGAATCTCCCATGATTGGATCTATTGTGAAGACTGAAATGTCATAGCGATCCTCATCATAGTGGGGTGTCCATTGTTCTTCATTTATGGCTACATCCATTGTTGCTAAAATATCCACCCAACCATGAGGTTCAAACACTTCGTAAGGGAATACTACAGGTGCATAGGCTGGGTCTTGAACTGATCTATGGGTTTCCTTTGCACCTACCTCTCTAGATTTTTCTCTTTTCTCTTCTTCTACTACTACTTTATACATCCACAAGTGGGTGTCTTCATGCATCCATGAGGATCTTGATCCTATGTAATATACCGACTTAGTATCATCTTTGGCTCTATGAGAGTAATCCTTGTTGGAGTTAGATGTCTGCGGAAGCACGCGAACAACACAAGGAAGAAGAAGAAGCTTGGAGCACAACACACAAGACTGAATGTATTACTAGAGAATGTACAAAGATAAGTAGCCCATTAGGGCAATAGGCATATATACAAGCCGAGGGAAAAAAACCTCCTAAAGAGGGAAAAAATTGCCCCGGCGGTCCTAGAGTGTTCACACACATCACTACCTAAATATATCAACAAATCCCCCCTGGGAGTGATGCGGTGAACAAGGAGCTGGCACTCATGTATAAGGAAGTGCCAAGCTATGTGGAAATCACTCCACAAAAGGAAGTAAGCCCAAAGCTTTGCGGAAAGCTTCAAACTTCTCCCTAGGCAGAGCCTTCGTGAAAAGGTCTGCAATGTTCTCCTGCGTGGGCACATATGCCAAGCTGATCTCCCCAGCAGAGAACCTCTCCCTGACATAGTGATAATGCACCTCAATGTGCTTAGTGCGAGCATGGAACACAGGGTTCCTCGCAGCTGCCAATGCGCTCTGACTGTCAGTGAAGATGGTGGTGGCATAAGACTGGCCAACACCCAAATCAGCCATAAGGCGTCTGAGCCACACACACTCAACAGTCGCTGTAAAAGTTGCCCTATACTCAGCCTCACAACCGGAAGTGGCCACAGTAGGCTGCTTCTTGCTCAACCAAGATATACATGAGCTACCAAGCATGAAGCAAAAACCACTGGTGTGCACACGAGTGTCATAGCAACCAGCCCAATCTGAGTCAGAAAAAGCATGCAAATCTGGCGGTAGTGATCCCCCCTTGGGATAAAACAACCCAAGTAGCCGAGTACCACTCAAGTAGCGAAAGATGCGCTTAACCGCTTTCCAATGCGTGACTCCTGGGCAATGCATAAACCTGCTCATCTTTGAGACAGCAAACTGAATATCTGGCCGAGTAATGCATAAGTAAATCAAGCATCCAACAGCCTACTGATAGAGAACAACATCAAATGCATCTCCAACATCATGAAGACTCAATCGTAAACCTGTCTCCATAGGAGTGGCAATAGGCTTACAGTCTTCAAGGCCAAAACGCTGCAATAATGTGTCAATATATTTCGTTTGACACAAAGCCATTCCACCATCAACTTGCATAAACTGAATGCCCAAATAGTGATGCAAATGCCCCAAATCAGACATCTCAAATGAGGCATGCAAATCAGCCTTGAAATCAGCAATATGCTTCTCAATAGGACCAGTGAGCAGCATGTCGTCTACATAGACAACAATGATCAGAAGCACATCATTAGCACACTTAACATATAAGGTGCTTTCAGTTGGACTGTTCTCAAAACCATGTGCAATCAGATAGGCATGTATCTTCTCATACCAAGCACGTGGTGCTTGCTTTAAACCATATAACGCCTTCTTTAACCTGCACACCTGGTTTTCATGACCTTTCTGCACAAAGCCACGGGGCTGAAAAACATACACTTCTTCATGCAAGTCACCATTCAAAAATGTTTTTTTAATGTCCAACTGATGTACATTCCAACCATGATGGGCTGCAAGTGCACAAATGCTCCGAACAGTAGTCATACGGCATGTAGGTGCAAAGGTCTCATCAAAATCAATGCCTCTTTCCTGCGCATAACCCTTTGCAACAAGCCTAGCCTTATACCTGTCAACTGTACCATCAAGTTTACGCTTCAGCTTGTATACCCACTTAGTGCCAATGGCCTTCTTGCCAAGAGGCAAGTCACATAAAGACCATGTACCATTCTTCATTATAGCATCATATTCAGATTGCATAGCAACCATCCAATTTTCTGAATTCTGTGCTTCATCAAAAGAAATAGGCTCATTCTCATCACAGAGACTAGATGCAGCCATAGCATAGCAATCTGATGCAAAGGAGGCACTATGAGAGCCTGAACGAGTACAATATGACAAAGGTGCATCTAATTTGCTGTCACGCAAAGTCTGCACCAGCCATTTTGGCATAGTTTTTGCCTACTCAATATCAGCTCTCTCATTAGCAAGTGCATCATGTAAATCTGCATCAGAAATGGAATGATCTGCATCATCATATGAAACCTGCAAAGGCTGAGAAGTTGCCTCATTAGGACCAGCACTAGCCTGTCCACTTGTAAAAAGAGGCATCAAAGTATCATACATGTCTTTGGAGCTAACAGATGTCTCCTTAGTACATGAAAGTAATGGCTGAATAGCATCTTCCACAAAGACAACATCACGGCTAACCAAAATGCGTTTAGTCTGTGGATGATACAGACGATAGCCTTTACTTTCAGAACTGTACCCAACAAAAATACATTTTACTGCCTTATCATCCAATTTTCTGCGATGTTGTTCAGGCACTAATGCATATGCCAAACAACCAAAAACACGCAGATGAGCACCAGATGGCTTGCGGTCATGCCAAGCCTCATATGGAGTGATAGACTGCAACGCTTTAGTGGGACACCTGTTCAGTACATATGCTGCACACATGACAACCTCAAGCCAGAAACTATGTGGTAAAGCCTGACTTTTGACCATGCACCTCGCCATCTCCATGAGTGACCTGTTCTTTCGTTCAGCAACTCCATTCTGTTGAGGTGTATACGACACTGTACACTGGTGTTTTATCCCACGTTCAGCCAGAAATGCATTAAAATCTGAAGACATATATTCCCCCCCTCGATCAAAACGGAGGGTGCCCATTTTACATGCTGACAGATTTTCAGCAAAAACCAAAAACTGTTTGAAGCACATGAACACTTCGGACTTTGCGTTGAGTGGATATACCCATGCATGCCTGGAAAAATCATCAATGAAAGTCACGAAGTAAAGGTAATTTCCAAAAGAGGGTGTCTGCATAGGACCACAGACATCACTATGTACAAGCTGCAATTTCTGCATAGCCCGAATTGAACCATCTTTTGGAAAGGAAGAACGCTGCATTTTGCCCAAAATACAGCCTTCACAAACATGTTTTCCAGGTGCCTCAAGTTTGGGCAAAGAGGACACCATTTCAGATTTCTACAGGCGTAATAAACTAGCAAAATTCAGATGACCAAAGCGTGCATGCCAAAGCTTTGCATCTGACATAGCCTGAGAATCATGAACTGCACATGCCGAATCATTCACAGATCTTTCATAGTCTATGAGCTTATACCGCCCACGACATAAAATGCCAGAAGCAATAATCACATCACCATTTGAGAGATCATGGACTGTACACCTGTCATCAATGAATTTCACAACCAAGCCAATCTTGGCTAATGCAGAAACTGATAACAGGTTCTTTTTGATCCTTGGCACAAATAAAGCATCTAACAAAGTGAAAGAACTACCATCAGCAGTAGTCAGAATGATCTTACCAACTCCCATAACAGGATAAGAGGAGTTATTGGCGCATGTGACAGTATTCCCTGTAGGGGCAGGCTCGAGTGAAGAGAAGAAACTGCGCTACGAGGTAATATGTTTGGTCGCCCCACTGTCAAAGTACCAAACATCTGAGTCTATTGCAGACATGCACTGATCATGAGAAGATGGGTCAAAACTGCAGACAGTAGTAAACGCCCATTCTTCTTCCTGCACAAGATTTGCACACTCTGTTTTTGGTGTAGAGGCCTCTGGAACAACCATTCCAGCCTCTTTCTTCTTTGCCTCTTTAGCAGCCAGTTTTGGACAGTTCTTTATAATATGATCATTTCCTTTACAGTACTTGCAGAACAATTTCTGCTTTTCTGATTTCTTCTCATCTTTATCCTGGTTCTTCGATTGTGCAGCATTTGCAGATTTCTGCTTACTAGTAGAAGAGCTCCATTTTCCTTTGCCCTTCTGACTAGCCAGGAAAGCTTGATCTGCAACACGCATAATGGACCTGTTCTACCTGGACTGATCTTCCTGCAACAGAATAGAGACTAATTCCTCAAATGACAAGGCATTCGGATTGCCTTTCATCATCAACCGAAGAGTAGAGGCAAAACTCTGATATGAATCAGGAAGACCATTCAGAACGATCTACACAAGTGAGCTATCTGGTATAACCTCATCAGCAGAAATCAATTGTTCCTTCAGGTCTTTGATCTTTGTAAGAAAACTGTCCATAGAATCACCTTCATTCATGTGCTCACTCTCCAACTGTTTTCGGAGGTAAGCAACACAAGCCTCATTCCTAGCCTGGTACAAAGTGGTAAGTGTATCCCAAG
Source organism: Ceratopteris richardii (assembly GCA_020310875.1). Lineage (NCBI taxonomy): Eukaryota > Viridiplantae > Streptophyta > Polypodiopsida > Polypodiales > Pteridaceae > Ceratopteris > Ceratopteris richardii. The sequence continues at coordinate 25,439,458 of CM035419.1, read as the reverse complement.
CATCCTTTGTTGTTCTGCAAGAGCGAATGTGAGGAATAATGGCACGTTTGACAGACAAAGCTATCAATGCATGTGCCTGGGCATCTCTGCCATCCCAACAAATCTGCTCTGCAGTAGGTGCAACAGAAACAGCAACACGAACAGGAATCTGGGAATATCATCTTCGACACCAATTTCATCAGCTCCAAACACCTGTATTTGCAGTACCTGTCGTTACAGGTGTAACAGGACGTCTTTCAACACCCTGCACAATGTTCCACAATCCTTTTGCAACCAGTACATGTCGCATCATATAAGCCCATAATGGGTAGTTGGTACCATCCAACTTATCCTCAACAGCCAACATACGGAATACATCACTGCTTTCAGCCATGGCCGGTGACTAAAATACCTTGATGCAGAAAATTGACTGTATCTCAAAAAGTTGAACGGAACTGCCTAGACGAGTTCTGCTAGACCTGTAGCAGACTTCGAGACGCTTAAACTGGCGAACAGAAACTGGTATATACCTTTGGCACAAAAGGACGAAATAGCCTACACAAGCGCTGCGATAGTGCATTTGGAGGCCGAAACGAGCTCAGATCGTGATTTCGGCACCACAAAGCGAAGCAGTTTTGATCTCGGAAACACCCTGAGTATGCTCACCAAGTTTCGTGCAAATCTGAGACTGCAAACGGAGGAGTGTCGACGGCACCCTAGAAGAAGCGACGACCTGCTCTGATACCAATTGTTGGAGTTAGACATCTGCGGAAGCACGTGAACAACACAAGGAAGAAGAAGAAGCTTGGAGCACAACACACAAGACTGAATGTATTACTAGAGAATGTACAAAGATAAGTAGCCCATTAGGGCGTATATACAAGCCGAGGGAAAAAAACCTCCTAAAGAGGGAAAAAAGTGCCCCAGCGGTCCTAGAGTGTTCATACACATCACTACCTAAATATATCAACAATCCTTGAGATTAACTTTGGTCGTAACACCTAAGTGTTGCAAGTACAAGGAATTGGTTCCCCAATCCTGTACCACTTGCAACTGCCGCATAAATGGTCTTCCCAGAATCATCTCATAGGCATGATTCTTGCTAAAATCACATATAGCAAAAGTATGCTCGAACTCAACACCACATGTAGTGAGAGTGATTCCTTCTAGCAGTCCTAAGGGTCCTTCTATGTGACCATCTGCCATCTGCAATTTCATTCTCGTTGGCCTGAGTGCTAGCTTGCCCCAACGCTTCCATAGGGAAGTGGTAGCAATTGCAACTCCTGCACCTGAGTCCAGAAACTCCTTGGTTGTGTATCCTTGATGGGTAATGGGAAGATAGGTGTTTCCTTCTTCTCCTTCACTCATGTCTCCTATCTTGTCCAAGGGTATTTCTCGCACGATTCTGTGAGATCCTAATTGGGAATGAGGTTTCACCACTTCTGGCACTTGATTGGCTATATGTTTCCATAGTTCTGGCCTAACCTTGAGTAGCTCTTCTAAAGTGAGATTGCATTGCACTTTAGTGTTCTTTACAACCTCTGTGTTCCTAGGTATGAGTGAGTCTTCATTTCTTACCATGATCGTGGGGGCCCTCATACAAGTAGACTTAGCTTCCCATGGGCCTGTGAAATGGGGTAGTTCCTGTAAAGCATTAGACTCAAAGTCTAATTTCTCATGAGATTGGGTACTCTCCTACTCCTCATAAATGGAAGGAATGTCTTGCGAGAATTGATCCTGTGCATCATCCACAAGTTCAATGGGAAGAGGAACTTCACTTTCTTTAGCCCATTTCTCTTCTTGAATCTCTCATAAGAGTTCTGGTGAGTACCTATTCATAGAAGAAGATGTGTCAGGTGTGAAGAGATGGATAGGTATGTGCTTGAAGATGAAGAGGTGTTGCAAAATCCTTGATCTACACCAGCCAAATGAACTCCAAGAGTATATGGTGGGCCCTTTTAGCTTGCCAATGGATGTATTAGACACCCTATGTACCTTGGAAGATCACTCTCAAAAAGATAGATCAAAACAGATAAGTTGGAGTTAGCTTAGAGGTGAAAACTTGCTATTTTTGGTTCATACACCTGTCCAGTGTTTTACATAATTCTCTGAGCACAGCAGCAATTAGCTTAATTCCTCTTAGGGACGTCTAGGTAGCTTAAAGAGCTAACTTTCAAGAGTAATCTCATCAAAAATAATAAAGCACACACTGAGAATGAGTTTTAACAAGTGATGTCCTCATCCCGATTTTTGTTGGTGCATTTTACCCAAGCCTACATGCTTGATATATTTGATATCATCCTCATTTGTAAGTCACATGAGTAATCATGTGAACACCTCTTGTAAAAGAGTTCATCTTTATCTCTTGTAATTGAAAAAAGAAAAAGGAAAAGGATGGCTTACCTCATGCATGATGTAAAAGAAATTTTGTGGCTCTAACTACCAAAACCCAGGACTTTTTGAGCTGAGGGAATATCTCCTAACTTTGGGGATCACTTTTAGGTGGAGCCATTCGAATTCGAATTCAAAACTCCCTCCAAGAATAGCTATAAAAAGACCAAGAAGGAAGAGGCAATTAGCAAGCCTTGTACGTGACCACTTCATGTCATTTTGTAGAGATTGAAGAGCTTACTCCATAGCTCTATCATTCTACTCCCATTGTGCAAAGATTCATTGCCAATGTGGTTGTAATCATATGTGAATCTATACATTTATCATCATCTACTTCTCTGTTTTGTTCTCTGCTATACTCACTCAGAGCAGTAACTTTAGAAGGTCGAAGTGTTTTAACTTGGATTGGGAAGCTTGGTAAGTCTATTTTGCTATGCCCAAAAGGAAGTTTTCTAATTCCTACCAGGTTGAGAGCACTATTCATTTTTTCCAGCAGGTGTATGTCCAAAAATAGCAAGTTTTGGGAGCTAGTCATTTCGCAACTAGTCTGTCTTGACTTAAACTTTTGGGATACATGTTCCAAAGTACTTGACTGATATTTTGGTGGATTTAGGAAGCTCAAAGGGTCTACTAATCAACTCTGAAGACTCAGTTGGCTGGTGTGAAGCTGGTTGTAGCATCACCTAGTCATCTTTGGATTGCATCCACCATCTCTCTTCACAGTGGTATCAGAGCATAGACAAGCAACATGGGAGATGGATTTCCATCAACAATTGACAAATTGGATCGAAACAACTACCCGGCATGGTCTCTAGGATGGAGGCTTACCTTCAAGGGAGGAATCTATATGGATTCATATCCGGAGATGAAGCAATGCCAACCATGAGGAACAAAGGGCAACCATCACATGAAGAAGTGGAAGGACTTTCGAATTGGTGTTCGAAGGATGCACTTGCAAGGTCCTATATTCTAAACTCAATCTCTGAGTTTCTTTTACCTCATGTCAAGGGATGCAAGACATCAAGAGAGACCTGGAATGCACTTGCTTCTTTCTTCTCTTCCAACACTCGAGCAAGGAAGAACCAATTGTGGATGGAGTTCACAACAATGAAGAAAAGCCCGAAGCAAAATGTGATTGATTATGTCACAAAGATGAAGGAGATTTCCGACCAACTTGGAAGCATTGGAGAGGTAATTGAAGAAGAGCAAATCATAAGACAAATCATGAATGGAATCAAAGCAGACGAGAAGTGGGAGTCATTCACAACAGCCATGGATTTATACATGGATATGCATGTACCCGACCTCAACACACTCATGGGCCAACTCTTCACTCATGAAGCAAAGATTAGCAAAGGTGGTGAGTCCTCAAGAGGTAATCAAACTTCTGCCTTATATTCTGATAAAGCTAAGGTCAAGGACAAGTCAAAGAATAGGAAGAATGAAGATGAAGGAAGCTCTTTCCAAGCAAACTTTGCAAGTAGAGGAAGAGCTAGAGGAAGAGGCAGAGGTGGAAAGCAAGGCAGGGGGAGATTCCAGTCATCTCAACCTTACAACATATGTGGCTTATCTAACCATACTACTGAAGAATGTTTCAGGAACTCGAGGAACTCAAGAGGAAGAGGATTCAATAGAGGTGGCTATGGATCAAATAGAGGTAGATACAATGGAGGCTACAACAACAACAACTACTACAACAACAATTACAACAACAACAACAACTATCAAAGTGGCATAGAGGAAGAAGAGATTACAATAACTATGCAGAGGACGAAAGTCAAGAAGATTCATTATTGATTATGAATCTATCAGCGAAGAAGGGTAAGGATGATGATCACATATTTTACATTGATTCGGGATGCTCGAACCATGTAGCAGGAAATGTGGCTTTACTTTCTGATTTGGAAGATCCTCATAACAAGCATGAAGTGCAGACAGGAAATGACACAAAGCACTCAGTGGAGAAGATAGGTAATGTGAAGACATCATATGGGAATATGAACCTCTTAAGCAAAGTCTTGTATGTGCCTACAACTACCAAAAATTTAATAAGTTTTGGACAGATTGTTGAAAAAGGATTGCAGGTTAGATTCAACCGATTTGGAGCATATGTTGAAGACCCAAGGCAAGGCTTTCGAAGGATTGCCAAAGGAGAAAAGACAGGAAGGCTTTTCACTTTTGAAGTGGAAGATACAAAGAACATAGCTTTGTCTAGCTATGGATCTCAAACTCTAACAGAGTTGGAGATATGGCACAAAAGGCTTGCTCACATTGGTGAGAGGCAACTAAAACAGATTTGCAGGGACCAAAGTGTACTTGGTTTGCCTAATATCACAAGGCAACACATGATTTATAAGTGTGAAGCTTGTCAACTCGGCAAGGCTCATAGACAACCTTTCAATAAGAAAGGATATATGTATCAAAATCCTTTGGATCTAGTGCACACGGATGTGTGGGGTCCAAGCAAGGAGCCATCTATATCAGGCTCAAGATATTATGTGTCTTTCATAGATGATTGTAGCAGGTGGACCATTCTGTTTTTCATGAAGCACAAGGATGAAGTGTTTAATTGCTTTAAGAAGTATATTGCTCTTGTTGAAAACCAAACAGGTAGGACTTTGAAACGACTCAGATCAGATGGTGGAGGAGAATACTTCTCTTCTGAATTTGATGCCTTCTTGCATGAAAGAGGCATTAAAAGGGAAGTCACTACAAGGTATACACCCGAACTCAATGGTGTAGCAGAGAGGAGGAACAGAGCTATTGTCGAAGCAGCAAGGTCCATGCTCAACGAAAAGGGATTGCCAAACTACCTATGGGCAGAGGCTGTGTTTACAGCCACATATCTCATAAATAGACTTCCATCTAAGTCACTAGATGGAACCACTCCATATGAAGTGTGGAATGGAAGAAGACCTAGTCTAGAGCATTGCAAAATCTTTGGATGCTTAGCCTATGCTCACATTCCTTCAAGTAGATTCAAGTTGATGATTGGCTTGCAGGAAATCAAGGACAATTGAAGACTTATTTGAAGGCCAAGCATGTTAGGCTTGAGGGGGAGCTGTTGGTGCATTTTACCCAAGCCTACATGCTTGATATATTTGATATCATCCTCATTTGTAAGTCACATGAGTAATCATGTGAACACCTCTTGTAAAAGAGTTCATTTTTATCTCTTGTAATTAAAAAAAGAAAAAGGAAAAGGATGGCTTACCTCATGCATGATGTAAAAGCAATTTTGTGGCTCTAACTACCAAAACCCAGGACTTTTTGAGCTGATGGAATATCTCCTAACTTTGGGGATCACTTTTAGGTGGAGCCATTCGAATTCGAATTCAAAACTCCCTCCAAGAATAGCTATAAAAAGACCAAGAAGGAAGAGGCGATTAGTAAGCCTTGTACGTGACCACTTCATGTCATTTTGTAGAGATTGAAGAGCTTACTCCATAGCTCTATCATTCTACTCCCATTGTGCAAAGATTCATTGCCAATGTGGTTGTAATCATATGTGAATCTATACATTTATCATCATCTACTTCTCTGTTTTGTTCTCTGCTATACTCACTCAGAGCAGTAACTTGAGAAGGTCATATCTCGAGTTCTATTGAATCTTTTTCAGTGATTTAACATGTGTTGGATAGCTCTTACTCACTACTTTCTGCATATAAGTTTTCAAGGTCATTGGATTAATAGTTTTGAAGATATCTGCAATTTGCTGCTCATTGGTCTATCTCTACAGAGCCCGAGAATGGTGGGCATGTTCCAGAAATTGATAAATCTTGTTCTCAGTGCTCAGTCCATCATTTGAAGTGTTTTAACTTGGATTGGGAAGCTTGGTAAGTCTATCTGCTATGCCCAAAAGGAATTTTTGTAATTCCTACCAGGTTGAGAGCACTATTCATTTTTTCCAGCAGGTGTATGTCCAAAAATAGCAAGTTTTGGGAGCTAGTCATTTCGCAACTAGTCTGTCTTGACTTAAACTTTTGGGATACATGTTCCAAAGTACTTGGCTGATATTTTGGTGGATTTAGGAAGCTCAAAGGGTCTACTAATCAACTCTGAAGACTCAGTTGGCTGGTGTGAAGCTGGTTGTAGCATCACCTACTCATCTTTGGATTGCATCCACCATCTCTCTTCACAGTGGTATCAGAGCATAGTCAAGCAACATGGGAGATGGATTTCCATCAACAATTGACAAATTGGATCAAAACAACTACCCAGCATGGTCTCTAAGGATGGAGGCTTACCTTCAAGGGAGGAATCTATATGGATTCATATCCGGAGATGAAGCAATGCCAACCATGAGGAACAAAGGGCAACCATCACATGAAGAAGTGGAAGGACTTTCGAATTGGTGTTCGAAGGATGCACTTGCAAGGTCCTATATTCTAAACTCAATCTCTGATTTTCTTTTACCTCATGTCAAGGGATGCAAGACATCAAGAGAGACATGGAATGCACTTGCTTCTTTCTTCTCTTCCAACACTCGAGCAAGGAAGAACCAATTGTGGATGGAGTTCACAACAATGAAGAAAAGCCCGAAGCAAAATGTGACTGATTATTCACAAAGATGAAGGAGATTTCCGACCAACTTGGAAGCATTGGAGAGGTAATTGAAGAAGAGCAAATCATACGACAAATCATGAATGGAATCAAAGCAGACGACAAGTGGGAGTCATTCACAACAGCCATGGATTTATACATGGATGTACCCGACCTCAACACACTCATGGGCCAACTCTTCACTCATGAAGCAAAGATTAGCAAAGGTGGTGAGTCCTCAAGAGGTAATCAAACTTCTGCCTTATATTCTGATAAAGCTAAGGTCAAGGACAAGTCAAAGAATAGGAAGAATGAAGATGAAGGAAGCTCTTTCCAAGCAAACTTTGCAGGTAGAGGAAGAGGTAGAGGTGGAAAGCAAGGCAGGGGGAGATTCCAATCATCTCAACCTTGCAACATATGTGGCTTATCTAGCCATACTACTGAAGAATGTTTCAGGAACCCAAGGAACTCAAGAAGAAGAGGATTCAATAGAGGTGGCTATGGATCAAATAGAGGTAGATCCAATGGAGGCTACAACAACAACAACTACTACAACAAAAATTACAACAACAAGAACAACTATCAAAGTGGCATAGAGGAAGAAGAGATTACAATAACTATGCAGAGGACGAAAGTCAAGAAGATTCATTATTGATTATGAATCTATCAGCGAAGAAGGGTAAGGATGATGATCACATATTTTACATTGATTCGGGATGCTCGAACCATGTAGCAGGAAATGTGGCTTTACTTTCTGATTTGGAAGATCCTCATAACAAGCATGAAGTGCAGACAGGAGATGACACAAAGCACTTAGTGGAGAAGATAGGTAATGTGAAGACATGAGATGGGAATATGAACCTCTTAAGCAAAGTCTTGTATGTCCCTACCATTACCAAAAATTTAATAAGTGTTGGACAGATTGTTGAAAAAGGATTGCAAGTTAGATTCAACCGATTTGGAGCATATGTTGAAGACCAAGGCAAGGCTTTCGAAGGATTTCCAAAGGAGAAAAGACAGGAAGGCTTTTCACTTTTGAAGTGGAAGATACAAAGAACATAGATTTGTCTAGCTATGGATCTCAAACTCTAACAGAGTTGGAGATATGGCACAAAAGGCTTGCTCACATTGGTGAGAGGACACTCAAACAGATTTGCAGGGACCAAAGTGTACTTGGTTTGCCTAATATCACAAGGCAACACATAGTTTATAAGTGTGAAGCTTGTCAACTCGGCAAGGCTCATAGACAACCTTTCAATAAGAAAGGATATATGTATCAAAATCATTTGGATCTAGTGCACACGGATGTGTGGGGTCCAAGCAAGGAGCCATCTATATCAGGCTAAAGATATTATGTGTCTTTCATAGATGATTGTAGCAGGTGGACCATTCTGTTTTTCATGAAGCACAAGGATGAAGTGTTTAATTGCTTTAAGAAGTATATTGCTCTTGTTGAAAACCAAACAGGTAGGACTTTGAAACGACTCAGATCAGATGGTGGAGGAGAATACTTCTCTTCTGAATTTGATGCCTTCTTGCATGAAAGAGGCATTAAAAGGGAAGTCACTACAAGGTATACACCCGAACTCAATGGTGTAGCAGAGAGGAGGAACAGAGCTATTGTCGAAGCAGCAAGGTCCATGCTCATCGAAAAGGGATTGCCAAACTACCTATGGGCAGAGGCTGTGTTTACAGCCACATATCTCATAAATAGACTTCCATCTAAGTCACTAGATGGAACCACTCCATATGAAGTGTGGAATGGAAGAAGACCTAGTCTGGAGCATTGCAAAATCTTTGGATGCTTAGCCTATGCTCACATTCCTTCTCAAGTAAGAGGGAAATTGGATCCCAAGGCAGAGAAGTGTGTATTCATTGGTTATGATCAAAACCAAAAAGGATATAGATTGTACAATCCAACCAATAAAGGATTTTCTGTGAGTAGAGATGTAATTTTTGATGAAAACAAATCATGGTTTGATGATGACAGGAAAGTGAAGCTGCCATGTGACTTGGATGAAGATTTTCCATCACTTCAACCAAAGGAGCCAAAGCAGATTGAAGAAAGTGATTCGGAGATTGACCTAGAAGACTTGGAAAGACTAAAGCTATGGAAGAACAAAGGTAAAGCAAAGATGCAAGATGCTACATATGGACCCGAGAGCTCACATCAACCACTTAGAAGGTCTTCAAGGGAGAAGAAGAAACCAGAGAGGTTTGGTTATGATACTTCTTTGGTCACGAAGCACTCAATCTACATTGCAAAGGATTCAACCAATGAAGAACCTACCACATTTGAAGAAGCACAAAGCAAGAAAGCTTGGAGAGATGCAATGGATGAAGAAATGGAAGCCTTGAAGGAGAATGACACCTGGGAGCTTGTACCTAACAAGCCATCTTTGAAGATAATCGGATCTCGATGGATATACAAAATCAAGAGGAATCCAGATGGAAGTATAAATAGACACAAAGCAAGGTTAGTTGCTAAAGGGTTTGCTCAAACCCATGGTATTGATTATGAGGATACTTTCTCTCCTATTGCAAAAATGCCTACAATTAGGGTTCTCATTAGTCTTGCTGCATCTAGAAATTGGAATCTTTATCAACTTGATGTAAAGAATGCTTTCTTGAATGGATGGATTTCTGAGGAAGTGTATATGGCACAACCTCCTGGATATGAGGATGCACATCATCCTAACTATGTATGCAAACTAAAGAAAGCTTTGTATGGATTGAAGCAAGCTCCAAGAGCTTGGAATTTCAGATTGGTGACTTATTTGCAGGACCAAGGATTCAAAGCTAACAAGGCGGATACCTCTTTGTTTATAAAGAGGAATGGATCTGAAGTGATCTATTTATGTGTGTATGTTGATGATATTATTATCACAGGCAATGATCTTGAAGGAATCAAACAGGTAAAGAGTCAAATGAAGGAGGAGTTCAAAATAAGTGATCTCGGACCACTCACTTATTTTCTTGGATTGGAGTTGATCTACACAGATTCAGGTATATACATCACACAAAGGAAGTATGTCCATGACATGCTCGTCAAGTTCAAGATGGAAAATACCAAGTGTGCAGGTACACCTATGGAGCAAAATCATAAGCTTAGTGCTTATGAAGGAGAGCCAATTGAAGACATCACAAGCTATCAAAGCTTGGTTGGAAGTTTGAACTATGCAACACTCACAAGGGTGGATATATGCTATAGTGTTAGCATATTGAGTCAGTTTATGCATAAGCCGAGAAGACCACATATGGAAGCGGCCAAGAGAGTCCTCAAGTACCTAAAGGGGACCATGAATGAAGGTTTTTTCTATTCATATACTTCAGATATTGAGCTAAAGGTCTACTCAGATGCAGATTGGGCCGGATCTAAAGATGATAGAAGAAGCACATCAGGGTATATATCATTTGCAGGTTCAAAAATCATTTCTTGGTCATCGAAGAAGCAACCAACCGTGGCATTATCTTCTACTGAAGCAGAATATAGAGGTTTGGCTAATGCAACTCAAGAAATCATGTGGTTAAAGTCTTTGTACATAGATCTTGGACTTCATTCTTCAACACCTCATATTTTTGGTGACAACACAAGCTCACTACATCTAGCAGCTAATCCGATATACCATGCTAGAACCAAGCATATTGAAGTCCACTACCATTACGTAAGAGAGAAGCTAATGAGCAAGGATATTCAACTATCCTATGTCTCTACAGATATGCAATGTGCCGACATGTTGACTAAAGCTCTTGATGGTACAAAATTAAGTAGATTCAAGTTGATGATTGGCTTGCAGGAAATCAAGGACAATTGAAGACTTATTTGAAGGCCAAGCATGTTAGGCTTGAGGGGGAGTTGTTGGTGCATTTTACCCAAGCCTACATGCTTGATATATTTGATATCATCCTCATTTGTAAGTCGCATGAGTAATCATGTGAACACCTCTTGTAAAAGAGTTCATTTTTATCTCTTGTAATTGAAAAAAGAAAAAGGAAAAGGATGGCTTACCTCATGCATGATGTAAAAGCAATTTTGTGGCTCTAACTACCAAAACCCAGGAGTTTCTGAGCTGAGGGAATATCTCCTAACTTTGGGGATCACTTTTAGGTGGAGCCATTCGAATTCAAATTCAAAACTCCCTCCAAGAATAGCTATAAAAAGACCAAGAAGGAAGAGGCGATTAGCAAGCCTTGTACGTGACCACTTCATGTCATTTTGTAGCGATTCAAGAGCTTACTCCATAGCTCTATCATTCTACTCCCATTGTGCAAAGATTCATTGCCAATGTGGTTGTAATCATATGTGAATCTATACATTTATCATCATCTACTTCTCTGTTTTGTTCTCTCCTATACTCACTCAGAGCAGTAACTTCAGAAGGTCATATCTCGAGTTCTACTGAATCCTTTTCAGTGATTTAACATGTGTTGGATAGCTCTTACTGTCTAGTTTCCGCATATAAGTTTTCAAGGTCATTGGATTAATAGTTTTGAAGATATCTGCAATTTGCTGCTCACTGGTCTATCTCTACAGAGCCCGAGAATGGTGGGCATGTTCCAGAGATTGATAAATCTTGTTCTCAGTGCTCAGTCCATCATTTGAAGTGTTTTAACTTGGATTGGGAAGCTTGCTAAGACTATTTGCTATGCCCAAAAGGAAGTTTTCTAATTCCTACCAGGTTGAGAGCACTATTCATTTTTTCCAGTAGGTGTATGTCCAAAAATAGCAAGTTTTGGGAGCTAGTCATTTCGCAACTAGTCTGTCTTGACTTAAACTTTTGGGATACATGTTCCAAAGTACTTGGCTGATATTTTGGTGGATTTAGGAATCTCAAAGGGTCTACTAATCAACTCTGAAGACTCAGTTGGCTGATGTGAAGCTGGTTGTAGCATCACCTACTCATCTTTGGATTGCATCCACCATCTCTCTTCACAGTGGTATCAGAGCATGGTCAAGCAACATGGGAGATGGATTTCCATCAACAATTGACAAATTGGATCGAAACAACTACCCGGCATGGTCTCTAAGGATGGAGGCTTACCTTCAAGGGAGGAATCTATATGGATTCATATCCGGAGATGAAGCAATGCCAACCATGAGGAACAAAGGGCAACCATCACATGAAGAAGTGGAAGGACTTTCGAATTGGTGTTCGAAGGATGCACTTGCAAGGTCCTATATTCTAAACTCAATCTCTGATTTTCTTTTACCTCATGTCAAAGGATGCAAGACATCAAGAGAGACCTGGAATGCACTTGCTTCTTTCTTCTCTTCCAACACTCGAGCAAGGAAGAACCAATTGTGGATGGAGTTCACAACAATGAAGAAAAGCCCGAAGCAAAATGTGACTGATTATGTCACAAAGATGAAGGAGATTTCCGACCAACTTGGAAGCATTGGAGAGGTAATTGAAGAAGATCAAATCATAAGACAAATCATGAATGGAATCAAAGCAGACGAGAAGTGGGAGCATTCACAACAGCCATGGATTTATACATGGATATGCATGTACGCGACCTCAACACACTCATGGGCCAACTCTTCACTCATGAAGCAAAGATTAGCAAAGGTGGTGAGTCCTCAAGAGGTAATCAAACTTCTGCCTTATATTCTGATAAAGCTAAGGTCAAGGAAAAGTCAAAGAATAGGAAGAAAGAAGATGAAGGAAGCTCTTTCCAAGAAAACTTTGCAGGTAGAGGAAGAGCTAGAGGAAGAGGTAGAGGTGGAAAGCAAGGTAGGGGGAGATTCCAATCATCTCAACCTTGCAACATATGTGGCTTATCTAACCATACTACTGAAGAATGTTTCAGGAACCCGAGGAACTCAAGAGGAAGAGGATTCAATAGAGGTGGCTATGGATCAAATAGAGGTAGATACAATGGAGGCTACAACAACAACAACTACTACAACAACAATTACAACAACAACAACAACTATCAAAGTGGCATAGAGGAAGAAGAGATTACAATAACTATGCAAAGGACGAAAGTCAAGAAGATTCATTATTGATTATGAATCTATCAGCGAAGAAGGGTAAGGATGATGATCACATATTTTACATTGATTCGGGATGCTCGAACCATGTAGCAAGAAATGTGGCTTTACTTTCTGATTTGGAAGATCCTCATAACAAGCATGAAGTGCAGACAGGAGATGACACAAAGCACTCAGTAGAGAAGATAGGTAATGTGCAGACATGAGATGGGAATATGAACCTCTTAAGCAAAGTCTTGTATGTCCCTACAATTACCAAAAATCTAATAAGTGTTGGACAGATTGTTGAAAAAGGATTGCAGGTTAGATTCAACCGATTTGGAGCATATGTTGAAGACCCAAGGCAAGGCTTTCGAAGGATTGCCAAAGGAGAAAAGACAGGAAGGCTTTTCACTTTTGAAGTGGAAGATACAAAGAACATAGCTTTGTCTAGCTATGGATCTCAAACTCTAACAGAGTTGGAGATATGGCACAAAAGGCTTGCTCACATTGGTGAGAGGACACTCAAATAGATATGCAGGGACCAAAGTGTACTTGGTTTGCCTAATATCACAAGGCAACACATAGTTTATAAGTGTGAAGCTTGTCAACTCGGTAAGGCTCATAGACAACCTTTCAATAAGAAAGGATATATGTATCAAAATCCTTTGGATCTAGTGCACACGGATGTGTGGGGTCCAAGCAAGGAGCCATCTATATCAGGCTCAAGATATTATGTGTCTTTCATAGATGATTGTAGCAGGTGGACCATTCTGTTTTTCATGAAGCACAAGGATGAAGTATTTAATTGCTTTAAGAAGTATATTGCTCTTGTTGAAAACCAAACAGGTAGGACTTTGAAACGACTCAGATCAGATGGTGGAGGAGAATACTTCTCTTCTGAATTTGATGCCTTCTTGCATGAAAGAGGCATTAAAAGGGAAGTCACTACAAGGTATACACCCGAACTCAATGGTGTAGCAGAGAGGAGGAACAGAGCTATTGTCGAAGGAAGCATGGTCCATGCTCATCGAAAAGGGATTGCCAAACTACCTATGGGCAGAGGCTGTGTCTACAGCCACATATCTCATAAATAGACTTCCATCTAAGTCACTAGATGGAACCACTCCATATGAAGTGTGGAATGGAAGAAGACCTAGTCTGGAGCATTGCAAAATCTTTGGATGCTTAGCCTATGCTCACATTCCTTCTCAAGTAAGAGGGAAATTGGATCCCAAGGCAGAGAAGTGTGTATTCATTGGTTATGATCAAAACCAAAAAGGATATAGATTGTACAATCCAACCAATAAAGGATTTTCTGTGAGTAGAGATGTAATTTTTGATGAAAACAAATCATGGTTTGATGATGATAGGAAAGTGAAGCTGCCATATGACTTGGATGAAGATTTTCCATCACTTCAACCAAAGGAGCCAAAGCAGATTGAAGAAAGTGATTCGGAGATTGACCTAGAAGACTTGGAAAGACTAAAGCTATGGAAGAACAAAGGTAAAGCAAAGATGCAGGATGCTACATATGGACCCGAGAGCTCACATCAACCACTTAGAAGGTCTTCAAGGGAGAAGAAGAAACCAGAGAGGTTTGGTTATGATACTTCTTTGGTCACGAAGCACTCAATCTACATTGCAAAGGATTCAACCAATGAAGAACCTACCACATTCGAAGAAGCACAAAGCAAGAAAGCTTGGAGAGATGCAATGGATGAAGAAATGGAAGCCTTGAAGGAGAATGACACCTGGGAGCTTGTACCTAACAAGCCATCTTTGAAGATAATCGGATCTCGATGGATATACAAAATCAAGAGGAATCCAGATGTGTAGCTCAGTGATGAGTAGCACCTCCTTTAATGTCAATCCGGGAAGACGTGAGGATGGTATGAAGACCTCGAGCAAGTGGCGGCACAAGTGCGTGAGTGAGAAGCACACAAGCATGCACACACATACACACACACGCGCACACACGGCAAGACAAAGAGAGAGAATCAATGGAGTTCTTTAGATTACTTTCAATAGCTCTTACAAGTTCGTTTCAATTACAATCTAACCTCAAAAATGAGCTCTCTAGCTCTTTTTATAGTTTTTGACTAGCTTTTGGCCCTGTCCAGACCTAGTGTCCGGCCTAGTTAAAAATTAGGTTCCAGGGCTTATTTGAGGGCTCAAACGAAGTCTAAAAATTATGAAATTTGGTACGATGGTACTTCTAATACTCCTCAAGCTCGAGGACTCCTCGGCTTGCACAAAATGGAGTCTAATCTACCAAAAACGGGATTTACAATGTTTGTGTAGTGATTAAAATCACTTGGGTTGTACATAATCTATGGGAAAAAATGATCTGGCCTTGTTGCCGTATTGTGCATGACTCCTTTGTTGCTTTGTATGCCAACACTCCCCCCTTCCTAGCGTCTGTCGCCCTTGACAGACCTTTGTTCGCGCGGGTGGTCGATGTAATATTGGATGACATTGGTGGCCAGTTCATGTTCTCCTATCCTTAAGCCTCTTGCTAGATCGGCTTCCAATGCCTCCCAATTTATTGCACCGGGGGTTTCTGGTTGCGGGGTGGTGTAGTACTCTGAATACATTGCTTGTTCACAAGCAAACAGTTGAAGCAGATGTGTCGGCTTTGGTGCGAAAATCTCCGAGTGGTACTCCCAGAAACCTGATCTGAACATTTCTTCGAAGGTCTGTTTGTAGCAGGCGGGGAGGTACTTGATGCGTGCATGCCAAGCGTAAGCCACACGGATACTGGGGGTGGTGCTCATGTCATACACCAAGTCGTAATTTCCATTGCTAAACCCCGGAAGACGTACCTGTGGTGCGGCTGCATTTCTAAAGGTCTTCAGCACTACTTGCATCATATCTAAGATTTTAAGCATCATTTGCGCTGCTACATCTTGCATGGGCTTCAAGCGCGGCATCCAGTGGCGAATGGTCCCCATCATATATGCTACCGATGGTGGTCCTTGTGGTGGTGCGATGTACGGGTAGTTCAGCCATTCCTTGCATTGCGCATTGTTCTGTACCTTGATATTAAATGCCTTCCACGACCTGCGGCGGGGGACTGGACCGTAGCATGGGTTGTACAGGAGGTGCAACGGCGCGTTGTTCCATGTGCGTAGCATTTCTGGATAAGTCTCTAAAAGTTTCTGCCGCCATGTTGGTTGACGAATCTTGCCTTTTCGCACCTCTGGAGGAAGGTCTTCGGGTTGAAATTGGGTCGCAAAAGTAGGAATCTGACCCGTGACTCTTTGTATTTCTGCATTATAATCAGCCAAGATAATATAATATGGCCTGTACTGGAGTTCCGATGAGAGAATCAGGCGTCTCGATGACAAGTTCTTGAAGTAATCTGATTGTAAAACAGTCTCCTCTATGACCCTCATAGCCTGATTTTGCACTACGGTGCGCTCTTCATGCGAGGTCCCTATTTCCTCCACTTGTCGTAACCATGGCGGCCGTGGTGCCTCGAACGTGTCCTGCGCTTCTTCTGTTTGTTGGCCTCCTGGGAATGGTTGCGGATCATATTCTTCATCAAACGTTTGTTCCACAGGAATTTGCACAACTTCTTCGTCCGTGGGAGCCTCCGGAGGGGAAGATGGCCTCTCATATTGTAGTAGGCGTGTTTGCAATTCAGTTACCTGTTGCTGGAGATCTTTTATGGCCTCTGCGTCGGAGAGAAGCGAAGCCGCAGAGGGGGTGGTTGGAGGGGCAGCTATTGGGCCTTGTTGGTGTTCCTGCTTCAGTTGTCCTAGCTCCTCCGATAGCTTATCATGTGCTTCGAGCAGCATGGCATAATCTTCCAATATAATCTTGATATTATCGGGGGTCACTGCTTGAAACTTGGATGGGCTGATGGGTGCCCCCGGTGTGCTCTCAATAGCTGCCTCCAGGTTCTCTTGATTTTGTATTTGCAGACGTCTGTTCTCTTCCTGAGCAGCCGCAAGATGGCGTTTAAGTAGCGCCATATTTCGCTGAAGTTTTGAGTTGCGTTCCAGCTGTGTTCGTAGGTGACCTTCTACCACCTGCACTGCTTCCTGATCTACGTTCTGTAGCTGTACCTCCAATATATTATGGGCGTCTTGGAGGGTTTGGAACTGTGTGTGGAGGCGAGCGTTCTCCTCTTCTAGTACCGCAAGGCGGAGCTGTAGTGTCGCTGAGTGCTCTTGCAGGCGTGCGTTTTGTTGCTAGAGCTGAATGTAATCTGTTCTTAAATTTGATATACAAGCCAACATGGTGTCCAATGCATTACCTATAGATGAGTGGGGGGTGTTTACCGTGGAAGATGCATGGGAAGGGAATTGGGGAAGGGAGAAAGTGAATGATGTGTCTACGAAAGTTGTGTGTGTGGGTGAAATTGGTGGAGGGGGAATGGGAGGAGGTGAAACCGTGGGTGGAGGTGCCGTGGGTGGTGAAATGTCCATCCCTTCAGGAGTGGGTGTTAGTGTGGGGCCTGCCATATACACTGGTATGGTAGGTGGTGTGTGTGTGGAATTGGTGAATAGATGTGAAGTGGGGTGGGGAGCTGAAAAGACAGGGAATGGTTGAGGGCCTGGTTGAAAAGCCCTAGCAAAGATGTCCTGGAGGGATTGTAGAAATGGAGAGAGGGATATCGGGGGTTGGGGTCGTAAATCTGAGGAGGGCTGAAAGGGTTGCGTGGTAGCAGGGAAGCCCATGAATGTGGATCTAGGGTCAGGATGACCCGTGGCTGAGGGCGTTGGGGATGGTTGCCCTAGGGCAGGGTCTAGGAGGGGTTCGGCGGATTGTGTAGTGTTGGGGTTGTCTTCGAAGATAGGATTATCAGTGGTAGAGAATAGGGTGGCACTGGAGATCGGAGTACGGAAGATGAAGGTGGGGTCGGTGGGTTGAGTAGTCGATGTGATTTCTACTGTTTCTCTTCTAGGAGGTGATGGTGGGGGAGTAGGTGGTAGTGGTTCGGTGGACTCCTCATGGGTGGCTGGGTGCTGTTGGCTAGCTGTCTGGGAGGTTGTTCTGATAGTTTCAGGTGTAGTAGTCGGCTCTTCTGCAACTGTAACGGGAATTTGTATATTTTTACCTGAGCGAGGTCGTGTCTGGAACCTTCGTGGGTCATATTGAACTGAAGGCCTCTGAATGGCAGTGCGCACAGCTTCTACAACTCCATATGTTTCTGCCATCAATAAGAGACCTTCCCTGTACTCTGAGTCAACTCCCGCTTCTTCCAACAACTGAGTCATAAGTACTCTGCTGCTCTGTTCAGTGAGTAATTGCTGCGATCGTACTCTTTCCATAATCTGATATAGCCTTCGGAGTTCTGCTGTATATGCTGGGGCTTCAGTGGTCTCTTCTTCATACGCTTCTTCTTCTTCCGGGTGTCCGTGTTGTTGACTTTCCTGAGTGTCACTCCAATGGACATGTCTACCGTCTGTAGACTTTCTTCTTCTTCGTGAGGATGTGCCCTGCTCCTCTGCCTCTGAATAAAACTCCACATCAGAGAATTGTGTGCTTTGTAGGAATGCTTCGAAATCCTGGGGGTCCAGTCCTTCAGCCTCTCCTGTGGCAGCAAATTCGAATTCAGGTGTGACAGGAGGAGCCGATGGGGTAGGTTGTGTCGTAGTGTCGGATTCCGACCTGGGTATCCTAATGGTAAAGGGAGGTACCGTGCCCTCTCTTAATGGTGATGCCTCAGGAGTAGTCAGGACTTCCCTTGTCTGGACACAAGGGATCGCGCCCCTCATGCGCTTGGACTGATGTGTGGATGTCTTGAGCCTTTTAAACATTTGTAATTGTGCCCAAGTTAAGGCGCGCTCAATGGGGACATCATATGCCAAGCATCGATAAATGATGCGTGTGAGTGCACAGCATCCGTTCACCACTAATTTCCTAGATGCCCGTTTGTTTGCTTCATACAACTGATCTATAATCCACACTGGTAGCTTAATAGGTAACGCACCTGCTTCCGCCAAGTAGAGAGCAAACCAGATCTTCTTGTGTGGTTGCGTGAATCGGTCTTGACCGGGGAAGGCGAAGTGTTGCATGCACATTCGGAGAGGGATGGACACATTTGGGGTGAGTGCTGCCATGTCTTTCAGCTTCACTAGTTTCCTGTCCTTCATGTTGGTGGGAACGAGAGCATCCTTTTCTGAGGGTACATGCGTGCCATGCATATTTAAAGCATCACTCACCAGCTCCACAGTAAGTTCAAACCTCTTCAACTCGTTGTTGCCCAGCAGTGAGGGGAGAACAAATGATCCGGGTTGGTCCTTATCTTCATGAGCTTGTAATGTGGAGACCAGATAATAACATCGGAGGAGATCGGGTTTAGGTAGTGGGGCTTCAAAATATTCCGCCAATCCTGCTCGTTGCCATATGATCTGTAGATCTTCTGTGTTCTGTAAAGTCTCGAACTCCTTGGAGAAAAATTGGAATCGCACCCATGATCTGTCATACTCGCATTTAGACTCCCAGATATACTTGGCCTCACCTAATGGACCGGGCATGCCATTGAACCAATGAGAATTCGCATGAACTCTTTCCGTGATTCCTGTAGGTGGATCTGGCACCGGGAGTTGCTGGAGGTGTTGCATCTCCACTGGTCGTTCAGTCGGGGGCACATCCACGGGTAGGCTATCCACATCAATTCCTGCAGTAAGTATCCCTACTTGTGAGCCCGAACCTGTCGCTTCTGCCATTTTTCTTCTTGCCTTCTGATTCTGTGAGAATATAGAATCATGTGTTAACATCGTAATGGACAGAATAAATCCGTTGTTGTCCCCGTTACAACATTAACATGAGGTAGATGGTGAGTTAGTGGTTAGTAAGTGCACGAAGACCGTGAGTGTAGTTAACGTTTGTGTATTCCTAGGAGACTAATGCCGTTAGTAAGTGGGGTGAATTTACAAACCGGGGTCGGGGGGTTTATTACAGATCTTAGACTGCCAAATGCAGTGGATGGACTTTGCTTTCGGTTTCGTAGAGACTCCAGAGAGCTGTGTCGGTGTCGCTGTTTGGGAATGGGGCCTTTTAGGGACCCACTTATAAGTGATTACATGCATACTCATGGGTCTTTGTGTGTTCCTAAGTGTTGAGCACGAGGGAATTCTGGTGGTACTCGTAGATGGGTTATGCTGCATAGGTTGCGGCCTTGGCTTAACTACTTGTGCCCTCAAGCAAGCCTTAGGCACCCAAATTTGTCTAGATTGTGGGCTTGCCTTCATCGACTTCTTGGGCACCCAAATAGATTTTACTTTAGCAGAAGAATTTCTGAAAGACTCCTTATTAGTGTCGTGTTGTTGGTTACTAATAAGAGCTTTTGCCCGCGTAGTTGACGGTGGTGCACCCGGTCGTTCGCCTTTCCGCACCCATACCTGGTTTATTTGCTGGGACATTCCGCTACGCAGATATTTTTGATCTCGGACATAAGTAGTACTCTGCTTCTTCTGCTTGTGATCCGCCTTTGGTTGCTGCCTACTTCTGGCCTTTGGAAAAGAAGGGAGATCCGTTGCATCCCTGACTCCTTTTTTGCAAATGTCATTCCTCTGCAACACAGGGTTTTGAACAAGAACAGTATGGTCATCTTCATGTGTACCCCTGGAAGGACCAGGAGTCTGTGCCTTTCCTAGTTCCTTGAGTGCTCCATTGTCTAATTCTACTGTAACTCGACTATGATTGAGCCAAACCTGGAGAAGTCCACTTCTTAGGTTTAGATTGACTGCTTGGTCATAGATCCAATCCTGACCCAAGACGAGGGGTTCAGTGAGATCCTCATCTTGACACACTAGTACTTTAACGGTCATTGCCTCATCGTGAATGTAGAGGGGAAGTTCCACCTCGCCCATGCAAGGGGTTTCCACGCCTCCCAATCCTATGAGATATGCTTCCACGGGATGGACGGTTAACTGTAACTCTTGACAGTAAGACAACTTAACAGCGCTAGTGGCAGCACCTGAGTCAATCAAAGCTCTTATGGTCCTTGCACTCTTTCCTTGTCCTATATCTAAGGTTACGAAAGGACGTCTATCAATTATTCTATTCGAGCTTGTTCCTGCAACTTCACACATGGCCATGGGATATCCTTGATCTGCATGGTCAACTATTCTAGTCTGATCTCGGCCGTGTCTGCGTAACTTCATCCTTCTGATGCGTTCTAAAGCCTCTGCTTGAGCCTCTTCTCGAATGCGCTTTTCTTCCTCTTTGCGTTTCTTAGCAGTGTTTAGTCGGCTGAGCATTTCCTCCGTGAGGGGTTCCTGATACAACTTGACTCTACAACCGCTGATATAGTTTGGGAGAACATCACCCTCTAACGTGGCTAGTTGTATTGCTCCGCTCGTGGAGATCCTATTGATGATCATAGGTCCGTAGCCTCTCTTTTCTAGCTTCCTCGCGTGTTGTTTTAGTGT
This sequence comes from Ceratopteris richardii, assembly GCA_020310875.1. Classification (NCBI taxonomy): domain Eukaryota; kingdom Viridiplantae; phylum Streptophyta; class Polypodiopsida; order Polypodiales; family Pteridaceae; genus Ceratopteris; species Ceratopteris richardii. Next base: position 25,418,182 of record CM035419.1, on the reverse strand, counting down.
ATATACTAAAACTAGATCTCCTGCTTTCAAGCCCTTATCCTTCACATGGGCATCGAAATATGCCTTCTGTCTCTTCTTGGCTGCATATATTCCAGCAGCGGCTCTCAGTCTTGTTTCTCCTAACCGCTCAAGGTCAAAGATCCTAGAGGAGAGCTCATGACCTGTCCATTCATGCTCTTGTGCTACTCTCAATGTAGGGATCAAGAAGTCCAAGGGTAACACAGCATTTTGGCCGAATACCATCTGAAAGGGGGTGGCTTGGAGTACCGTTTTGTAGGCAACTCGGTATGCCCAAACAGCATGGTGTAGCTGTTTGTCCCAATCAGAGCGTTTAGTGTTCACTAACTTTGTCAGTACATTGCATAAGATTTTATTAGTGCTCTCAGCTTGTCCATTAGCTTGAGGGTGATACGGGGCAGACTTTTTGTGTATTACCAAGAATTCTTGGAGTAGATTTTCAATCACTTCGTTCAAGAAATGAGTGCCTCTATCACTTACAAGCTCTATAGGTAGCCCGTATCTCGTGAATACATTCTCAAACAAGAATTTGGCAGTTGTTTGAGCATCGTTTTTGGTTGTAGCTTTTACCTCAACCCACTTGGTGAGATAATCTGTTGCCACAATGATGTATTCCGCATGAGAACCTTTGGCTGGGGGATTAATAGGACCTACGAAGTCTATTCCCCACTTAGAGAATGCACGTCCACCCATCATAGGTTTCAGTGGCATCTCATCTTTGCGTATAGGATACTGAGTCCTCTGACAGACATCACACCGTTTCACATAGGTATGTGCATCCATGTGAAGGGTTGGCCACCAGAAACCCGCAAATAGAATTGCTTTGATCACCCGATCTGGTCCAAAGTGTCCTCCTGCTACACCTTGGTGAGCAGTTTCTAAGATCTTAAGATACTCACTTTCATGGACACACAGTCTCAGGTAACCATCCTTACCGCGCTTGTATAGATTATCACCAACGAGTGAATAATCCTGGGCTTCTTGTTCCAAACTCCTTTTTCTAGCTAGAGTCATGTCTGGAGGGAATGTGTTTGTCCTCAAGAATGATACTAGAGGTTCACTCCAATCTGGCACAATGGATACTTGATAGAGTGTGGCATGTTCCACAGGTGGTTTAGTGCAACAGATTGGGCATTCCTTGCACAACTTTTGGACATCAGCTTCCATAGTTGGCCAATGCACTCCGAGTCTCTTTAGAGTCTGTAAAGTTCGTTGCTTTGAATGGTGTTGCTCTAACGCACCTACATGTGCTAGTTGCAACCATTTAGCGTACTCATCCTCTTCCACGCAACAAGCCAAGATCCCTTGATCTGTGTGCTTGTACATGCTTCCTGCCATGATGTGGTACTTTTGGGCTTTTACAACCTCTCTATTCCGTGTGTTTACCACTGGATGGTTAGGCCCGTACGTCAATACTGGCACCAATGGCTTAGCCCACTGCGGTATAACTTCCAAATTAAACAAGTAAGCATCAGGAAGGTCATCTGACACCCCTTGTGGGGCTTCTCCCGATGTGAGCCTAGAGAGATGATCTGCTCTCAAGTGAGTCCTACCTTTCCTTACCACTACTTCAAAGTCATATTCCATTAGCAAGAGAAACCATCTTACTAATCTTCCTGTATTGCATGGTTTGTTTACAAGATATAACAGTGCGTGATGATCAGTAAAAAATTTAAACTTATTTGCAAGCAAATAGTGTCTAAATTTCTTGACTGCATATACCATGCCTAATCCTTTGCGCTCTGTAGTGGTGTAATTCCGTTCAGCCGCATTCAATTGTCTGCTGGCATAGGCAATTGGAAGATCCATATTACCTTCACCAGTAGGTTGTGCAAGCACACATCCAATAGCATAATTGGATGCATCCACATGAACATGGAATGGCTTATTCCAATCTGGTGTGGTCAAGATTGGTGCTGAACATAATCTTCGTTTAAGCTCTTGGAAGGAATTCTCACATTCATCCGTCCACTCAAAGTTTGTCAGAAGTCCGTACATGGGCTTTGCAATGACAGCATACATGTGTATAAATCGTCGATAATAACCACAATGCCCCATGAAAGCTTGTACTTCCTTGACACTCTTTGGCCTAGGTAGCTCTGCTATGGCTCTCACTTTTTCTTCGTCGGTAGATATGCCATTCTTTGACACTATGTGTCCTAGAATCTTACCTTGCCTTACCATAAACACACACTTTTCTGGGTTCAGGCAGACTTGATATTCTCTACATTTGTCAAAGATTTGTCTGAGTTCAGGAATATGGTTTTGTCTAACATTGGAATGAGCACAAAGATCATCAACATAGACTTCTAAACTCTTCCTCAGGAACTCCTTAAACACGTGGCACATCAGCCTCTGGAAGGTAGCTGGTGCATTGGTAAGCCCAAATGGCATTACTCTAAAAGCAAAAATGCCCCATTCTGTGGCAAAGGCTGTCTTATGCTGATCCTCTGGAGCTATGGCTACTTGATTGTAGCCAGAAAATCCATCAAGGAAGCTGTACACTTCCTTGCCTGCCACTCTTTCTAAGAGATGTTCTGTGATGGGAAGCGGATAGTTATCTCGGATTGTGGCTGCATTAACCTTTTTCAAGTTAATGCACACACGCAGCTTGCCATTCTTCTTGGGCACCACTACGATGGGGGATACCCATTCAGTGTGCTCGATTTCATAGATAAATCCAGCTTCAACCAATCTATCTATCTCTTCTTTGATCTTAGCAGCGTAATTATCGTTATATGTATAAGGCTTTTGCTTAGAGGGTTTGGCATCTGAGGTCATGGGGATGGTGTGCGAGCATATGTCCGGGTCAACCCCTTTCAAATCCTTGTAACTCCAAGCGAATACATCTCTGTATTCTCTTAGCAAGGCAATCAATTCGTGCTCTTCTTCTTCTGTCAGGTCATGGCCTATATACGTGCATCTCTCCTCTCCTTCTTCTAGGGCCACTACTATTTTCTTGGTGGTTTCTTTGTTATCATAGGCCTCTCCTGATTGTGCCTCTCGTTTAGGCATTCTTATCATGACTCTCCTGTCATCTATCTCATACTTCCTAAAATTTTCTGGGACCTCAAACAAAGATTCTTCCTCTTCTGGTAAGGCTTCTCTCTTCTTTCGTTTCTTTCCTTCTTCCTTAGGGGTCATATGCGTTGCTAATCTTACATCATTTGTAACCTCTCCATGCCTCTGGGGTTGAAATTCTATTTCATGGAAGTATTCTTCATCTGATGCAAATGGTGGGTCCATAATGATTGACTCTAGATCGGAGTCACTTGCATCCTCAAATGCATCAAGGCTAGGTTCGCATTCTTCTAAAACTGCCTCTCCCATGATTGGCTCTATGGAGAAGACTGAAATGTCATAGCCATCCTCATCACAGTGAGGTGTCCATTGTTCTTCATTGATGGCTACATCCATGGTTGCTAAAATTTCCGCCCAGCCATGGGGTTCAAATTCCTCGTCAGGAAAAACTACAGGTGCATAGGCTGGGTCTTGAATGGGTCTATGAGTTTCATTCACACCTACCTCTCTGGCTTTCTCTCTCTTCTCTTCTTCTACTGCTACCTTGCACATCCATAAGTGAGTATCTTCATGCATCCATGAGGATCCAGACCCTATGGAATGCACCGATTCTGTATCATCTTTGGCTCTATGGATGGGATTCCATTGGATAGGAGGGACATCTCTATGAGAATAATCCTTGAGATTGACTTTGGTTGTAACACCTAAGTGCTGCAGGTACAAAGAATTGGTCCCCCAATCCTGTACCACTTGCAACTGTCGCATGAATGGTCTTCCTAAAATCATCTCATAGGCATGATTTTTGCTGAAGTCACATATGGCAAAGGTATGTTCAAACTCGACACCACAAGTGGTGAGAGTTATTCCTTCCAGCAATCCTAGGGGTCTCTCTATGTGACCATCGGCCATTTGCAATTTCATTCTTGTTGGCCTGAGTGCTGGCTTGCCCCAACGCTTCCATAAGGAGGTAGTGGCAATTGCAACTCCTGCACCTGAGTCCAAAATTGCCTTCGTGGTGTAGTCCTGGTAGGTGATGGGAAGATAGGTGTTCCCTTCTTCACCTTCACACATATCCCCTATCTTATCCAAGGGAATTTCTGGCACTGTCCTATGGGATCCTACCTGGGAACGAGGTTTTGCTATCTCTGGTACTTGTTTGGCTACATGTTTCCATAATTCAGGTCTAACCTTGAGTAGCTCTTCTAACTTGAGATTACACTGCACATTAGTGTTCTTCACTACCTCTGTGTTCCTAGGAATGACTGAGTCGTCGTTCCTTACCATGACTGTGGGTGCTCTCATACATGTGGACTTTGCTTCCCATGGGCCTGTGAAGTGGGGTAGCTCTTGTATGGAATTCGACTCAAAGTCTAATCTCTCGTGAGACTGAACACTCTCATGCTCCCCGTAAATAGATGGGATGTCTTGTGGGAATTGGTCGTGTGCATCATCCACAAGTTCAAATGGAGGGGCGACCTCGCTTTCGTTATCCCATTTGTCTTCTTGAATCTCTCGTAGGAAGTCTCGTGCAAACCGATTCATAGAAGAAGAAGTGTCTGGCTCCGTAGAATTGGGCGCATAAGCAACCTGTGAAGGAGGGCTGATTCTATTGTTGACTCTCTCCTCGTTCTCGCAAATGGCTGGAGCACAAGCTTCTTGGGGAGGATTACTTATTCTATTACTTTTCCGAACAGGCTCACACATTCCCTGAGAAGGAATGTAGGCAACCTGTGGAGGTACTTGAGCTTTCGAGGGAGGCTCATCTGCCTTTTGGGGGGGAAGATAAGCTTCTTGAGGAGGCCCACGGGCTTCCTGAAGAGGCTGGCTTACCCGTTCTCTTGCCCTTTCCTTTCTTTGAGGGGTAGGTTCCTTTTCTGGCTGTGCTATTGGCCTCTCTATTCTTTCTAAGGAGGGGAAGTTGTCCGGTTTAGGGGCATTGGCCACATACACTTCTGATTGGGAATGATTCCTGTTTTTGCTTGCTTTTTCTTGGTCTTGATTTTTTTCTTCCTTGTCAGATCTTGCAATTATCCTCTCTAACTTCTCTAGGAATCCATCCAAGTGTAATTGCGTTTTGGCTGAGCCTGAGTAATTGAAAAGGCGACTGGCTTCAAACATAGTCTGAGCCAATGCGACCATTTTCGCGCATAGTTTGGTTCTTTCTATCTCTAGGTCAGCTCTAGGATAGCACTTGCCATGATCCGTGACGTTTGGCCCTTCTTGGATTCTGGCCTGATATGCTTTAAGCATCATGTCTATGTCTTCGGGAGTGGGATCAGCTAATACCGATCCTGTTTGGGGTGGTGGGTGGGTTACGTGGGCTGTCTTAGAGGGTGAAGGGATGGAGGGTGATGGGGATGGTAGTGGTGGGAATGTGTGAGAGTGCGGTTGAGATGTGATCTCTATGATTTTAGCCTTGGTTTCTCGTAGACTTTCCTCAAGTTCACTCATCTTCTTTGCCCATTGCCTTTTCATACGTTCGCGGCTATCTTTCCAAGCTCTTGTTCTCTTTTTATTTTGGCTCTCAGTATCGCTAGCATCTGGGCTCTTTTCCTGGCCTACCCCTTGGTTTTGCTGCAAAGCTTGAGCTCGAGTGACTACCTATACTGGTGCAGTGGAAGTGACACTTCCTGAGGAGTCTACCACTAACCCAACAACGTTGATAGGGGTGATTTTAGGCATGCTATTGGGGTTCTTAGGGCAATCTCGTAAGAGATGCTCTTTTCCGCAGTCTTGGCAAAAGCCTTGGATAGTCACGGACTGAGTTTGTGTAGGCGGAGGTAAGGGACAATCACGAATGAGGTGATCACCTTGGCATCTGTAGCACGGTCCTCTTGGGAATGGAGGTCTGACTTGCCTAGATTGAGGCCTAGGATTGGGATTTGCATACATGACGTTCGTGTAATCTGACTCCCAACTAGGTTCGTTTGGCTCTTCACCATAGTAGGACTCGCCATGTTCTGGAGACTGCATGTAGTAAGCCTGGGGGCTATCCACATGGGTAGAATCAAAGCTATGATCACTTGGGTCATTTTCAGAGATCAAGGGTGTTACTGGGACTATAGCTCTATTCAGGTTCTCTTCTGCAGCAGTATACTTTACCGGAATCACATTAGCTGGGGCTGGGGGTTGTTGTGCTAGCACAGGCTGAGGTCTTTGTTGGTTTTGATATTGAGGTTGGAAATTTTGTTGTGGCCTGCCATATGGTTGTGGAGGGTACTGGTTCTGGTATCTGCCTTGTTGGTAGGGCTGAGGGTAGGGTTGCCTAACCGCCTGCTTGTTGTATGGGCAATCTTGTGCGGTGTGGTTGGTGTATCTCCGTTCTATGGTGCAGTACTGGCTACTAGGGTTTACTTGGGGTTGAGCCATAATGGGACAGACGTTCGCCATATGGTCACCACCGCATGTATAGCACCTTTTCACAGGAGCAAACCTTGGAATTTGTTTGCTAGTTACTCCTAATTTCTGGGCCACTTTCTCTGCGAGTTCCTCAATTGATGTGGATTGCGTGGAAGAGTGACTAGATGCACTATCTGAATCTTTGTAGATTTTGGAAAGCTCTAGCTCTTCCCCTAGGTTATCTTAAATGTCAATGCACATGCGTACACATTCTTCTATAGTCCTAGGGTCCTTCAGATACACATAGGATCTCAATTTCGTACTCAGCAATCCATCAAGGAATAAGGCTACTTGTTTAGCGGATGTGGGTAGCTCCGAAATAGGGCACCTTTCAAGATATTGTCTAAATCTCCTTCCGGCCAATCTGACAGTCTCTTGGGGGGTCTGTTTGAAGCTGTGAATTAATGAGGATGTATTGTGTCTTATGCCACTCTTAGAGAACTCTACAATGAATGCCTCTAGGAGTCGATCTATGCTCCTGAACTGACGCTCATCTAATGGCTGAAACCATGTAAGTGCCGTGTTCCTAAGGGTTAGACCGAAGGCATTGTACTGCGTGAACAGATCTTCCACTTGTTCAGCTCTCAAGACTTGCTTGAACTCCGCCACATGATCATAGGGATCTCCTGTGCCGTCAAAGTAATTCTTCATGGACTTAACTAGCTGGGTGGGTCTCAAAGTTCTTGTATGCTCTCTAGGTCTCGGCAGAGGGAATCCATCTACATTTCTTTGGTTCCTGTGGGCTCTATGCATCTCAGGTTCTACCCTATTCGTCTCTGTTCTCGTTCTTTCTCTGCCCACTGGGTTGGCAAAACTTACTTCTGGTCTCTCTCTACTTCTGTCTCTTTGCGTACCATGAGCTTGGGAAGTTCCAGCCCCTGGGTGACCATAGGATACATTTGATCTTGGTTGGGGGAAAATGAATTCGCCCTTCCAAGTGTAAGCATGCCTATCATTTTCTGTCACCACAAAGATCCTCTCCGAAGTGTGGTCTAAGTAGGTCACTCTACCTGGGCTATCTGGATCCTTAAACTCATAGATCATGATTGTTCCTATATCAGTTGGGTGATTAGACTTATACCTCCAAAAGGCTTCATCAGTTTCTCGATTGAGGAGCAACTCTATGCTCTTGTTGTCTTGGGGGACCCATTCAAGCGTGATAATCCTAGTGAGAACTGATTTACCTCGAGGGGTTCTAGGTTCCGCATCCATGTTCCCTTGTTCTAGGTCACCTAAGTCCGCTTCTGAGATTACATTCCCGAAGTCATCTGTCCTATCAGGGTGACTAGTGACAACATATATAGTTCCTTCTTTGTCCAGGTATGCACCATTTTCAAACTTGACAGCTGGGTGTTCTAGTCCAATGGATTGATCAGGGTTTTTAATCTGGACCACAGATCTTCCTAGGCCGTCCTCATAGATACTCGCACCTAATCGGTTGGTCCTAAGGTATTCCAACTGTGTTTTGTAAGGGCCTTCTACCCTGTACAAGTAGGGCACACCTGAACTTCCCGTAGGTCTGTCCATGCCTTGAGACATTTCTGACTCACTGGTATCAGAGCTAGGGTAATGAGAGTGGCGACTCAACTGCTGGGCCCAAGACCTTGCAGTGTGATTGACACTAGCCTCTGAAGACCTAAGGCTTTGTCTCTCTCTTACTAGGTGTCGTCCTGATCTATGGTTCATATGCCTAACGGATTAGCCGAATTTTTTTTTCAGAGTACAATCTCGTTGCCGATCAGTTGGTATCAGTTACTTGATTCTTTTTAGTTATTCCTCGTGTTTAAAGTCTTATCTGTTATTACGTCGTTAGGAATACTTGAATGTTCTTCGCACTTTCAGGTTGATCGTTCCACGTTAGGTTCTTTCCTTTATGTTGTCGACAGTACAGAGATTAAGTTTTTAGCTTGAACTTGAGTTTTTAGGCAGTCTTCAACTTGATAGTGGCCTATCGTCGCCCTGACTTACTCCTACTTCTAATCGTTCTTAGCCTAAGCTAGGAATTGACGAAGAGGAGTTGAGAATATTCCGACCTTTCTTGCCGAACCTTGCTCTTTAGTGCTCGAGAAGTTGATTCTCAAGCGTGCACCACACCGTTGCTTGGATACTCTCAGTTGCTTCTCAATAGGCGTGCATAAATCCCAAGATTAGCTCCAAGTAGACCTTTCAATTGATAGACAATTTATTTCAGACACTTTTTTAATGACCCTTGTTCCCCCTTTTGCATTGTTAGAAATTTACTCTAGAGCTCCCTTGGTGTTCCTACCCCTCAGTGTGTCAACTTCCAAATATCCTATCTGAAAATCAACGCGTTATTCTTATAAAAAACAGTTGAGGGCGTGTAGTATATGTCACGAGCTTTCCGACAAGCCCTAGAGCTCAGAAAATGGATTTCGTATGAAAAAGTTATGACCGTTCAGGGTTTAGGTGGTTAACTAGACAAACAGAACCTTTCGGGGGTTTTAATGCCTTTTCTAAGGCCTTCGTAAGTAGATGAGTACATGAAAGTGCAAATATGCCCAAAATTTAGCCTAAATTTCCAAAAATTCACTCCTTACTTTTTTGCCGAAAATGCCTGTCTATCGCGATAGACGGTGTCTGTCGCGATAGACACAATCTATCGTGGGGGCTGTCTGTCGCGATAGACGGTGTCTGTCGCGATAGACAGTGTCTATCGTGGATTTCTGTCTGTCGCGATAGACGGTGTCTGTCGCGATAGACAGTGTCTATCGTGGATTTCTGTCTGTCGCGATAGACGGTGTCTGTCGCGGATTTCTGTCTGTCGCGATAGACGGTGTCTGTCGCGATAGACGCTATCTGTCGTGAAATTCTGTCTGTCGCGATAGACGGTGTCTGTCGCGATAGACGCTATCTGTCGTGAAATTTTGTCTGTCGCGATAGACGGTGTCTGTCGCGGAATTCTGTCTGTCGCGATAGACGGTGTCTATCGCGATAGACGGTATCTGTCGCGGAATTCTGTCTGTCGCGATAGACGGTGTCTGTCGCGATAGACGCTATCTGTCGTGAAATTCGGTCTGTCGCGATAGACGCTGTCTGTCGTGGGTCTCTGTCTATCGCGATAGACGGTGTCTGTCGCGATAGACGCTATCTGTCGTGAGTCTCTGTCTGTCGCGATAGACGGTGTCTGTCGCGATAGACAGTGTCTGTCGCGATAGACGGTGTCTGTCGCGATAGACTGAAAAAATGCAAATTTTTGAAAAACTTCTAGTGATCTAGAGTGCCCTCAAGGTGTAGGTTACAGTGCTAATCATGCATTCACAAAATGTTAAGATTTTCTGTCTGTCGCGATAGACAGAGGTTGTCGTCCCGGGACCTGTGCAGAGCCTGTCGTACCTGCGCACACTGCTGGGGATGATGGTACAGCAAAAACCTGCAAAATAGCTCAAAAAACATGCAAAAAACAGCGCATGCAAATTTGCTCTCTCGCTCTCTCTCACAAGTGAAATGAGGGAAATGAGGTGGAGGTGGGGATATAGTCAAAAAACTGAAATTTTCGCGATGATGGAGATGGACGTGGGAGATGGTGATGATGATGATGGTGAAGAAAGTAAAAGAAAATCGATGAGAGTGAAGAAAATACCTACAACTCCAACGCGTCAACTCTACGTCTTACCATCACACGCTCGTCCTCAAAGCTCGATCCCCGGCAATGGCGCCAAAATTTGGTGTAGCTCAGTGATGAGTAGCACCTCCTTTAATGTCAATCCGGGAAGACGTGAGGATGGTATGAAGACCTCGAGCAAGTGGCGGCACAAGTGCGTGAGTGAGAAGCACACAAGCATGCACACACATACACACACACGCGCACACACGGCAAGACAAAGAGAGAGAATCAATGGAGTTCTTTAGATTACTTTCAATAGCTCTTACAAGTTCGTTTCAATTACAATCTAACCTCAAAAATGAGCTCTCTAGCTCTTTTTATAGTTTTTGACTAGCTTTTGGCCCTGTCCAGACCTAGTGTCCGGCCTAGTTAAAAATTAGGTTCCAGGGCTTATTTGAGGGCTCAAACGAAGTCTAAAAATTATGAAATTTGGTACGATGGTACTTCTAATACTCCTCAAGCTCGAGGACTCCTCGGCTTGCACAAAATGGAGTCTAATCTACCAAAAACGGGATTTACAATGTTTGTGTAGTGATTAAAATCACTTGGGTTGTACATAATCTATGGGAAAAAATGATCTGGCCTTGTTGCCGTATTGTGCATGACTCCTTTGTTGCTTTGTATGCCAACAAGATGGAAGTATAAATAGACACAAAATAAGGTTAGTTGCTAAAGGGTTTGCTCAAACCCATGGTATTGATTATGAGGATACTTTCTCTCCTATTGCAAAAATGCCTACAATTAGGGTTCTCATTAGTCTTGCTGCATCTAGAAATTGGAATCTTTATCAACTTGATGTAAAGAATGCTTTCTTGAATGGATGGATTTCTGAGGAAGTGTATATGGCACAACCTCCTGGATATGAGGATGCACATCATCCTAACTATGTATGCAAACTAAAGAAAGCTTTGTATGGATTGAAGCAAGCTCCAAGCGCTTGGAATTTCAGATTGGTGACTTATTTGCAGGACCAAGGATTCAAAGCTAACAAGGCGGATACCTCTTTGTTTATAAAGAGGAATGGATCTGAAGTGATCTATTTATGTGTGTATGTTGATGATATTATTATCACAGGCAATGATCTTGAAGGAATCAAACAGGTAAAGAGTCAAATGAAGGAGGAGTTCAAAATAAGTGACCTCGGACCACTCACTTATTTTCTTGGATTGGAGTTGATCTACACAGATTCAGGTATATACATCACACAAAGGAAGTATGTCCATGACATGCTCGTCAAGTTCAAGATGGAAAATACCAAGTGTGCAGGTACACCTATGGAGCAAAATCATAAGCTTAGTGCTTATGAAGGAGAGCCAATTGAAGACATCACAAGCTATCAAAGCTTGGTTGGAAGTTTGAACTATGCAACACTCACAAGGGTGGATATATGCTATAGTGTTAGCATATTGAGTCAGTTTATGCACAAGCCGAGAAGACCACATGGAAGCGGCCAAGAGAGTCCTCAAGTACCTAAAGGGGACCATGAATGAAGGTTTGTTCTATTCATATACTTCAGATATTGAGCTAAAGGTCTACTCAGATGCAGATTGGGCCGGATCTAAAGATGATAGAAGAAGCACATCAGGGTATATCTCATTTGCAGGTTCAAAAATCATTTCTTGGTCATCGAAGAAGCAACCAACCGTGGCATTATCTTCTACTGAAGCAGAATATAGAGGTTTGGCTAATGCAACTCAAGAAATCATGTGGTTAAAGTCTTTGTACACAGATCTTGGACTTCATTCTTCAACACCTCATATTTTTGGTGACAACACAAGCTCACTACATCTAGCAGCTAATCCGATATACCATGCTAGAACCAAGCATATTGAAGTCCACTACCATTACGTAAGAGAGAAGCTAATGAGCAAGGATATTCAACTATCCTATGTCTCTACAGATATGCAATGTGCCGACATGTTGACTAAAGCTCTTGATGGTACAAAATTAAGTAGATTCAAGTTGATGATTGGCTTGCAGGAAATCAAGGACAATTGAAGACTTATTTGAAGGCCAAGCATGTTAGGCTTGAGGGGGAGCTGTTGGTGAATTTTACCCAAGCCTACATGCTTGATATATTTGATATCATCCTCATTTGTAAGTCGCATGAGTAATCATGTGAACACCTCTTGTAAAAGAGTTCATTTTTATCTCTTGTAATTGAAAAAAGAAAAAGGAAAAGGATGGCTTACCTCATGCATGATGTAAAAGCAATTTTGTGGCTCTAACTACCAAAACCAAGGAGTTTCTGAGCTGAGGGAATATCTCCTAACTTTGGGGATCACTTTTAGGTGGAGCCATTCGAATTCGAATTCAAAACTCCCTCCAAGAATAGCTATAAAAAGACCAAGAAGGAAGAGGCGATTAGCAAGCCTTGTACGTGACCACTTCATGTCATTTTGTAGCGATTCAAGAGCTTACACCATAGCTCTATCATTCTACTCCCATTGTGCAAAGATTCATTGCCTATGTGGTTGTAATCATATGTGAATCTATACATTTATCATCATCTACTTCTCTGTTTTGTTCTCTGCTATACTCACTCAGAGCAGTAACTTCAGAAGGTCATATCTCGAGTTCTACTGAATCCCTATCAGTGATTTAACATGTGTTGGATAGCTCTTACTGTCTAGTTTCTGCATATACGTTTTCAAGGTCATTGGATTAATAGTTTTGAAGATATCTGCAATTTGCTGCTCACTGGTCTATCTCTACAGAGCCCGAGAATGGTGGGCATGTTCCAGAGATTGATAAATCTTGTTCTCAGTGCTCAGTCCATCATTTGAAGTGTTTCAACTTGGATTGGGAAGCTTGCTAAGACTATTTGCTATGCCCAAAAGGAAGTTTTCTAATTCCTACCAGGTTGAGAGCACTGTTCATTTTTTCCAGCAGGTGTATGTCCAAAAATAGCAAGTTTTGGGAGCTAGTCATTTCGCAACTAGTCTGTCTTGACTTAAACTTTTGGGATACATGTTCCAAAGTACTTGGCTGATATTTTGGTGGATTTAGGAAGCTCAAAGGGTCTACTAATCAACTCTGAAGACTCAGTTGGCTGATGTGAAGCTGGTTGTAGCATCACCTACTCATCTTTGGATTGCATCCACCATCTCTCTTCACAGTGGTATCAGAGCATAGTCAAGCAACATGGGAGATGGATTTCCATCAACAATTGACAAATTGGATCGAAACAACTACCCGGCATGGTCTCTAAGGATGGAGGCTTACCTTCAAGGGAGGAATCTATATGGATTCATATCCGGAGATGAAGCAATGCCAACCATGAGGAACAAAGGGCAACCATCACATGAAGAAGTGGAAGGACTTTCGAATTGGTGTTCGAAGGATGCACTTGCAAGGTCCTATATTCTAAACTCAATCTCTGATTTTCTTTTACCTCATGTCACGGAATGCAAGACATCAAGAGAGACCTTGAATGCACTTGCTTCTTTCTTCTCTTCCAACATTCGAGCAAGGAAGAACCAATTGTGGATGGAGTTCACAACAATGAAGAAAAGCCCGAAGCAAAATGTGACTGATTATGTCACAAAGATGAAGGAGATTTCCGACCAACTTGGAAGCATTGGAGAGGTAATTGAAGAAGAGCAAATCATAAGACAAATCATGAATGGAATCAAAGCAGACGAGAAGTGGGAGTCATTCACAACAGCCATGGATTTATACATGGATATGCATGTACGCGACCTCAATACACTCATGGGCCAACTCTTCACTCATGAAGCAAAGATTAGCAAAGGTGGTGAGTCCTCAAGAGGTAATCAAACTTGTGCCTTATATTCTGATAAAGCTAAGGTCAAGGACAAGTCAAAGAATAGGAAGAATGAAGATGAAGGAAGCTCTTTCCAAGCAAACTTTGCAGGTAGAGGAAGAGCTAGAGGAAGAGGTAGAGGTGGAAAGCAAGGTAGGGGGAGATTCCAATCATCTCAACCTTGCAACATATGTGGCTTATCTAACCATACTACTGAAGAATGTTTTAGGAACCCGAGGAACTCAAGAGGAAGAGGATTCAATAGAGGTGGCTATGGATCAAATAGAGGTAGATACAATGGAGGCTACAACAACAACTACTACTACAACAACAATTACAACAACAACAACAACAACTATCAAAGTGGCATAGAGGAAGAAGAGATTACAATAACTATGCAGAGGACGAAAGTCAAGAAGATTCATTATTGATTATGAATCTATCAGCGAAGAAGGGTAAGGATGATGATCACATATTTTACATTGATTCGGGATGCTCGAACCATGTAGCAAGAAATGTGGCTTTACTTTCTGATTTGGAAGATCCTCATAACAAGCATGAAGTGCAGACAGGAGATGACACAAAGCACTCAGTGGAGAAGATAGGTAATGTGAAGACATGAGATGGGAATATGAACCTCTTAAGCAAAGTCTTGTATGTCCCTACAATTACCAAAAATTTAATAAGTGTTGGACAGATTGTTGAAAAAGGATTGCAGGTAAGATTCAACCGATTTGGAGCATATGTTGAAGACCCAAGGCAAGGCTTTCGAAGGATTGCCAAAGGAGAAAAGACAAGAAGGCTTTTCATTTTTGAAGTGGAAGATACAAAGAACATAGCTTTGTCTAGCTATGGATCTCAAACTCTAACAGAGTTGGAGATATGGCACAAAAGGCTTGCTCACATTGGTGAGAGGACACTCAAACAGATATGCAGGGACCAAAGTGTACTTGGTTTGCCTAATATCACAAGGCAACACATAGTTTATAAGTGTGAAGCTTGTCAACTCGGCAAGGCTCATAGACAACCTTTCAATAAGAAAGGATATATGTATCAAAATCCTTTGGATCTAGTGCACACGGATGTGTGGGGTCTAAGCAAGGAGCCATCTATATCAGGCTCAAGATATTATGTGTCTTTCATAGATGATTGTAGCAGGTGGACCATTCTGTTTTTCATGAAGCACAAGGATGAAGTGTTTAATTGCTTTAAGAAGTATATTGCTCTTGTTGAAAACCAAACAGGTAGGACTTTGAAACGACTCAGATCAGATGGTGGAGGAGAATACTTCTCTTCTGAACTTGATGCCTTGTTGCATGAAAGAGGCATTAAAAGGGAAGTCACTACAAGGTATACACCCGAACTCAATGGTGTAGCAGAGAGGAGGAACAGAGCTATTGTCGAAGCAGCAAGGTCCATGCTCAACGAAAAGGGATTGCCAAACTACCTATGGGCAAAGGCTGTGTCTACAACCACATATCTCATAAATAGACTTCCATCTAAGTCACTAGATGGAACCACTCCATATGAAGTGTGGAATGGAAGAAGACCTAGTCTGGAGCATTGCAAAATCTTTGGATGCTTAGCCTATGCTCACATTCCTTCTCAAGTAAGAGGGAAATTGGATCCCAAGGCAGAGAAGTTTGTATTCATTGGTTATGATCAAAACCAAAAAGGATATAGATTGTACAATCCAACCAATAAAGGATTTTCTGTGAGTAGAGATGTAATTTTTGATGAAAACAAATCATGGTTTGATGATGACAGGAAAGTGAAGCTGCCATATGACTTGGATGAAGATTTTCCATCACTTCAACCAAAGGAGCCAAAGCAGATTGAAGAAAGTGATTCGGAGATTGACCTAGAAGACTTGGAAAGACTAAAGCTATGGAAGAACAGAGGTAAAGCAAAGATGCAAGATGCTACATATGGACCCGAGAGCTCACATCAACCACTTAGAAGGTCTTCAAGGGAGAAGAAGAAACCAGAGAGGTTTGGTTATGATACTTCTTTGGTCACGAAGCACTCAATCTACATTGCAAAGGATTCAACCAATGAAGAACCTACCACATTCGAAGAAGCACAAAGAAAGAAAGCTTGGAGAGATGCAATGGATGAAGAAATGGAAGCCTTGAAGGAGAATGACACCTGGGAGCTTGTACCTAACAAGCCATCTATGAAGATAATCGGATCTCGATGGATATACAAAATCAAGAGGAATCCAGATGGAAGTATAAATAGACACAAAGCAAGGTTAGTTGCTAAAGGGTTTGCTCAAACCCATGGTATTGATTATGAGGATACTTTCTCTCCTGTTGCAAAAATGCCTACAATTAGGGTTCTCATTAGTCTTGCTGCATCTAGAAATTGGAATCTTTATCAACTTGATGTAAAGAATGCTTTCTTGAATGGATGGATTTCTGAGGAACTGTATATGGCACAACCTCCTGGATATGAGGATGCACATCATCCTAACTATGTATGCAAACTAAAGAAAGCTTTGTATGGATTGAAGCAAGCTCCGAGACCTTGGAATTTCAGATTGGTGACTTATTTGCAGGACCAAGGATTCAAAGCTAGCAAGGCGGATACCTCTTTGTTTATAAAGAGGAATGGATCTGAAGTGATCTATTTATGTGTGTATGTTGGTGATATTATTATCACAGGCAATGAACTTGAAGGAATCAAACAGGTAAATAGTCAAATGAAGGAGGAGTTCAAAATAAGTGACCTCGGACCACTCACTTATTTTCTTGGATTGGAGTTGATCTACACAGATTCAGGTATATACATCACACAAAGGAAGTATGTCCATGACATGCTCGTCAAGTTCAAGATGGAAAATACCAAGTGTGCAGGTACACCTATGGAGAAAAATCATAAGCTTAGTGCTTATGAAGGAGAGCCAATTGAACACATCACAAGCTATCAAAGCTTGGTTGGAAGTTTGAACTATGCAACACTCACAAGGGTGGATATATGCTATAGTGTTAGCATATTGAGTCAGTTTATGCATAAGCCGAGAAGACCACATATGGAAGCGGCCAAGAGAGTCCTCAAGTACCTAAAGGGGACCCATGAATGAAGGTTTGTTCTATTCATATACTTCAGATATTGAGCTAAAGGTCTACTCAGATGCAGATTGGGCCAGATCTAAAGATGATAGAAGAAGCACATCAGGGTATATATCATTTGCAGGTTCAAAAATCATTTCTTGGTCATCGAAGAAGCAACCAACCGTGGCATTATCTTCTACTGAAGCAGAATATAGAGGCTTGGCTAATGCAACTCAAGAAATCATGTGGTTAAAGTCTTTGTACACAGATCTTGGACTTCATTCTTCAACACCTCATATTTTTGGTGACAACACAAGCTCACTACATCTAGCAGCTAATCCGATATACCATGCTAGAACCAAGCATATTGAAGTCCACTAGCATTACCTAAGAGAGAAGCTAATGAGCAAGGATATTCAACTATCCTATGTCTCTACAGATATGCAATGTGCCGACATGTTGACTAAAGCTCTTGATGGTACAAAATTAAGTAGATTCAAGTTGATGATTGGCTTGCAGGAAATCAAGGACAATTGAAGACTTATTTGAAGGCCAAGCATGTTAGGCTTGAGGGGGAGCTGTTGGTGCATTTTACCCAAGCCTACATGCTTGATATATTTGATATCATCCTCATTTGTAAGTCGCATGAGTAATCATGTGAACACCTCTTGTAAAAGAGTTCAATTTTTATCTCTTGTAATTGAAAAAAGAAAAAGGAAAAGGATGGCTTACCTCATGCATGATGTAAAAGCAATTTTGTGGCTCTAACTACCAAAACCCACGACTTTTTGAGCTGAGGGAATATCTCCTAACTTTGGGGATCACTTTTAGGTGGAGCCATTTGAATTCGAATTCAAAACTCCCTCCAAGAATAGCTATAAAAAGACCAAGAAGGAAGAGGCGATTAGCAAGCCTTGTACGTGACCACTTCATGTCATTTTGTAGAGATTGAAGAGCTTACTCCATAGCTCTATCATTCTACTCCCATTGTGCAAAGATTCATTGCCAATGTGGTTGTAATCATATGTGAATCTATACATTTATCATCATCTACTTCTCTGTTTTGTTCTCTACTATACTCACTCAGAGCAGTAACTTCAGAAGGTCATATCTGGAGTTCTACTGAATCTTTTTCAGTGATTTAACATGTGTTGGATAGCTCTCACTGTCTAGTTTTTGCATATAAGTTTTCAGAAGTCATTGGATTAATAGTTTTGAAGATATCTATAATTTGCTGCTCACTGGTCTATCTCTACAGAGCCCGAGAATGGTGGGCATGTTCCAGAGATTGATAAATCTTGTTCTCAGTGCTCAGTCCATCATTTGAAGTGTTTTAACTTGGATTGGGAAGCTTTCTAAGACTATTTGCTATGCCCAAAAGGAAGTTTTCTAATTCCTACCAGGTTGAGAGCATTGTTCATTTTTTCCAGCAGGTGTATGTCCAAAAATAGCAAGTTTTGGGAGCTAGTCATTTCGCAACTAGTCTGTCTTGACTTAATCTTTTGGGATACATGTTCCAAAGTACTTGGCTGATATTTTGGTGGATTTAGGAAGCTCAAAGGGTCTACTAATCAACTCTGAAGACTCAGTTGGCTGGTGTGAAGCTCGTTGTAGCATCACCTACTCATCTTTGGATTGCATCCACCATCTCTCTTCACAGTGGTATCAAAGCATAGTCAAGCAACATGGGAGATGGATTTCCATCAACAATTGACAAATTGGATCGAAACAACTACCCAGCATGGTCTCTAAGGATGGAGGCTTACCTTCAAGGGAGGAATCTATAGATTCATATCCGGAGATGAAGCAATGCCAACCATGAGGAACAAAGGGCAACCATCACATGAAGAAGTGGAAGGACTTTCGAATTGGTGTTCGAAGGATGCACTTGCAAGGTCCTATATTCTAAACTCAATCTCTGATTTTCTTTTACCTCATGTCACGGGATGCAAGACATCAAGAGAGACCTGGAATGCACTTGCTTCTTTCTTCTCTTCGAACACTCGAGCAAGGAAGAACCAATTGTGGATGGAGTTCACAACAATGAAGAAAAGCCCGAAGCAAAATGTGACTGATTATGTCACAAAGATGAAGGAGATTTCCGACCAACTTGGAAGAATTGGAGAGGTAATTGAAGAAGAGCAAATCATAAGACAAATCATGAATGGAATCAAAGCAGACGAGAAGTGGGAGTCATTCACAACAGCCATGGATTTATACATGGATATGCATGTACGCGACCTCAACACACTCATGGGCCAACTCTTCACTCATGAAGCAAAGATTAGCAAAGGTGGTGAGTCCTCAAGAGGTAATCAAACTTGTGCCTTATATTCTGATAAAGCTAAGGTCAAGGACAAGTCAAAGAATAGGAAGAATGAAGATGAAGGAAGCTCTTTCCAAGCAAACTTTGCAGGTAGAGGAAGAGCTAGAGGAAGAGGTAGAGGTGGAAAGCAAGGTAGGGGGAGATTCCAATCATCTCAACCTTGCAACATATGTGGCTTATCTAACCATACTAGTGAAGAATGTTTCAGGAACCCGAGGAACTCAAGAGGAAGAGGATTCAATAGAGGTGGCTATGGATCAAATAGAGGTAGATACAATGGAGGCTACAACAACAACAACTACTACAACAACAATTACAACAACAACAACAACTATCAAAGTGGCATAGAGGAAGAAGAGATTACAATAACTATGCAGAGGACGAAAGTCAAGAGGATTCATTATTGATTATGAATCTATCAGCGAAGAAGGGTAAGGATGATGATCACATATTTTACATTGATTCGGGATGCTCGAACCATGTAGCAAGAAATGTGGCTTTACTTTCTGATTTGGAAGATCCTCATAACAAGCATGAAGTGCACACAGGAGATGACACAAAGCACTCAGTGGAGAAGATAGGTAATGTGAAGACATGAGATGGGAATATGAACCTCTTAAGCAAAGTCTTGTATGTCCCTACAATTACCAAAAATTTAATAAGTGTTGGACAGATTGTTGAAAAAGGATTGCAGGTTAGATTCAACCGATTTGGAGCATATGTTGAAGACCCAAGGCAAGGCTTTCGAAGGATTGCCAAAGGAGAAAAGACAGGAAGGCTTTTCACTTTTGAAGTGGAAGATACAAAGAACATAGCTTTGTCTAGCTATGGATCTCAAACTCTAACAGAGTTGGAGATATGGCACAAAAGGCTTGCTCGCATTGGTGAGAAGACACTCAAACAGATATGCAGACCAAAGTGTACTTGGTTTTCCTAATATCACAAGGCAACACATAGTTTATAAGTGTGAAGCTTGTCAACTCGGCAAGGCTCATAGACAACCTTTCAATAAGAAAGGATATATGTATCAAAATCCTTTGGATCTAGTGCACACGGATGTGTGGGGTCCAAGCAAGAAGCCATCTATATCACGCTCAAGATATTATGTGTCTTTCATAGATGATTGTAGCAGGTGGACCATTCTGTTTTTCATGAAGCACAAGGATGAAGTGTTTAATTGCTTTAAGAAGTATATTGCTCTTGTTGAAAACCAAACAGGTAGGACTTTGAAACGACTCAGATCAGATGGTGGAGGAGAATACTTCTCTTCTGAATTTGATGCCTTCTTGCATGAAAGACGCATTAAAAGGGAAGTCACTACAAGGTATACACCCGAAATCAATGGTGTAGCAGAGAGGAGGAACAGAGCTATTGTCGAAGCAGCAAGGTCCATGCTCAAGGAAAAGGGATTGCCAAACTACCTATGGGCAGAGGCTGTGTCTACAACCACATATCTCATAAATAGACTTCCATCTAAGTCACTAGATGGAACCACTCCATATGAAGTGTGGAATGGAAGAAGACCTAGTCTGGAGCATTGCAAAATCTTTGGATGCTTAGCCTATGCTCACATTCCTTCTCAAGTAAGAGGGAAATTGGATCCCAAGGCAGAGAAGTGTGTATTCATTGGTTATGATCAAAACCAAAAAGGATATAGATTGTACAATCCTGTTAAGGAAACACTCACGAATTTGACACAACAAACAAGAGAGAAACGGAATCTTCCAGAAAATCAGTGCACAGGTGTACAGTATGCGAAGTTAGTGCGCGGTGTCCGCATAACAGAGCAATTAACCGCGGCGGGCGCGTAAGGCGCGCATAACGCGAATTGAAGAATGACAGAGCAAAGGAGCGCCAAAGAAAGTGTATATATATACAGCAAGATTTGAAGAACAGTGTGCGCGGGTGTGTGTGCGTGTATGCGAGTAACGCTGATACACAGAGGAGAATGAGAGACTGAGGGAAGACGCCATAGATCGCGTATGAGTGAAGAGAGATTTAGAAGTTCTCAGAAGACGCCATAGATCGCGTATGTACAGATGAATAACACAAGCCTGAAGTGTCGGGTCTTTTCATCTGAAGAGAGATGGTAATAAGGAACTACTCACTGTAGGAGAGTTCTGTAACTTGAGCAAGAAGAGGCCAAGCTTACTTGTACACATCTTCTCTAATCTAAAACACATGTTCATGTGGATGTCTGCGTGCAATCTTTACTTGTGAAGAATCTGAAGTTATTTCGTGTTACGGTAGGAAGCTTAGTTTATCGTTTGCTGTCACGACTCGTTACTAAACGTGCTCCAGTACTTTCTCTGTAAACGCATGTTTCGGTGAATAACAGTTTACGCAGTAAACATATTTCAGTAAATTTTCTGTCAGTTACAGTTTCTCAGAAATCAGGACTTTTTCGGTAAATCAACGAAGTATAACTCGTAGCAGAGGTTGAAGTTTTGTATGAGAGATAGCTCATCTTGTAGCTAGACGTCTCTACTTTAAGCTGGTCACAGTTTCCGGTGGAGTGAAGATGTACACATAGTACAAAAGTTAACCGGAAAATAGCAGTTCAGAACTGTGAAGTTTCCAGAAGGAAGTTCATTCGGTGAAGGAAGCTCACACACTACTTCCTTACTTCACATAAGTTCATCTGAAGCAATTACGAACAGATTTAAGTTCATTTCGGTGAAGTTCCGGCACAACTACGGTGTCAGTCCAGTAACAGTCTGGTGAAGTTCCGGTGGAACTTGTGTCGCAGGATAACGCAGTTAAAACGACGTTAATTAGGCTGAGCTACTGTTGATTACAGAAGTGTTCTGAATCACTCTAGTTTAGCATTCTATTGCGGTGGCGCGGCAATTTCCGCAGGCCTGACAGAGTTCACGCCTTGTCGCGAAATCCACCTTCAGGGCGAAAGTATTTCCGCAACAGTAGGCGTTAGAGCTGAAGCTTTCCCCCAACATTTGGTATCAGAGCTAGTTAATCTTCCCACGTTTGGTATCAGAACCTAGACTATTCTCTATCATGGCAGATCATGTCCAAATAGATAAACTGGACAGAGATAATTATCCTGCATGGGTAATGCGCATGGAAGCCTTACTTATGAGTAAGGACTTAATGACGTACGTGACCGGAGAAGAAAAGAAACCCACTTTCGAAGATGATAGTCAACCAGAAAAAGAAGAACTAGACGCCCTAAAGCTATGGCAGAAGAAAGATGCAACGGCAAGAGCCTACATCTACAACACTGTATCAGATCATCTACTACCGCACATTAGAGGTCTGGAGAAAGCGGAGGACATATGGAGCGCATTGGAAGATCACTTCCAAAATACTACGAAAGCTAGGAAGGCCAGCCTATGGTCCGAGTTCACAACGTTCAAAAAGAAGCCGAGTCAAAGCATCAGTGACTACGTCACTAAAATGAAGGATCTAGCAGATAGTCTTGGATCCATAAATGAAGAAGTCGAAGATCATAGATTGATAGCGCAAGTGCTCACAGGTTTGAGAGGAGATGAAAGGTGGAAACCTTTCGTACTATCAACTGAACTCTCCCTAAATCATTTTGTACCAGAGTTAAATCAGTTGCTTGGTTTGATGCTCACATATGAGCAAGACCTGAAAGGAGACGCAGACAAAGGACATAGCTCAGCAATGTATATGAAGAACAAGAAGAAAGAAAAGGGTAAGTCAAAGGACGAAGAAGAGTCGAGTTCTCAGGCCTATTACGCAAGAGGTAAAGGCACTGGCAGAGGAAGAGCAAGAGGAAGAAACCGCCAGAATACCTCCAAGAAAGCTTGCTGGATTTGTGGACTAAGTAACCATCTGGCGCATGACTGCTGGCACAACCAACAGGGATCAAATCACAGTCAGAACAACAATAGCAGAGGCAGTAGCGGAAGAAATCAAAGTAACTTCCAAAGAGGAAGACAAAGCCAAAGAGGAGGCTACGGTAGAGGTGGAGTAAGAAGTTGGGGACAGAGTCAATCCTACAACACCACCTACAACAACTACGCAAATGACACACAGAATGAAAGTCATACATCATTGATGATGAACTCAATCAGCACATCAGAAAATGAAGACCTAAAGGTATTTTACATTGATTCTGGATGCTCTAATCATTTGTCAGGAAATATAGAACTAATGTCAGAACTAGAGAAAGGTAGTTCTAGTCACACTGTTCAAACAGGTGACAATACAAGACACAAAGTACAATCAATCGGAAAAGTGAAATGCAAGAGTGGAGCAGATTTGCTAACCAATGTTTTGTATGTTCCAACAATACCGAAAAATCTGATCAGTGTGGGACAGATAGTTGAAAAAGGTTTTCAGGTCAGATTTACAAACAAAGGAGTATTTGTAGAAGATCCCAAGAACGGATATTATCAGATCGTTTCTGGTAAGAAAGAAGGCAGACTCTTTACCTTAAGAGTACAAGGGAACATTGGCCAAGTGCTGCTCACACATGATGAAAAGGTAATTACAGAACTTGATCTCTGGCACAAGAGATTAGGTCATTTTCACGAAAAAGGAATCAAAGCTATGATAGCGAACCAGTCTGTACTGGGATTACCGAACGTACAGAACCAACATATGATTCACAAATGCGAAGCCTGTCAAATGGGAAAAGCCCACAGGTTACCTTTCCAGAAGAAAGGATTCAAACATGATGACGTGCTAGAACTCATACATACAGATGTATGGGGACCAACGAAAGAAGGATCAATCAGCGGATCAAGGTACTATGTTTTATTCATTGATGACGCAACAAGGTGGATAACTCTTTATGTTTTGAAGGAAAAGTCAGAGGTGTTCGGAGCTTTCAGACATTTTCATGCATATGCTGAAAGACTCACCGGACGAAAACTTAAAAGACTGAGGTCTGATGGAGGGGGAGAATACTTCTCCCAAGAATTCAATGACTATCTTTGGAATGCAGGTATTAAGAGAGAAATAACCTGCAGGTATACACCACAACAGAATGGTGTAGCAGAAAGGAGAAACCGAACTCTAGTCGAGTTCGCACGGGCTATGCTAAAAGAAAAGAATTGCCCAGATTATCTTTGGGCTGAAGCCGTAAATACAGCTACATACTTGGTAAACAGATTACCATGTACAGCCTTAGAAGGAATGACTCCGTATGAAGCCTGGTGGGGAAAGAAGCCAACACTTGATCACTGCAAAGTGTTTGGATCAGTAGCGTATGCTTATGTACCGTCTCAACTCAGACATAAGCTTGAACCAAAAGCAGAGAAATATGTATTCGTCGGATATGATGAGAAACAGATGGGTTACAGGTTATGGAGCCCTCTAACCAAACATTTTACTGTTTCCAGGGATGTAACATTTGATGAACAGAAAAGCTGGTATGCAGATCAGAGTCATACAGCTGAAGAATTTGAAGAAGAGATAAAAAGAAGAGAGAAAGGAAAATCAATTGTTCAGGTAAACAAAGATGAAGAGGCAAGTACGTCCAGGACCGGAACAGGTATGAGGAACGAAGATGAAGACGGGTACTCAGACACACACGAAGAACATGAGCTAAGAAGGTCAAACAGAGTAAGAAGACAACCGGAAAGATACTCGTATGATACATCATATATAACTCAACAAGATTATGCATATATGGTTAAAGAAGAGGAAGAGCCTCAAAGCTATGACGAAGCCAAAGGCAAGAAGCAATGGCAAGAAGCAATGAAAGAAGAATTCACCGCACTGGAAGAGAACAAGACATGGGAGCTTGTTCCTAAACCGAATGGTAAGAAAGTAATTGGAAGTAAATGGGTGTTCAAAATAAAGAAACTTGCAGATGGAAGGATAGCCAGACATAAGGCGAGACTGGTTATCAAGGGCTATGCTCAGACGCATGGCATAGACTATGATGAGACGTTCAGTCCGGTGGCAAAGATGTCAACCATAAGAACAGTGATTGCTATAGCAGCATCAAAAGGATGGAAGCTAAGTCAGCTAGATATAAAGAATGCATTCCTGAATGGATATATATCAGATGAAGTATATATGGAACAACCGGAAGGGTTTATAAGTTCCAGATACCCAACCTTTGTTTGCAGGTTAAGAAAAGCTCTTTATGGACTGAAGCAAGCCCCAAGAGCTTGGAACTACAGACTCGTGAAGTATCTGAACGAACTTGGATACCAAAGTTCGAAGGCAGATGCAAGTCTACTCATCAAAAGAACAGAAGAAGGAATGATCTACATTTGTATCTATGTAGATGACATAATAATTACAGGAACCTCAGATGCAGGAATCACAGAAGTAAAGAAACTGCTAGAAAAGGAATTCAAGATCAGTGACCTAGGAAAATTATCATACTTTCTAGGAATGGAAATCACATATACAGATCATGGTGTGTATGTCACACAAGAAAGGTATCTCCTGAACTTACTGAAGAAGTTCAACATGGAAAATTGCAGAGAAGCTTCAACACCGCTTGAAATAAACCATAAACTCAGTAAATATAGTGGTACAGAGTTTAAAGATATGAAGAAATACCAATCGTTAGTAGGAAGCCTAATATATGCTACGCTGACAAGACCGGATCTTAGTTTTCCGGTGGGAGTTCTCTCACAGTTTATGCATTGTCCGACAGATCAACATTGGGTTGCAGGACAAAGAGTTCTCAGATATATCAAAAGAACTATAAAGGAAGGATTATATTATCCTTTTACGTCAGATATAAAGCTCAGAGCATATAGTGACTCAGATTGGGCAGGAAGTCAAGATGACCGAAGATCAACGCACGGGTATATGATATACCTAGGAGATAAGCTGGTAAGCTGGTGTTCGAAGAAACAACACACAGTAGCCTTATCATCAACAGAAGCAGAATACAAAGGACTGGTAGAAGCAGCAAAAGAAGTAATATGGATGCAGACGTTACTTAAAAGCATGGGTATAGATCAAAGTATGCCGATCATACATGGAGATAATATGAGCTCGCTGTATCTTGCAGCGAATCCTGTGTTTCATGCGAGAACAAAACACATAGAGATTCAGTACCATTTCCTAAGGGAAAAAGTAATGGAGAAAGAGATAGAAATAGTCTACACTCCTACGAAAGATCAGATTGCAGATATTCTGACAAAGAGCTTGGATGGAACAAAAACAAACAGATTCAAAGAAATGGCAGGAATAAAAGAAAGAAAAATATATGAAAGACCGGAAGAGGTCAAATTAGTGATTGAGGGGGAGCTGTTAAGGAAACACTCACGAATTTGACACAACAAACAAGAGAGAAACGGAATCTTCCAGAAAATCAGTGCACAGGTGTACAGTATGCGAAGTTAGTGCGCGGTGTCCGCATAACAGAGCAATTAACCGCGGCGGGCGCGTAAGGCGCGCATAACGCGAATTGAAGAATGACAGAGCAAAGGAGCGCCAAAGAAAGTGTATATATATACAGCAAGATTTGAAGAACAGTGTGCGCGGGTGTGTGTGCGTGTATGCGAGTAACGCTGATACACAGAGGAGAATGAGAGACTGAGGGAAGACGCCATAGATCGCGTATGAGTGAAGAGAGATTTAGAAGTTCTCAGAAGACGCCATAGATCGCGTATGTACAGATGAATAACACAAGCCTGAAGTGTCGGGTCTTTTCATCTGAAGAGAGATGGTAATAAGGAACTACTCACTGTAGGAGAGTTCTGTAACTTGAGCAAGAAGAGGCCAAGCTTACTTGTACACATCTTCTCTAATCTAAAACACATGTTCATGTGGATGTCTGCGTGCAATCTTTACTTGTGAAGAATCTGAAGTTATTTCGTGTTACGGTAGGAAGCTTAGTTTATCGTTTGCTGTCACGACTCGTTACTAAACGTGCTCCAGTACTTTCTCTGTAAACGCATGTTTCGGTGAATAACAGTTTACGCAGTAAACATATTTCAGTAAATTTTCTGTCAGTTACAGTTTCTCAGAAATCAGGACTTTTTCGGTAAATCAACGAAGTATAACTCGTAGCAGAGGTTGAAGTTTTGTATGAGAGATAGCTCATCTTGTAGCTAGACGTCTCTACTTTAAGCTGGTCACAGTTTCCGGTGGAGTGAAGATGTACACATAGTACAAAAGTTAACCGGAAAATAGCAGTTCAGAACTGTGAAGTTTCCAGAAGGAAGTTCATTCGGTGAAGGAAGCTCACACACTACTTCCTTACTTCACATAAGTTCATCTGAAGCAATTACGAACAGATTTAAGTTCATTTCGGTGAAGTTCCGGCACAACTACGGTGTCAGTCCAGTAACAGTCTGGTGAAGTTCCGGTGGAACTTGTGTCGCAGGATAACGCAGTTAAAACGACGTTAATTAGGCTGAGCTACTGTTGATTACAGAAGTGTTCTGAATCACTCTAGTTTAGCATTCTATTGCGGTGGCGCGGCAATTTCCGCAGGCCTGACAGAGTTCACGCCTTGTCGCGAAATCCACCTTCAGGGCGAAAGTATTTCCGCAACAGTAGGCGTTAGAGCTGAAGCTTTCCCCCAACAAATCCAACCAATAAAGGATTTTCTGTGAGTAGAGATGTAATTTTTGATGAAAACAAATCATGGTTTGATGATGACAGGAAAGTGAAGCCGCCATATGACTTGGATGAAGATTTTCCATCACTTCAACCAAAGGAGCCAAAGCAGATTGAAGAAAGTGATTCGGAGATTGACCTAGAAGACTTGGAAAGACTAAAGCTATGGAAGAACAAAGGTAAAGCAAAGATGCAGGATGCTACATATGGACCCGAGAGCTCACATCAACCACTTAGAAGGTCTTCAAGGGAGAAGAAGAAACCAGAGAGGTTTGGTTATGATACTTCTTTGGTCACGAAGCACTCAATCTACATTGCAAAGGATTCAACCAATGAAGAACCTACCACATTCGAAGAAGCACAAAGCAAGAAAGCTTGGAGAGATGCAATGGATGAAGAAATGGAAGCCTTGAAGGAGAATGACACCTGGGAGCTTGTACCTAACAAGCCATCTATGAAGATAATCAGATCTCGATGGATATACAAAATCAAGAGGAATCTAGATGGAAGTATAAATAGACACAAAGCAAGGTTAGTTGCTAAAGGGTTTGCTCAAACCCATGGTATTGATTATGAGGATACTTTCTCTCCTGTTGCAAAAATGCCTACAATTAGGGTTCTCATTAGTCTTGCTGCATCTAGAAATTGGAATCTTTATCAACTTGATGTAAAGAATGCTTTCTTGAATGGATGGATTTCTGAGGAAGTGTATATGGCACAACCTCCTGGATATGAGGATGTACATCATCCTAACTATGTATGCAAACTAAAGAAAGCTTTGTATGGATTGAAGCAAGCTCCAAGAGCTTGGAATTTCAGATTGGTGACTTATTTGCAGGACCAAGAATTCAAAGCTAGCAAGGCGGATACCTCTTTGTTTATAAAGAGGAATGGATCTGAAGTGATCTATTTATGTGTGTATGTTGATGATATTATTATCACAGGCAATGATCTTGAAGGAATCAAACAGGTAAAGAGTCAAATGAAGGAGGAGTTCAAAATAAGTGACCTCGGACCACTCACTTATTTTCTTGGATTGGAGTTGATCTACACAGATTCAGGTATATACATCACACAAAGGAAGTATGTCCATGACATGCTCGTCAAGTTCAAGATGGAAAATACCAAGTGTGCAGGTACACCTATGGAGCAAAATCATAAGCTTAGTGCTTATGAAGGAGAGCCAATTGAAGACATCACAAGCTATCAAAGCTTGGTTGGAAGTTTGAACTATGCAACACTCACAAGGGTGGATATATGCTATAGTGTTAGCATATTGAGTCAGTTTATGCATAAGCCGAGAAGACCACATATGGAAGCGGCCAAGAGAGTCCTCAAGTACCTAAAGGGGACCATGAATGAAGGTTTGTTCTATTCATATACTTCAGATATTGAGCTAAAGGTCTACTCAGATGCAGATTGGGCCAGATCTAAAGATGATAGAAGAAGCACATCAGGGTATATATCATTTGCAGGTTCAAAAATCATTTCTTGGTCATCGAAGAAGCAACCAACCGTGGCATTATCTTCTACTGAAGCAGAATATAGAGGTTTGGCTAATGCAACTCAAGAAATCATGTGGTTAAAGTCTTTGTACACAGATCTTGGACTTCATTCTTCAACACCTCATATTTTTGGTGACAACACAAGCTCACTACATCTAGCAGCTAATCCGATATACCATGCTAGAACCAAGCATATTGAAGTCCACTACCATTACGTAAGAGAGAAGCTAATGAGCAAGGATATTCAACTATCCTATGTCTCTACAGATATGCAATGTGCCGACATGTTGACTAAAGCTCTTGATGGTACAAAATTAAGTAGATTCAAGTTGATGATTGGCTTGCAGGAAATCAAGGACAATTGAAGACTTATTTGAAGGCCAAGCATGTTAGGCTTGAGGGGGAGCTGTTGGTGCATTTTACCCAAGCCTACATGCTTGATATATTTGATATCATCCTTATTTGTAAGTCACATGAGTAATCATGTGAACACCTCTTGTAAAAGAGTTCATTTTTATCTCTTGTAATTGAAAAAAGAAAAAGGAAAAGGATGGCTTACCTCATGCATGATGTAAAAGCAATTTTGTGGCTCTAACTACCAAAACCCACGACTTTTTGAGCTGAGGGAATATCTCCTAACTTTGGGGATCACTTTTAGGTGGAGCCATTTGAATTCGAATTCAAAACTCCCTCCAAGAATAGCTATAAAAAGACCAAGAAGGAAGAGGCGATTAGCAAGCCTTGTACGTGACCACTTCATGTCATTTTGTAGAGATTGAAGAGCTTACTCCATAGCTCTATCATTCTACTCCCATTGTGCAAAGATTCATTGCCAATGTGGTTGTAATCATATGTGAATCTATACATTTATCATCATCTACTTCTCTGTTTTGTTCTCTGCTATACCTACTCAGAGTAGTAACTTCAGAAGGTCATATCTCGAGTTCTACTGAATCCTTTTTAGTGATTTAACATGTGTTGGATAGATCTTACTGTCTAGTTTCTGCATAAAACTTTTCAAGGTCATTGGATTAATAGTTTTGAAGATATCTACAATTTGGTGCTCACTGGTCTATCTCTACAGAGCCCGAGAATGGTGGGCGTGTTCCAGAAATTGATAAATTTTGTTCTGAGTGCTCAGTCCATCATTTGAAGTGTTTTAACTTGGATTGGGAAGCTTGCTAAGTCTATTTGCTATACCCAAAAGGAAGGTTTCTAATTCCTACCAGGTTGAGAGCACTGTTCATTTTTTCCATCAGGTGTATGTCCAAAAATAGCAAGTTTTGGGAGCTAGTCATTTCGCAACTAGTCTGTCTTGACTTAAACTTTTCGGATACATGTTCCAAAGTACTTGGCTGATTTTTTGGTGGATTTGGGAAGCTCAAAGAGTCTACTAATCAACTCTGAAGACTCAGTTGGCTGGTGTGAAGCTCGTTGTAGCATCACCTACTCATCTTTGGATTGCATCCACCATCTCTCTTCACAGTGGTATCAGAGCATAGTCAAGCAACATGGGAGATGGATTTCCATCAACAATTGACAAATTGGATCGAAACAACTACCCGGCATGGTC
Organism: Ceratopteris richardii; assembly: GCA_020310875.1. NCBI lineage: Eukaryota > Viridiplantae > Streptophyta > Polypodiopsida > Polypodiales > Pteridaceae > Ceratopteris > Ceratopteris richardii. Next base: position 25,387,370 of record CM035419.1, on the reverse strand, counting down.
TCTAAGGATGGAGGCTTACCTTCAAGGGAGGAATCTATATGGATTCATATCCGGAGATGAAGCAATGCCAACCATGAGGAACAAAGGGCAACCATCACATGAAGAAGTGGAAGGACTTTCGAATTGGTGTTCGAAGGATGCACTTGCAAGGTCCTATATTCTAAAATCAATCTCTGATTTTCTTTTACCTCATGTCAAGGGATGCAAGACATCAAGAGAGACCTGGAATGCACTTGCTTCTTTCTTCTCTTCCAACACTCGAGCAAGGAAGAACCAATTGTGGATGGAGTTCACAACAATGAAGAAAAGCCCGAAGCAAAATGTGACTGATTATGTCACAAAGATGAAGGAGATTTTCGACCAACTTGGAAGCATTGGAGAGGTAATTGAAGAAGAGCAAATCATAAGACAAATCATGAATGGAATCAAAGCAGACGACAAGTGGGAGTCATTCACAACAGCCATGGATTTATACATGGATATGCATGTACGCGACCTCAACACACTCATGGGCCAACTCTTCACTCATGAAGCAAAGATTAGCAAAGGTGGTTAGTCCTCAAGAGGTAATCAAACTTGTGCCTTATATTCTGATAAAGCTAAGGTCAAGGACAAGTCAAAGAATAGGAAGAATGAAGATGAAGGAAGCTCTTTCCAAGCAAACTTTGCAGGTAGAGGAAGAGCTAGAGGAAGATGTAGAGGTGGAAAGCAAGGCAGGGGGAGATTCCAATCATCTCAACCTTGCAACATATGTGGCTTATCTAACCATACTACTGAAGAATGTTTCAGGAACCCGAGGAACTCAAGAGGAAGACGATTTAATAGAGGTGGCTATGGATCAAATAGAGGTAGATACAATGGAGGCTACAACAACAACAACTACTACAACAACAATTACAACAACAACAACAACTATCAAAGTGGCATAGAGGAAGAAGAGATTACAATAACTATGCAGAGGACGAAAGTCAAGAAGATTCATTATTGATTATGAATCTATCAGCGAAGAAGGGTAAGGATGATGATCACATATTTTACATTGATTCGGGATGCTCGAACCACGTAGCAGGAAATGTGGCTTTACTTTCTGATTTGGAAGATCCTCATAACAAGCATGAAGTGCAGATAGGAGATGACACAAAGCACTCAGTGGAGAAGATAGGTAATGTGAAGACATCAGATGGGAATATGAACCTCTTAAGCAAAGTCTTGTATGTCCCTACAATTACCAAAAATTTAATAAGTGTTGGACAGATTGTTGAAAAAGGATTGCAGGTTAGATTCAACCGATTTGGAGCATATGTTGAAGACCCAAGGCAAGGCTTTCGAAGGATTTCCAAAGGAGAAAAGACAGAAAGGCTTTTCACTTTTGAAGTGGAAGACACAAAGAACATAGCTTTGTCTAGCTATGGATCTCAAACTCTAACAGAGTTGGAGATATGGCACAAAAGGCTTGCTCACATTGGTGAGAGGACACTCAAAAAAATTTGCAGGGACCAAAGTGTACTTGGTTTGCCTAATATCACAAGGCAACACATAGTTTATAAGTGTGAAGCTTGTCAACTCCGCAAGGCTCATAGACAACCTTTCAATAAGAAAGGATATATGTATCAAAATCCTTTGGATCTAGTGCACACGGATGTGTGGGGTCCAAGCAAGGAGCCATCTATATCAGGCGCTAGATATTATGTGTCTTTCATAGATGATTGTAGCAGGTGGACCATTCTATTTTTCATGAAGCACAAGGATGAAGTGTTTAACTGCTTTAAGAAGTATGTTGCTCTTGTTGAAAACCAAACAGGTAGGACTTTGAAACGACTCAGATCAGATGGTGGAGGAGAATACTTCTCTTCTGAATTTGATGCCTTCTTGCATGAAAGAGGCATTAAAAGGGAAGTCACTACAAGGTATACACCCGAACTCAATGGTGTAGCAGAGAGGAGGAACAGAGCTATTGTCGAAGCAGCAAGGTCCATGCTCAACGAAAAGGGATTGCCAAACTACCTATGGGCAGAGGCTGTGTCTAAAGCCACATATCTCATAAATAGACTTCCATCTAAGTCACTAGATGGAACCACTCCATATGAAGTGTGGAATGGAAGAAGACCTAGTCTAGAGCATTGCAAAATCTTTGGATGCTTAGCCTATGCTCACATTCCTTCTCAAGTAATAGGAAATTGGATCCCAAGGTAGAGAAGTGTGTATTCATTGGTTATGATCAAAACCAAAAAGGATATAGATTGTACAATCCAACCAATAAAGGATTCTCTATGAGTAGAGATGTAATTTTTGATGAAAACAAATCATGGTTTGATGATGACAGGAAAGTGAAGCTGCCATATGACTGGGATGAAGATTTTCCACAACTTCAACCAAAGGAGCCAAAGCAGATTGAAGAAAGTGATTCGGAGATTGACCTAGAAGACTTGGAAAGACTAAAGCTATGGAAGAACAAAGGTAAAGCAAAGATGCAGGATGCTACAGATGGACCCGAGAGCTCACATCAACCACTTAGAAGGTCTTCAAGGGAGAAGAAGAAACCAGAGAGGTTTGGTTATGATACTTCTTTGGTCACGAAGCACTCAATCTACATTGCAAAGGATTCAACCAATGAAGAACCTACCACATTCGAAGAATTACAAAGCAAGAAAGCTTGGAGAGATGCAATGGATGAAGAAATGGAAGCCTTGAAGGAGAATGACACCTGGGAGCTTGTACCTAACAAGCCATCTATGAAGATAATCGGATCTCGATGGATATACAAAATCAAGAGGAATCCAGATGGAAGTATAAATAGACACAAAGCAAGGTTAGTTGCTAAAGGGTTTGCTCGAACCCATGGTATTGATTATGAGGAGACTTTCTCTCCTATTGCAAAAATGCCTACAATTAGGGTTCTCATTAGCCTTACTGCATCTAGAAATTGGAATCTTTATCAACTTGATGTAAAGAATGCTTTCTTGAATGGATGGATTTCTGAGGAAGTGTATATGGCACAACCTCTTGGATATGAGGATGCACATCATCCTAACTATGTATGCAAACTAAAGAAAGCTTTGTATGGATTGAAGCAAGCTCCAAGAGCTTGGAATTTTAGATTGGTGACTTATTTGCAGGACCAAGGATTCAAAGCTAGCAAGGCGGATACCTCTTTGTTTATAAAGAGGAATGGATCTGAAGTGATCTATTTATGTGTGTATGTTGATGATATTATTATCACAGGCAATGATCTTGAAGGAATCAAACAGGTAAAGAGTCAAATGAAGGAGGAGTTCAAAATAAGTGACCTCGGACCACTCACTTATTTTCTTTGATTGGAGTTGATCTACACAGATTCAGGTATATACATCACACAAAGGAAGTATGTCCATGACATGCTCGTCAAGTTCAAGATGGAAAATACCAAGTGTGCAGGTACACCTATGGAGCAAAATCATAAGCTTAGTGCTTATGAAGGAGAGCCAATTGAAGACATCACAAGCTATCAAAGCTTGGTTGGAAGTTTGAACTATGCAACACTCACAAGGGTGGATATATGCTATAGTGTTAGCATATTGAGTCAGTTTATGCATAAGCCGAGAAGACCACATATGGAAGCGGCCAAGAGAGTCCTCAAGTACCTAAAGTGGACCATGAATGAAGGTTTGTTCTATTCATATACTTCAGATATTGAGCTAAAGGTCTACTCAGATGCAGATTGGGCCGGATCTAAAGATGATAGAAGAAGCACATCAGGGTATATATCATTTGCAGGTTCAAAAATCATTTCTCTGTCATCGAAGAAGCAACCAACCGTGGCATTATCTTCTACTGAAGCATAATATAGAGGTTTGGCTAATGCAACTCAAGAAATCATGTGGTTAAAGTCTTTGTACACAGATCTTGGACTTCATTCTTCAACACCTCATATTTTTGGTGACAACACAATCTCACTACATCTAACAGCTAATCCGGTATACCATGCTAGAACCAAGCATATTGAAGTCCACTACCATTATGTAAGAGAGAAGCTAATGAGCAAGGATATTCAACTATCCTATGTCTCTACAGATATGCAATGTGCCAACATGTTGACTAAAGCTCTTGATGGTACAAAATTAAGTAGATTCAAGTTGATGATTGGCTTGCAGGAAATCAAGGACAATTGAAGACTTATTTGAAGGCCAAGCATGTTAGGCTTGAGGGGGAGCTGTTGGTGCATTTTACCCAAGCCTACATGCTTGATATATTTGATATCATCCTCATTTGTAAGTCACATGAGTAATCATGTGAACACCTCTTGTAAAAGAGTTCATTTTTATCTCTTGTAATTGAAAAAAGAAAAAGGAAAAGGATGGCTTACCTCATGCATGATGTAAAAGCAATTTTGTGGCTCTAACTACCAAAACCCACGACTTTTTGAGCTGAGGGAATATCTCCTAACTTTGGGGATCACTTTTAGGTGGAGCCATTCAAATTCGAATTCAAAACTCCCTCCAAGAATAGCTATAAAAAGACCAAGAAGGAAGAGGCGATTAGCAAGCCTTGTACGTGATCACTTCATGTCATTTTGTAGAGATTGAAGAGCTTACTCCATAGCTCTATCATTCTACTCCCATTGTGCAAAGATTCATTGCCAATGTGGTTGTAATCATATGTGAATCTATACATTTATCATCATCTACTTCTCTGTTTTGTTCTCTGCTATACTCACTCAGAGCAGTAACTTTAGAAGGTCATATCTCGAGTTCTACTAAATCTTTTTCAGTGATTTAACATGTGTTGGATAGCTCTTACTGTCTGGTTTTTGCATATAAGTTTTCAAGGTCATTGGATTAATAGTTTTGAAGATATCTGCAATTTGCTGCTCACTGGTCTATCTCTACAGAGCCCGAGAATGGTGGGCATGTTCCAGAGATTGATAAATCTTGTTCTCAGTGCTGAGTCCATCATTTGAAGTCTTTTAACTTGGATTGGGAAGCTTGCTAAGACTATTTGCTATGCCCAAAAGGAAGTTTTCTAATTCCTACCAGGTTGAGAGCACTATTCATTTTTTCCAGCAGGTGTATGTCCAAAAATAGCAAGGTTTGGGAGCTAGTCATTTCGCAACTAGTCTGTCTTGACTTAAACTTTTGGGATACATGTTCCAAAGTACTTGGCTGATATTTTGGTGGATTTAGGAAGCTCAAAGGGTCTACTAATCAACTCTGAAGACTCAGTTGGCTGGTGTGAAGCTGGTTGTAGCAGCACCTACTCATCTTTGGATTGCATCCACCATCTCTCTTCACAATTTTCACGGGCTGCTACAGTTTGAGACCAGTAAGCAGAAAAATATAGATAACTCCAAATGTAGGAATCCAATGATTATGAACATTTGTATGGTTATACTAGACAGTATGATGAATCCAACAAGCTTTAAATCACTGAATTTGGATACGTAACCACTGAGCAATGGCTTTGACAAGATGAGTGAAAAAGTCGGGTACCTGACAGAGAAGTGAAGATGAACAGACCCTGTTGACTTCAAATGAACATAATTGAAGATTGCAACATCCAAATGACATGAACATTTGTGAGCATATAGTAGACTTATAGAGGTAACTTTACCAAGTTAAATCACGGAAAATGATGCACCAAGCTCAGAGAAAACATCTCTGCAAGCTGACTGAGAAAACTGAGAGTAATGGCAGTGAGTAGTACACTTCACAAGAACATGGAAAGATGAACTCAAATAATCATGAAAATGAAAGTATATTGCTTGTACAATACAATGACTTACTGATACATATGTGTGCCTTGTAATCACACCTTGATATGGCATAAAGCTCAGCTCTTGGAGGTCTTCACATAGGTCTCTCTAACCAAGACTAAAACTGCCATCTATTTATAGTTGAGTTTGGGAGGCTAACTTCCCTCAATCACTCTCCAATCAATCAATGATTGATTTGATTCTCTACCTATCACAAATCACGAATTCGTGGCTCCTCTTTCCATTCTTGATCAAGTGGACTCAACCACTTAAGATTCTTTCACTTTTACATTAAGTAAACTCTTCAAAAGTTACAAGAGGTAGTTCACAAGTGAACTTTACATAGTCTTCTTTTTAAGGCTTCTTCTAAGACTTTGTGAGACTCAAGCCAATACTTAGGCTTGTCATAGACTTGCTCCAACATCAGGTTCTGTGGAGTTAGGCACATAAGCTTCTTGGGCAGGAAGGCTTATCCTTCCGCTTGCCTTGTCCTTGTTTTGAGAGGCAGGGTGCTTTTCTGATTGTGCAATTAGCCTCTCCAATCTTTCTAGCAATCCATCAAAGTGCAACTGCATCTTAGCTAAAGTAGAGAAGTTAAAGAGGTGTCTGAATTCAAACATGGTTTGAGCCAATTCCACCATCTTAGCAAAAATTTAGTTTGCTCGAGCTCTAGTTCCGCTCTAGGGTAACACTTTTCATGATCAGTTACGTTTGGCCCTTCTTGGATTCTGGCCTGATATGCCTTGAGCATCATGTTTAGGTCCTCGAGAGTGGGATCGACTAAGATGATCCTACTCTAGGGGGTGGTGGGATTGTATGAGGGGGTTGAAAGCTGGTGGATTGGAGGGAGATGGGAATGGCGGCGGTGGAGTAGTGTGAGAGTGAGTTTGAGATGTGAGTTCAATTATCTTGGCTTTCATTTCTCTTAGAATTTCTTCAAGTTCTCTCATTTTCTTTGCCCATTGTCTTTTCATTCTCTCGCGGCTATCTTTCCAAGCTCTGGTTCTCTTCTTAGTTATACTCTCAGTCTCGCTAACCTCAGGATTGTTTTCCTGTCCTAACCCTTGGTTTTGCTATAAAGCTCAAACTCTAGTGACCACTTGCATAGGGGCAGTGGAAGCCACACTTCCTATAGAGTCTACTACCAACCCAATAACGTCGATAGGAGTGATTTTTGGCGTATTGTTGGGATTCTTAGGACAATCTCGCAAGAGATGCTCTTTCGCACAATCGGAACAAAATCCTTGAATTGTTACTGACTGGGGTTGTGTAGGTGCAGGCATAGGGCAATCATCAATGAGGTGATCTCCTTGACATCGGTAGCATGTTCCTCTAGGAAATGGGGTCATACCTTCCTAGGTTGAGGTCTAGAGTTGGGGTTTGCGTACATGATATTTGCATACTCTGGCTCCCAACCAGATTCACTCAGATCTTCATAGTAATATGACTCATTATGCTCAGGTGAGTGCATGTAGTAAGCCTGTGGAATTTCGATGTGAGTAGAGTCAAAACTATGATCACTAGGGTCACTTTCTGAAAGCAATAGTGTTACTGGCACTATGGATCTATTCAAATTCTCTTCTGCAACTGTGTACTTCACTGGTATCACATTGGCTGGAGCAGGGGGTTGTTGTGCTAGAACTGGTTGAGATCTTTGTTGGCCCTGATAAGGAGGTTGGTAGGGTTGCTGAGGCCGATTCGTACTATTGTGGTGGGTACTGGTTCTGGTACTTGCCCTGTGGTGGATATGGCTGAGGGTAATTCTGTCTGACAGTTTGTTTGTTATAGGGACAGTCTTGTGTGGTGTGATTAGTGTATCTCCATTCTATGGTGCAGTACTGGCTACTAGGGTTCACTTGGGGTTGAGCCATAATGGGACATACGTTCGCCATATGGTCACCTCCACAAGTATAGCATCACCTCACTGGGGTAAATCGAGGTATCTGTTTGCTTGGACACCTAGCTTCTGAGTTACCTTCTCTCCGAGTTCCTCAATAGATGTGGATTGTTTAGAAGAGATGCTCGTAGAGCTATCTGAATCTTTGTAGATTTTTGAAAGCTCTAACTCCTCTCCTAGGTTATCTTCAATGTCAATGCACATGCGTACACACTCTTCTATGGTCCTAGGGTCCTTCAAGTACACGTATGATCTCAATTTGGTACTTAGCAATCCATCTAGGAATAAAGCCACCTGTTTGGTTGGAGTGTGTAACTCTGGAACAGGGCATCTCTCTAGGTATTGCCTAAACCTTCTTCCTGCCAATCTAACCGTCTCTTGAGGTATCTGCTTGAAACTATGAATCAATGAGGAAGTATTATGTCGTATACCACTCTTAGAGAATTTTGTAATGAAGGACTCTAGAAGTTGATCTACGTTCGTGAACTGCCGCTCATTTAGTGGTCGAAACCATGTCAGGGCAGTGTTCCTAAGGGTTAGACCAAAGGCATTGTACTGCATTAATAGGTCCTCAACTTATTCGGCTCTCAGAACTTGCCTAAACTCGGCCTCAACTTGTTCAGCTCTCGTATTGGTCTCCATTGCCATTGAAGTAATTCTTCATGGACTTAACCATCTAGGTTGGCCTCAAGGTCCTAGTGTGTTCTCTAGGTCTTGGCAAAGGAAAATCATCAGCATTTCTTTGATTTCTTGGGTCCCTAGGTCTCTCGGTTTCCACTCTATCCGTCTCTGTTCTTGTTCTTTCTCTTCCTAGTGGGTTAGCAAAGCTCACTTTAGGTCTATCTCTACTCATGTCCCTTTGAGCTCCATGAGCGTGGGATGTTCTAGCTCCTTGGTGGCCATAAGAGACATTAGATCTTGGTTGGGGAAAAATAAATTCACCCTTCCAAGTGTAGGCATGCCTACCATGTTCTGAGACTACAAAGATCCTCTCTGAATTATTGTCTAGATAGGTCACTTTCCCGGGCTATCAGGATCCTTGAACTCATAGATTGTGATCGTTCCTACCTCATTCAGCTGATCAGGTTTATACCTCCAAAAGGCTTCATTAGTCTCTTGGTTTAAGAGCAGATCTATGCTCTTATTGTCATGGGGAACCCACTCTGGTGTGATGATTCTAGTGAGGATTGATTTTCCTCGAGGAGTTCTAGGCTCTCTTGCTATGTTCCCTTGCTCTATGTCACTTAAGTCTGCTTCTGGGATCAAATTACCAAATTCATCTGTCCTATCTGGGTGATTTGTGACTACATATAGGGTTCCTTCTTTGTCTAGGTATGCACCATTTTTAAACTTGACTACTAGATGTTCCAGTCCAATGGGTTGATCTGGGTCTTTAATTTGGACCACGGCTCTTCGTAGGCCGTCCTCATAGATGCAAGCACCTAATCGGTTGGTCCTAATGTATTCCAGTTGAGTCTTGTAAGGACCTTCAACCTTTTGCAAGTAAGTCAGGCATGAACTTCCCATTGGTCTCTCCATTCCGTGAGACATCTCTGATTCGCTAGTTTCAGAGCTAGAGTAGTGTGAATGATTGCTCAACTGTTGGGCCCAAGACCTAGCAATGTGATTGACACTAGCCTTTGAAGACCTAAGGCTTTGTCTATCTCTCCCTAGGTGTCGTCTTGATCTAAGGTTCATATGCCTTAGTGAGCAATCCCAATTTTTACCCAAGGTGCAACCTCGTTGCAGATCAATTTGTATCAGTCACTTAGTTCTTTTTTAGTTGATTATCGTGTTTACGCTCTTCTCTGTATCACGTCGTCAAGAATATTTGAGTGATTTTCGGCACTTTAAGTTGATCGCACCATGTTAAATTCTTTCCTTTAAAGCTATCGTTCACAAAGAGATTATGTTTTAGCTTGAACTTGAGTGCTTAGGAAGTCTTCAACTTGATAGATGTCTATTGTCACCCTGACTTACTTCTAGCACTACTCGCACTTAACCTAAGCTAGGAATTGACAGAGGGAGTTGAGAATAATCCAACCTCAAGTTGCTTATCCCTTTCCCTTGTAAGCCCAAGAAGTGTGTTCCCAAGCTTGCACTCACTCTTGCCTTGAATGCCTTTCAATGCTATTAGTGGACTTGTAATAGTTCCAAAGTTAGTTCAAGATTTAAATTCAATTGACACAACATACCAATTTCCTTCATGTAACTCACAGACCAAATTGCCTTTTGCCTTTATGGAAAACAACCCTCAATATCCCTCAGTTTTCCTACCCCAAGGTATGGTGAACTTCAAATTACCCTATCTATAACCTTCGTTCAAAACGAGCTTTCCAATGAGCCTAAGATCACTCCGAACGGATTTCGTATGAGGAAGTTATGATTCTTTAGGGTTCTGGGGTTAAAACAGGGTTCAAACAGGATATCAGTCAAACAAGACTTTTCTCAAATTACTAGTGTAGGGACCTCACGAAGTGCTAATTACTTGATAAGTATGCCCAAAATTACCCCAAAATTTGGAAATAAAAACCCTAAAAATTTAGCCAAAAATGCCTGTCAATCGTGATTGACAAGGGTGTCCGTCGGGCCTGTCAATCGCGATCGGCACGTCAGTCATGATTGACTGTGTCAATCGCAATCAACAGAGTTGTTCATGAGGTCTAACATGCAAAAACAGTGCACACAATTTGCTCTCTCGCTCTCTCTCACAAGTGAAATGAGGGAAATGGAAGGGGAAAGGTGATATGACCAAAAAACTGAAATTTTCACGATGATGGAGATGGAGGTGGGAGATGCTAAGGATGATGATGGTGAAGTAAGAAAGAGAAAAATAAAGGAAAGTAAAGAAACTACCTACAACATCAACATCACAACTCTACGTCTTACCATCACACGCTCATCCTCAAAGCTCGATCCCCGGCAACGGTGCAAAAATTTGATGTAGTTCAGTGATGAGTAGCACCTCCTTTAATGTCAATCCGGGAAGACATGAGGATGGTATGAAGACCTCGAACAAGTGATGGCACAAGTGTGTGAGTGAGAAGCACACAAACATGCACACACATGCACACACATGCGCACACAAGGCAAGAACAAAGAGAGAGACAATGGAGTAACTTCTATTGCAAAAGAGTTCTCATACAAGTTCAAATCTACAACAAGCTAACCTCAAAAATGAGCTCTCTAACTCTTTTTATAGTTTTTGACTAGCTTTGGTCCTGTCCAGACCTAGTGTCCGACCTAGTTAAAAATTAGGTTCTAAGACTATTTTGGAGGCTCAAACGAGCTCTAAAAAATATGAAAATTGGTGCATAAATACTACTAATACTCCTCGTCTTGTAGAAAATGGAGTAGGAATAATAAAAAATGATATTTACAATGGTGTGAAGTGTCTAAAATCACTATTTGGGAAATATTAATTCATGAAAAATGATAGGCATATTTGTCGGATCTCCATTGACTGCTTTGCCTACTTGGCCCTTCTCTTTGCTCTGATTCTCTTCGTTGGCTTCCTTGTCTCGTAAGTCCTTGATTGCTCTGACCACTGCCAACACCCTGGAAAGGAAATGGACCAACCATACAAGGGAAGAATGTGAAGTATTTTGATGGCGATGCACCACAGTGTGCTCTCCTTCTCGAGAGCTCCACGAAGATACACTCGGAGTAGAAAACCCAGATCTTAACGTCATACACAGTACTCTGCACAGAGGCTACAGAATACGCAGAAAACACAATACACAAGGAGCATGGAGACAGACTTCTTAGGTCTTACAAATGCGGTTGAACTTACAGTCTGTGACTGACCAAGACACTATATGTTTTATTAAAGAACATATATAAAGAAGTGTCCACTGGCCATTTGGCCTTTCACATGCACACTAATGGTAACAATCTCCCACTAAACGCCAACATGGCCAACGTGACTATGGGAGAAAAATAAATAATGATAAAGAATACCTGAGTGTAAGTATACAAACTATACTTCCCACCTAATGGGCATGTTACAGAGTATATAAGTGATTGTGTAAGATCAAGAATCAAGTAACCCCCATCAAGTGACAACAGTGTCCAAAGTTATCCTATGGTAGAGCTTTATTCAAAGCATTTGCAGCATTATCTCAAGTGTGAACCTTCTCAAGAATAATGTGTTCAGTGGCTAAGCAATCTCTAATGAAGTGATACTTCACCTCAATGTGCTTGGTCTTTGCATGATAGACCGGATTCTGGCCCAAAGCAATGGAACTATGACTATCACCAAGAGATAGCACCTCCTGCAAAATGAAAAATGTACCCTGATGTAGACTTACAACTGTCTACACAACTAGCATAGTCAGAATCTATGTAACCAATAATGGATGCTTTTCCTCTACCTAAGCATAGAAACTTGTCCTTAGTGCCACAATCATCTTGACCGCTTCCCAATGCTTCTTGCCAGGATTAAACATATATCTTCTCACAACTCCCACTGCAAATGCAATGTCTGGTCTCATAGCTACCATAGCGTACATGAGACTAGCAACAACAGACTGATAGAGAATTTTGGTCATGAATTCCTTTTCCTCATCTGATTTGGGGCAATCATCCTTGCTCAATTTCACATATGTGGGTAAAGGTGTACTCAATGCCTTTCCACCCTGCATATTGAACCTGTGAAGTACTTTGGATATGTACTCACTTTGAGACAAGTATATGCATCTTTTACTCCTATCACGAGTAATGTGCATGCCAAGAATATGTTTGGCATCCCCCAAATCCTTCATATCAAATGTGTGACTCAACTTCTTTTTGGGAATTGACAAGTCATAAGAGGACTTCCCAGCAATCAACATATCATCGACATAAAGTATCAAACATATCAAGCTTCCATCTGAGCATCTCTTTATGTAGAGACAATGATCCTCATTGCTTCGAGAATAGCCTTGAGACTTCATAAAAGCATCAAACTTCTAATATCATTGTCTAGGGGACTGTTTAAGTCCATACAAGCTCTTCTTGAGCTTACAAACTAGACTTTCCTTGCCAAGAACTACATAAGCCTCTGGTTGTTCCATATAGATCTCATCTGTAAGATCTCCATGCAAGAAAGTAGTTTTCACATTCGTTTGGACTAACTCTAAGTCCTCCATTGCAATGAATCCAAGCAACATGCATAGGGTAGTCATCTTGACCACTGGAGAGAAGATTTCCTCCAAATCAATACCATGTTGTTGCTTAAAACCCTTTGTAACAAGTCGTGCTTTATACTTTGGAGAAGCACTATCTGATGTGAATTTCAGCTTATATACCCATTTACATGGTAAAACTTTCCTGCCATTTGGCAAATGTACTAAATCCCAAGTACCATTCTTGTGAATAGAATCCAACTCACTCTTCATGGCACACTCCCACTTGACATGATCCTCTGTCTGCATAGCCTCCTTATAGCAAGAAGGCTCACCGACATCTGTTAGCATAACAAAATCTAAACCTGGAACATATCTATCAGGTGGATGTGAGACACGTGCAGAACGTCTCAATGGTTGCTGAATAGGAACATGTGCAGACTGATCTGAATGGATATTCTCTTGAACATCCCTATGTGCAACATTTTTACACATGCTAACCGGAGGACTCGTATCCTCAAACACCACTCTTCTCACTTTAACCTCCTTAATGGGCTGTTTCTGCATCTTAGATTCATTGAAAATGACATCACTACTTCTGATCACTGTCCATGTTTCAGGATCCCATAAGCGATATCCAAATTGTCCTTCTTGACCATATTTAAGAAAAATGCATTTCTTTGACTTATGGTCCAACTTTTGTCTAAGATTCTTGGGTATATGAACATATGCTTCACACTCGAAAACTCGAAGATGATCATAATATGGTGGCTTCCCTTTCCACAGCTCTTGTGCCACTTTCAGACCTTTGGCAGTACTAGGTGAAAGGTTAATCACATGAACTACAGTCAATACTACTTTTGCCCAAAAGCCTTGTGAGAGGTTTGCATGATGCAACATAGAGGCTACTCTATCTTGAATAGTTCTATTCATCCTCTCAGCTACACCATTCTGTACTAGGGTATAAGGACCTGTAAGCTCTCTATGAATCCCTCTAGACTGACAAAAAAGGCTCAATTCATGTGAGGTATACTCACCCCCATTATCTGAATGTAAAGACTTAAGCTTAGTTCCTTTTACATTCTCAACTGAAGCAAGCCATTTTCCAAAAGTAGGGAATACCTCATCCTTCGATTTGATAGGATATACCCAAACTTTTCTAGTAGCATCATCTATGAAAGTGACAAAGTAAAGAGAACCACCTAAGGACCTAGTGGGCATAGGACCACACACATCTGTATGAACGAGATCTAAAGGTTGAATTGAAGATTCAATGTGTGTTCTATGCACATTTCTGGTTTGCTTTCCATATTGACAATGCTCACAAAATAAAAAATCAGAGAAAGATAACACAGGTAAGTAGCCAAAACGAGAAAGATCTTCCATCCCACTATGTGATATATGGCCCAAACGACCATGCCAAATACAAGCCATAGGCTATTTGCTAACAGCTAACAAGTGTTCTTTCTGTGATACAAATAAAGGATAAAGTGAGCCAACTTTGCTTCCTTTTGCAATAACCATATTGCCCTTTGATATGCAAAAGGACTAAGCATAGAAGACCACCTTGTAACCAAGGTCATCAAGTTAACCAATTGACATCAAACTGCATGATAACTGAGGTAAATGGTGTACATTATGCATTGTAAATTTTGAACCATCAATGAATTGCACAACCACATCTCCAATCCCCACAACATCACATTGGTAAGAGTCACCAAGTCTCACGGTACCAAGAGACTTTGCTGCATAATTAGAGAACCATTCTCTATGTGGTGTCACATGGAAAGAAGCACCACAATCTAGCAGCCAGGTGTGGGAAAGAGAATCAGCCATTAAAGCCTTAGTTGGCATAGTACTATCAAGTGTCAACGCATCAGCATCATCAGAAATAGCATTAATTTCTTCAATCTTCTCAGTCGAAGTAGATGGTGCAGGTAATTGTTTAACATGCCCATCAACATTCTGTCCTTTACCTTTAGCATTCTTTAATGCATAACAGTCTTTCTTCATGTGTCCTTTCTTATGAAAATAATGGCATTCAATATCCCTCTTCCTTGAGGTGTAGCAAACTAAAAAAATTCAGATGACCAAAGCATGCATGCCAAAGCTTTGCATCTAACATAGCCTGAGAATCATGTACTGCACATGCTGAATCATTCATAGATTTTTCATCGTCTATGAGCTTATATAGCACACGACATAAAATGCCATAAGCAATAATCATGTCGCCATTTGACATATGATGAAGTGTACATCCATCATCAACAAATTTGACAACCATTCCAATCTTGTCTAATGCAGAATTTGATAATAGATTTTTCTTGATCCCTAGCACAAATAAAGCATCCGACACAGTGAAAGAACTACCATTAGTAGTAATTAGAATGATCTTACCAACTCCCATGATAGGATAAGAGGAGTTGTTGGCGTATGTGATAGTATTCCCTGTAGGGGTAGGCTCAAGTGAAGTAAAGAAAGTGCACTGCGAGGTAATATGTTTGGTTGCCCCACTATCAAAGTACCAAGTATCTGAGTCTGCTGCAGACATACACTATTCAGGAGAAGATGGGTCAAAACTGTAAACAGTAGTAAATGCCCATTCCTCATTCTACACAAGATTAGCAGACTCTGTTTTTGGTGTAGAGGCCCCTGCAACAACCATTCGAGTCTCTTTGTTCTTTGCCTCTTTTGCAACCAGTTTTGGACAGTTCTTTATGACATGATCATTCTCTTTATAGTACTTACGAAATAATTTCTACTTTTCTGATTTCTTCTCATCTTTGTCTTCGTTCTTCAAATGTGTAGCATTTGTAGATTCTGCTTACTAGTAGATGAGCTCCATTTACCTTTGCCCTTCTGACTAGCCATGAAAGCTTGATCTACAACATGCATAATGGACCTGTGTTTTGCCTAGACTGGTCTTCTTGCAACAAGACAGAGACTAAGTCCTCAAATGAGAAGGCATATCGATTGTCTTTCATCATCAAATGAAGAGCAGAAGCAAAACTCTGATTTGAATCAGGAAGTCCATTCGAAACGGTCTGCACAAGTGAGCTATTTGGTATAACTTCATTAACAGAAATCAATTGTTCCTTCAAATCTTTGATCTTTTTTAGGAAATTTTCAAGAGAATCACCTTCATTCATATGCTCACTCTCCAACTATTTTCGGAGGTAAGCAACACGAGCCTCATTCCTAGCATGGTACAATGTGGTAAGTGTATCCCAAGCATCCTTAGCTGTCTGCAAGAGCGAATGTGAGGAATAATGGCATGTTTGACAGACAAGGCTATCAACGCATGTGGCTCAGCATCTGTAGCTTAGTGGTGAGTAGCACCTCCTTTGATGTCAATCGGGGAAGACATGAGGATGGTATGAAGACCTCGAGCAAGTGATGTTCACAAGTGGTGATGGAGAAGCACACAAGCATGCACACACATACACACACACGTGCATATAGGTAAGAACAAAAAGTTGAACAGTGGAAGTTTTGATTAAGATCAAAAGACCTTTACAAGAGCTCTTCTAAGTTCAAACTACAATTTTGCTCCCCCAAAAATGAGCTCTCTAGCTCGTTTTATAGTTTTTGACTAGCTAGTGGCCTTGTCCAGACCTAGTGTCCGACCTTGTTAAAAATTAGGTTCCTAGGCTATTTTGGAGGCTCAAATGTGCTCTAAAAATTATGAAAAATGGTACATAGATACTTCCAATACTCCTCAAGCTTGAGGACTCCTTGGCGTGAATAAAATAGAGTATAATCTACCAAAAACAATATTTATAATGTTCATGTAGTGATGAAAATCACTATTAAAAGGGAGTTATCTTGGAAAAATTGCATGGGCTAATTACCGGATCTTCTCTAACTGCTTTGCCTACTTGGCCCTTCTCTCTGCTCTGATTCTTTATGTCGGCTCCCTTGTCTTGTGACGCCCTGACTGTTTCCAACAATCCCCCCTCTCTCACATTTATCGTCTCTGACAGACCCTTGCTGAGCCAAGTGTTTCATGTAATATTCGACCACATCTATGGCCAAGTGGTGTTCTTTGAGCCTCAGTCCTCTGGCTAGATCTATGAGTAAAGCGTCCCAATCTACTAGTCCAGGTACCTTCGGATGTGGCATACACAGCTTGTCTAAGTGTAGGACCTGCTCCCCAATAAATAAGTGTAACATATGAGAGGGTCTGGGAATGAAGATTTCTTAGTGATACTCCCAGAACCTTGTGACAAACATTTCTTTGAATGTATGTTTGAAGCATGCTGGGAGATATGTGATACGAGCGTGCCATGCATATACATCATTTATAGATGGGGTGGTGCTCATATCATATACTAGATCGAGGTTGCCTTTGTTAAAGTGTAGGGCGGAGAGGTGAGGCTCTCTAACATTGTTGAATGTACAGAATATGAAAAGCATGAGTTCAAATATTTTGAGGAACATCTGTGCCATTACATCTAGTACGTTCTTTAACCTAATGCTCTAATGCCTAATGGTGGAAATCATATATGCAACCGTTGTAGTACCACACGACGGTGCCAGATATACATAGTTGAGCCACTTGGCACATCCTTTGACATTCTTTACTGCGTTAGAAAACTTTGACCATGATCATCGTCGAACGATAGGGCAATAACAAGGGTTATACTTGATATACAAAAGCCTTTTGTTCAAGGTGCGCACCATCTCCGGAGAGGTTTCTAGTAATTGTATTCTCTAGGTAGGCTAGAAGATGGTGTCCTATGTGGCACTCTTAGGAATGTCCTCAAGGGCGAACTGGGTTGCAAAGGTTTGCTCCTTCTTGGTGTGATGCTTGATCTCTGCCTTATAATATGCCATTAACACACAAAAGGGTACATACTGATCGTGGGAAGGTACCAATCCACCAATGATGAGATAAGTGCTTGAAGTAGTCAGATTTGATTAAGATTTCTTCCAGGCGAGACATGGATTGTATCTAAACTACCACTATGTCATACTAAGTGTCACTGACTTTTTCTAACAATTGTAGCCATTCAAGAGCTTCAATCTCGAATGCATTGAGCCCTTCCTATGTTTGTTGGCCTCCAGGTGCAGGCATGGCTTTGTAGGTTTCCTCAAATGTCTCTTCAACTTCAATCAAGACTACCTCTTCAGGTTCTGGCTCCACCATTGGAGAAGGTTTCCGTTCATACTGCAAAAGTTGAGTCTGCAATGTGGCCACTTGTGCTTTCAATTTAGTTACCTCTTCAAGTGTGGTGGTTGTAGGTGTTGCTTCATTCTATTGCTCTCTTTGACTAGCCAATTGCCTTCGTAGTTCATCACGCTCTTTTTCAAATGCATCATATGCCTCTAGGAGGTCTGCATGTGTATCCAATATTGTCTGCATGGTGGCTGAAGGGAGGGCTTTGAACCACTCTGGTTCGATCTCTTGAGGTGAACCTTCAATTGCCGCTTCTAGATCTTCTTCATTCTTTTTTTGGAGTCTTTTGTTCTCTTCTAATGCTGCGGACATGTGCTTCCTGAGTGAAGCGAGGTTACGACGTAGCTTTTGATTGTCTACCTGTTTTGTGCATAGCATTTCCTCAAGATGTTGTTGTGCTTGTTTATCTGGTTGGGGGGTATTGACCAATAATTCCTCATACCGTTTTTGTAAGGTATCATAGTTGCGTTGTAGTTCCACCTTGTCCTTCTACATGGCCGTGATTCGTTCTTGTAATGTCTCATGGTTTTTGAACAGGTTTGTATGATGTGCATCTAAATGTTGATAATCTTGTTGTAACTGATAAAGACATTGATATAAAGTTTTGAACATGCTATTTAGAGGGGTGGGTGCCAGAAAGGTTTGGAATGCAGGGGCATAGGGAAGAGGGAAAGGGGTGGTGAATGTCATGGTGGGAAATGATGATGTTGGTGGTATGTCCATTTGGTCGTGAGTGGATGCAGTCATGGGTGCTACTATATACATGGGGATGGTAGGTGTGGTGATTGTTGTGAAAGTGTACAATGGTGTGCTTAATTGTGCATGTGGGCCTCCTAGATGCATGATAGGGGAAATGTGGTTCCCTGTAACAAAGTTGGTGGTGTCGGATCATGATATTTGTGAGGATTGACCTATCTCGTATGATTCACTAAGAGAAATTGAGAGTGGTTGTGACAGTAGAGACAATGGTGGTTGTGGTATGAGGTGAGGGAGGTGGAGTTAGAGGGGAGGGTGGTAAGGGTGGGGATGGGGGTGCACTTGTTGTGTGGAGTTCAAGTGTGCATGTGCTTTCTTGATCTTGATGGTCATTTTTCGCATCTTCATTCGAATATTTGAGAGTGGAAAGGGTGGTGTGAACAGCCTCTGGTACTCCCAATGCATCCACGAGCAAGTTGAGGGAAGCTATGAACTGGTCATCCACACCTCCTTCCTCAAGCATCTTGTTCATTAGGGCTTTCCCAGATGCCAAGGATAGTCTATCTTGTTCCTTAACTAAGTTCATAGTATTGTACAATCTCTTCATTTGTACTGTGTATGTTGGGGCTTCTGCGAGTTCTGGTATAACATGTTTCCATTATTCGTGCTCCTCTTCATCATGTTGTCCTTCTTGCTCTTCATCTTGTTCGTCTTCTTTAGTCTCTTCCTCATCTTCATCCACTTTTACAACGATTGGTTGAGTTGGTTCAGGCTGGTCCGTGGCAGTCTATTGTTCGTTTAACTGCTCTACTTCTATCTCCAAGTTGTCTTCATTGATAATTCTGGCTACTTCTTCATCAGTCAAACCCTCAAGTGTGAAGCCTTGAGGAAATTCTAGATCGGCAGGGGTCGGTGGAAAGATAAGACTAGGCCCATCCGCACTTTGCCTTGGTAATCAGATGGTGAAGGGCCGTACTTGTCTTTGGGGTGGTGGAGTCATCTCTGGTGTCACTATCATGCCTGTGGACTATGCACATGGCACCTGAATAATTCCTCTCATTTTCTTTGATGGGGGCCCTGTAGCTGATGCCCTTCGCTGAAATTATTGTGCCCTAGTCCAAATGAGTGCCCTTTGGATTGCCACATTGTATGCAAGGCACCCGTACACAATTCTAGTGAGTGCACAACATCCATATAGTACTGACTTCTATTTCTTATACCAGCACTAATGTGCAAGATGGGTCTAGTCGATAATCAAATGTGGCATGTTGATCGTAAGGTTCAGCATGTCTGCCAAATAAGCTAAATCAGATGTTCTTAGGTGGCATTGTAAATCTCTCTTGGGCTCGGAATGTGAAATATTGCATGCACATTTGGAGATGGATATCAATAGTCGGGGTCATTTCCACCATGTCCTTCAGCTTAGTCAGGTTCCTGTTCTTCATATTCTCCAAGATCATTGTCTCCTTCTCAGTAGGGATGTGCATGCCTCTCATGTCTAGAGCTTCTCTCACCAAATTCTTGGTTAATTTAAAACGTTTAAGTTCATTCCCTCATGTAAGAGATGGAAGCACAAAGGTGCTTGTCCCTTTCTTATCTCTGCTAGGAGTGAGTGTGCTAACTAAATATGAACACCTCAGGAAGTCAAGCTTAGGTAACTGAGCACGGAAATAGTCATCCAAACCGGCCTTCCTCCATAGCGGTCGTAATCCCTCGCTTTCTAAAGCTTTTCAAACTCTCGTGTAAAGAAATGGTAATGTTCCCACCGTCCATTAAACTCTGTTTCAAACTCCCAGAAATAAGTGTCATCCCCAAGGGGTCCTATGACTTCACTAAACCAATGAGAGTGCTTACTAACTTGCGATGTGTGCCCATGGGGAGGATCTTGAATGGGTATGATGTGAATTGCTCTCAACTCCTGTGGCCGTTGTGTCAACTCCTCCTAGATAGGGATACTTTCAATGTCCACTATTTGAGAACCTGTGCCTGCCTGAGAGCTTGTTCCTGCAACCTTTGCCATGTTGAGGGTATTGATTGCCGGTTCTATGAGAATATATAAATACATGTTAACATTGCAATGGACACAAAATGATCATTTGTCCCCGTTACAACATTAACATGATGAACTGTGATGTGGTTAGCGGGTTGGTTAGTGCTCGTGTGACCGTGAGTGTGAAGTGTGGTCAGTGGATGAAGGGTTCCTAGGTGCTAATTGGGGTAGTGCAAAGTAGTGTGGATTCAGTTAGTATCTGGAGGTGGGCTTACACAGTGGGGTTAGAGGGTTTATAACAACATTTGGGTTGCCAAAACATAGTGAATGGCTTTAGCTTTTGATTTCGTGGAGACTTCAGAAGGCTTTACAATAATGTCTACTTGGAAATGGGGCTTTTTAGGGACCCATTTACAAGTGATTCTACTCAGGCTCATGGATGAATATGTGACTATGCATGTCAAACAATTATGGGTATCGACTAGTTGTGTGTGTGAATAATGCTTTACATTGTGTGGTTTATGTGTGGCTATTTGAGCCCGCAAGCTAGCCTTAGGCACCCAAATTTGTCTTGATTGTGGGTCGGCCTTCATTGACTTCTTGGGCACCTAAATAGACATTACTTTCATAGGCGAATCTTTGAGAGACTTCTTATTAGTGTCCTGTCGTTGATCACTAGTAGGATGTTTAGCCAGTGGTTCTAACTTAGCCGCAATAGGATGCTCACCTTTTCATACCCACATTTGTGTCGGTGGCTAAGACATCGTGCTTTGTACTCTCCTTTGGCTATAAGCATAGGTCGTCTGCTTCCTTTGCGTTCGGTACTCCTTTGGTTGCCTTGTCTCGATTGCTTTTGGAAAAGAAGGGAGTTCCATAAAATCCTTGGCTTCTTTGTTAAGAACATCATCCTCTTGCATCACAGAGTTTTGGACAAGAACAACATCTTTATCTTCATGTGTACTCCTAGAAGGACCATGAGTTGGTGCCTTTCCTATTTCCTTGAGTGCTTCATTTTCTAACTCAATGGTAATGTGATTCTGATTTACCCAGACTTGAAGAAGTCCACTTCTTAGGTTTAGGTGGACTCCATGATCGTAGATGCAGTCTTGACCCAAGTCAAGAGGCTCAATGAGATCCTCATCTTGACATACTAGCACTTTAACTATTAGAAGAACATCTTTAATGATGGGAAGCTCCACCTTGCCCATGCAAGGGGTTTCCACACCTCCCAATCCTACAAGATAAGCTTTTATAGGATTGACTTTTAATTGCAATTCTTGATAGTAAGAAAGTCTAACAGCACTAGTGGTTGCATCTGAGACAATCAAGGCTCTTACATTCCTTGCATTATTTCCTTGCCCTACCTCTAGGGTTGTAAAAGGTCGTTGGTCAACTATTCTATGGGAATGGACTCCTAGTGCATCACACATGGCCATGTGATATCTTGGAGCTTCATAAGCATCTGATATAGGCTCATCTCTACCCTGTCTTCTCAATTTCATTCTTCGGATACGTTCTAAAGCTTCTCCCTATGCTTCTTCGCGAATTCGCTTTTCTTCTTCCTTACGTTTCTTGGCCGTGTTGAGTCGATTAAGCATTTCCTCAGTGAGGGGTTCTTGATATAATTTGACTCGGCATCCATTGATGTAACTTGTTAGGATGTCACCTTCTAGGGTGGCTAATTGGACTGCCCCACTTGTTGATATTCTGTTAATAATCATGGGTCCCTAGCCACACTTCTCTAGCTTTCTTGCATGTTGCTTGAAGGTGTACACTAGTACTAAATCTCCTGCTTTTTCCTTTTCTTGGGTGCATATATTCCTGCTACTGCCCATTTCACCTAGTCATTCAAGATCAAAGATTCTAGAGGAGAGCTCATGGCCAGTCCAATCATACTCTTATGCTACTTTCAATGTAGGTATCAAGAAGTCTAATGGTAACACTGCATTTTGGCCAAACACCATCTGAAAGGGTGTGGCTTGGAGTACCATTTTTTATAGGCAACTTTGTATGCCCAAACAACATGGTGTAGCTATTTATCCCAATCAGAGTGTTTATTATTCATCCATTTTGTCAATACATTGAATAGAATCATGTTGGTGCTTTTGGCTTGTCCATTAGCTTGTGGATGATAGGGGGCAGACTTCTTATGTACTACCAAAAAGTCTTGGAGAATATTTTCAATGACTTCATTCAAGAAGTGCATGCCTCTATCACTTACTAGCTCTATTGATAGCCCATATCTAGTGAACACATTCTCAAATAAGAAATTAGCTGTTGTTTGAGCATCGTTCTTTGTTGTGGCCTTCACTTCTACCCACTTGGTTAGATAGTCTATGGCAACAATGATGTATTCAACATGTGAACCCTTAGTTGGGGAATTAATAGGACCAACAAAGTCTAGTCCCCACTTAGAGAATGCACGTCCACCCATCATAGGTTTCAATGGCATCTCATCTTTACGGATGGGATATTGAGTTCGCTGACAAACATTACACCTCTTCACATAGGTATGTGCATCCATGTGAAGGGTTGGCCACCAAAGATGAGCAAAAAGTATTTCCTTGATCACACGATCTGGTCCAACGTGTCCTCTTAATACCCCTTGATGAGTAGTTTCTAATCTCTTAAGATACTCACTCTCGTGGACACATAGCCTAAGATACCCATCTTTTCCTCACTTGTATAGATTTCTACCAATGAGTGCATAATCTCATGCTTCTTGCTCTAAGCTTCGTTGTCTAGTCAATGTCGTATCCTGGGGAAAGGTTTTTTTCCTCAAGAAGGCTACTAACAGTTCACTCCAATCTGGCACTAAAGACACTCGATAAAGAGTGGCATGTTCCACTGGAGGTCTAGTGCTTCAGATTGGGAATTCTTTGCATAACTTGTGCACATCTGTTTCCATTGCTGACCAATCTGCCCCTAACCTTTGTAGAGTTTGAAGGGTCCTATGTTTCGAATGGTGTTGCTGTAGTGCACCTACATGTGCTAATTGCAACCATATGGCATGCTCATCCTTGTCTACACGGCAAGCTAGTATGCCTTGATTGGTGGTCTTATACATGTTGCCTCCCATTATGTGGTACTTCTTAGACTTGACTACTTCCTTGTCTCTAGTTCTCAACACAGGATGTTTAGGTCCAAAGGTGAGAATACGCACTATACTTTTGGCCCACTCAGGCACTACTTCTAGATTGAACAGGTAGGCATTAGGGAGGTCATCTGATACTCCTTGAGGAGACTCTCCTAAATTTAGTCTAGAAAGGTGGTCTACCCTAAGGTGAGTCCGACCTTTCCTAACCACAAATTCAAAGTCGTATTCCATTAGTAAGAGGAACCATCTAACTAATCTTCCAGTATTGCTTGGTTTATTCACCAGATATAGTAATGATTGATGGTCTATAAAAATTTAAACTTATTTGCAAGCAAATAGTCTCTAAACCTTTTTACTGCATATACCATGCCTAATCCTTCTCTTTTGCATATACGTGCATTGTTCTTCACCTTCCTCTATGTTCACAATGATTTTCTTAGTCTTCTCTTTGTTATCATATGCCTCTCCTGCTTGTGCTTCACGTTTAGGCATCCTTCTCATAACTCTCCTATCTTCTACTTCATACTTCTTGAAATTTTCCTGGACCTCAAACAAATATTCTTCCTCCTTTGGTGCGGCTTCTCTCTTCTTTCTTTTCTTGTCTTCACTCTTGGAGGTTATCTGGGTGGTTAATCTCACATCCTTTGTAATTTCTTTGTGTCTCTGAGGGTGAGCTTCTAGTTCGTAGAAATATTCCTCATCTGATGCAAAAGATGGGTCCATAATAATCGACTCTAGGTCGGAGTCACTTGTGTCCTCGAATGCATCAGTGATAGGTTCACATTCTTCAATAACCGAATCACACATGATTGGCTCTATTGTGAAGACTCAAATGTCATAGCCATCCTTGTCACAGTGGGGTGTCCATTGTTCTTCATTGATGGCTACATCCATTGTTGCTAAAATTTCCACCCAACCATGAGGTTCAAATTCTTCGTCAGGGAAAACTATAGGTGCATAGGCTGGGTCTTGTATTGATCTATGAGTTTCCTTCAGACCTACCTCTCTAGCCTTCTCTCTTTTCTCTTCTTCTTTGGCCACTTTACACATCCAAAAGTGAGTGTCTTCATGCATCCATGAGGATCTTGATCCTATGGAGTGCACTGACTTTGTACCATCTATAGCCTTATGGATGGGATTCCACTATATAGGGGGCACATCTCTATGAGAGTAATCCTTGAGATTGACTTTGGTTGTGATGCCTAAGCGTTGCAAGTAGTATAGGATTGGTTCCCCAATCCTATACTACTTGCAATTGTCTCAGGAATGGTCTTCCCAGAATCTCTCATAGGCCTGGTTTTTGCTACAGTCACATATAGCAAAGGTGTGCTCGAACTCTACCCCACAAGTGGTGAGAGTTATTCCCTCTAGCAATCCCAAAGGTCTCTCTATGTGACCATTGGCCATTTGTAATTTCATTCTTGTATGCCTATGTGTTGGGGGTTGTGTATCCTTGATGAGTGATTGGAAGATAGAAGTTTCCTTCTTCTCCTTTGCTCATGTATCCTATCTTGTCCAAGGGTATTTTTGGCACTATTCTGTGAGATCCTACCTGAGAATGAGATTTTGCTACTTCTGGCACTTGATTGGCTACATGTTTCCACAATTCTGGCTTAACTTTGAGTAACTCTTCTAAAGTGAGGTTGCACTGCACTTTAGTGTTTTTCACTGTTCCTACGTATGCCTCAGTCTTCATTTCTTATCATGACCATGGGTGCTCTCATACAAGTGGACTTTGCTTCCCATGGGCCGGTGAAATGGGGTGGTTCATGTAAGGAATTAGACTCAAAATCTAATCTCTCACTAGGTTGGATATTCTCTCGCTCTCCATAAATGGAAGTAATGTCTTGTGGAAATTGATCGTGCAAGTCATCCACAAGTTCAATGAGAGGAGGAGCTTCACTTTCTTTAGCCCACTTCTCTTCTTGGATCTCTCTTAGAAATTCCGGGGAATATCAATTCAAAGAAGAAGGTGTGTCTGGTTCTATGGAGTTAGGCACATAAGCTTCCTGGGGAGGAGGGCTTATCCTTTCACTTGCCTTGTCCTCTCCTTGGGAGGTGGCTTCCTTTCCAGATCTTGCAATTAGGTTCTCCAATCTTTCTAATAGTCCATCAAAGTGCAACTGTGTCTTAGCTAAACTAGAGTAGTTGAAAAGGTGACCGGTTTCAAACATAGTTTGAGCCAATTCCATCATCTTAGCACAAAGCTTAGTTTGTTTGAACTCTAGTTCAGTTTTAGGGTAACACTTTTCATGGTGGTGGGTTGGAAGGTGATGGGAATGGTGGTAGTGGAGTTGTGTGAGAGTGCGTTTGAGACGTGAGTTCAATTATATTGGCTTTTGTTTCTCTCAGGATTTCCTCAAGTTTGCTTATCTTCCTTGCCCATTGCCTTTTCATTCTCTCTCTACTATCCCTCCAAGCTCTTGACCTTTTCTTAGCTAGGCTCTCAGTCTCACTAACCTCAAAACTCTTTTCATGGCCTAACTCTTGGTTTTGCTTAAATGCATGAGCCCTTGTGATGACTTGCACTGGGGCAATGGAAGTCACACTTCCCGTGGAGTCTACCACTAACCCAATGACCTTGATAGGAGTGATTTGTGGCATATTGTTGGGATTCTTAGGACAATCTCGTAATAGGTGCTCCTTCCCACAATCTGGACAAAAGCCTTGAATTGTCACAGATTAGGGTTGTGTAGGTGTAGGCATAGGGAAATCGCGAATGAGGTGATCCCCCTAACATCGATAGCATGGTCCTCTAGGAAATGGGGGTCTTATCTGCCTAGGTTGAGGCCTAGAATTAGGATTTGCATACATGACATTTGCATACTTCGGCTCCCAACTAGGTTCGCTCGGGTCTTCATAATAATATGACTCATTATGCTCAGGTGAGTGCATGTAGTAAGCCTGTGGGCTATCAATATGAGTAGAGTCAAACCTATGATCACTTGGATCACTTTCTGAAAGTAATGGTGTTACTTGCTCTAAGGCTCTATTCAGATTTTCTTCTACAGCCGCATACTTCAATGCAATCACATTGGTTGGAGGAGGGGGTTGTTGCGCTAGAACTGGTTGAGGTCTTTGTTGGGTCTAGTAGGGTTGCCAATAGGGTTTTTGTGGCCTATCAAACTGTTATGGGTATTGATTTTGATATCTCCCTTGTTGTGGATATGGTTGAGGATAATTTCGTCTGACAATTTGTTTGTTATAGAGGGAATCTTGTGTAGTGTGGTTGGTATATCTCCTTTCTATGATGCAGTATTGGCTATTAGGGTTCACTTGGGGTTGAGTTACAACAGGGCACACATTAGCCATATGGTCTCCTCCACAGTCATAACATCGTTTCACTATGGCAAATCTCGGTATTTGTTTGCTAGAGACTCCTAACTTCTGAGCTACCTTCGCTACAAGTTCCTCAATAGATGTGGATGGATTTGAATTGAGGCTAGTAGAGCTATCTGGATCTTTGTAGATTTTCAAAAGATCTAATTCCTCCCCTAGGTTATCCTCATTCTCTCTCTAGCTAAAAGGCGCTCTTCGAGGTCTATGCCATCTATAATTCACTAATACTTCATCACTAGCATGTAATGAAGCAATAGCATTGACAACTAGTATCTTGCTACATCTCTACTCATGTATGGTGAATCATGACTATTTACACACTCCTCAAATGTGCAATTAGTCCTTGTACTATTATGTAACCCTCGACTACTATTTATTAAACCTACTATATTTTCATGAATGTAAGGTCTTCCATCAATATATCATCTTTCATTTTTTGCATGTGAAATCCCTCTACTAGTAAGGGATGTGAGTCGATGCCAATCTCCCCACCCATAGATAGGACCACAAAATGACATAAGAGTGACTTTAGAGTCTAGAGGCTCATACAAATCCTCTACAATAAAGAGACCACGACCAACACTAGTAATAGTGGATGGAGCAATCATATAGTGATTACCCCAAAAGTTAAAAACCTCTCCATCTAAAGGAAGTGGTCCTCTATTCCATCCTCCATATCTTCTTCTATCATATGTTTGTACTAGAGAATGATCACGAGCTGGCAATGGATAATCTTCAACCGTTTCACTCTCTAAACCAGGAGGTAGAGGATTTCGAGAAACCTCTGCTTGTAATTGATGAATAACAAGTCGATGCATGTATTTTGTATGTATGTATGCATGTATGTGTTTGTATGTGGATATGTGTATGTATGTGTGTATGTATGTACGTATGTTTATGTGTGCATATATATATATATATATATATATATATATATATATATATATATATATATATATATATATATATATATATATATATATATATATATATATATATATATATATATATATATAGTTATAAATATATCAATATAAATATATATATATATATATGTATATTTACTATATATATATTATGTTTGTTATATGTAATACAGGAGTATTATGGAGAGGTAAGAGACAAACACATGAGGGATGATCTCCATCGTCACAGAGTGCTCGCACCGCTACCCATGATGTCACTACAGATACATCAGATCATGCAGATGATCGTGATGATGAGGATGAGGATGAGGCTCTTGATGATGAGGATAATCAGGATGATGATGATGATGATGATTGCTGGAGTTAGACGTCTGCGGAAGCACGTGAACAACACAAAGAAGAAGAAGAACACACAATACTGAGTGTACTACCACTAGAATGTACAAAGTTAAGTAACCCCTTAGGGCATAGGCATATATACAATCTGGGGAAAAAAACCTCCTAAAGAGGGAAAAAAGTGCCCGGGTGGCCCTAGTGTGTTCATACACATCACTACCTAAATATATCAACAAATCATCTTGGGAGTGATGTAGTGAACCAGGAGCTGGCACTCATGTATAAGGAAGTGCCAAACTATGTGGAATCAATCCACAAAAGGAAGTAAGCCCAAATCTTTACAGAAAGCTTCAAACTTCTTCCTAGGCAGAGCCTTTGTGAAAATGTTTGCAATGTTCTCCTGCATGGGCACATATGCCAAGCTTATCTCTCCAACAGAGAACCTCTCCCTGACATAATGATAATGCACCTCAATGTGCTTAGTGCGAGCATGGAACACAAGGTTCCTCGCAACTACCAATGCGCTCTGACTGTTAGTGAAGATGGTGGTGGCACAAGATTGACCAACACTCAAATCAGCCATAAGGCATCTGAGCCACACACACTCAACAATTGCTGTGAAAGCTGCCCTATACTCAGCCTCACAACAGGAAGTGGCCATAGTAGGCTACTTCTTGCTCAACCAAGATATGAATGAGCTACCAAGCATGAAGCAAAAACCACTAGTGGACACACGAGTGTCATAGCAACCACCCAGTTAGAGTCAGAAAAAGCATGCAAATCTGGCGGTAGTGATCCCCCCCTTGGGATAAAACAACCCAAGTAGTTGGGTACCACTCAAGTAGTGAAAGATGTGCTTAATAGCCTGCCAATACTTGACACCTTGGCCATGCATAAGCCTGCTTATCTGTGAGACAAGAAACTGAATATCTGGTCGAGTAATGCATAAGTAAATCAAGCATCCAACAGCCTGCTGATAGAGAATAGCATCAAATGCATCTCCAGCATCATGAAGACTCAATCATAAACTTGTCTCCATAGGAGTGGCAATATGTTTACTGTCTTCAAGGCCAAGACACGGCAATAATGTGTCAATATATTTCATTTGACACAAAGCCATTTGTTAGAATGTGTTTTTTAAAGACAAAAGGATTTTGCAAAATAGATAATTTTTGTATACACAATTATTAGAATGATGTAAAAATGAGGAAGAGTCTTCCTCATGATCCATTAGATGCTATGTATTTTTTAGAGATTTTTTGGAGCTCTCAATCTTAATTATTTTTAGATTAGAAGTTGAAAGGACCTAATTTCAAGGTGTGAACATGGACACTTGAAAAAGTATAAAGGTCAAAATTTTGTATTGAGAAGGGAGGCTGATCATGTGCACTTGATTATATGAGAATTTGAGAGCTCTTAGAAGAAAATCGTGTTTCCTCCCTTTTCTCTAGTTTTCATGGCTGAATTTGAATGTTTTCCTTGTGTTTCTCATGGACTTTGTTGGTGAGACCTGTGTATTACTGAGTGAAACTTGTAAGGAGAAGAGTCTTTTACAATATTTAATGATTATTTGTGGAAGATTACTACTAAATGTGAAAAACACCACTTCTGTTAGAATCGCAATTATCTTTTCATGATGATGCACGTAATGAAATTTAATTCTAAGTTCATATTTGGGATCTAGATGAAAAATAGCATGATTTAGGCACAAGAATCATAAAAAAATACTTATTCCGCTCAAACCCTAGTTTTCAACTTCTTCTTCAAGAATATCTCAGATAATATGGTCTTTTCTTGCAAATTCTTGGATCCCATTGGTACTAGAAGGGGTTGTGGTCTTAGTATACTCCTGGGATTCACATATAAACGATGTTGTTTACGCTAATACTTTATACTATGAGGACAACTCCAAAGTATAGCAAACATTTTTTGGCGTCGTTGTTGGGGAAGTAAGCAAAGCTTCCATTGGAGCTTTGGATCTTGCTGGATCTTTCAATATTGATGGTAAGAAATACTTTTGGGAAGGTAAAATTCTTTTTCTTCCATGTGTGCATTGAAAAGAAGGTAAATGTGCTTGTCTTTTGGGGAAAAATTGCTTCATTTATCTTTAAGAAGGTGATGTGACTGTGTTCGTGCAAATTGATTGTTTCATTTTCTTATTCCAAGTAAATGTGCTTGTCTTTTGGGAAAAGATTGTTTCATTTGCTAAAAAGAAAGTGAATGTGCTTGTATTTGTACAAATTGATTGCTTCATTTGCCAAAAACATTGATGGCTATGGAGTGTCTTGTTGTTCACTAATCAAGGTACAAATTTAGCATCCATTTTCACTTTTCAAGCTCATTGAGTCATTAAAAGAAACCCTAGATAAATTGTATTCTCTTTATTTAGGGTAAAATACCAAAAAAATAGAGAAAAATCTTTTAAAAATACAAAAAAAAAATCTTTTTACAATGGAATGGATGGAAGCTAAGAGATATTGATTGAGAGAAATTGTTTTCACAAGAAAAGTGTAAGGAAAATTCATAAAAACTAAAAAAAAATTACATAAAAAGCAACAAAGTGCTTTTTTTTTAATTTCCCTATAATATAATAAAAAATTTGACTAATTCTTTGATGTTTGCAAGTACAAAGTGAAGAGGAAAGAGGTGATTGGATGCAAAGTGAAAAGAAACACAATTTTTTTGAAAGAACCCAAAATCATGATTTTGAGTAGAGAATCGTGATTATTTGGATTTGGTAACCTCTTTTCAATTTTACAAATTTAATTGCATAGGTATATCAACCAAGGAGTTATAGTAAATTCAAGAGGAAAGGGTGAGGTTGAATGTGAAAATTTTTGCAAAACTTGGAGTTTATACATAGAATCATGATTTTTTGATGAGTGTGGAAGGGGAATCAAGCAAAAAGAGAAGAAGAAGAAAATCAAAGAACAAAGTTGCTCAATAAGGAATGAGGATCATCAAAACAAAGAACAACTCTCTGCCCAAAGCCCCGCAGGGGTATGCATCAAGCAACAATGCCAAAGGCCCAGGTCCTAAAAAGTGGAATTAAAGAAAGATAACAACCAAGACATTTCATGGGAGGTTGCACACAGCTTCCTCATCCACTAGGAGCTCGTGGTGAAACGAAACAAGTCGAGGAGAGAAACAGAACACATAGGATGCTTTATCGGATAAGATAACCAATTGTCTGAAGGTCCTAGGTATCTCTTCGTCCACTAGATGTGTGCGGTGGCAGAAGGCAAACAGGCTCAGTGCAACACAATAAGGGAAAGCACGTAGGAGGGAGGGATGGACCAGGGCGAGGAAATATCCATGAAGAAGTCCAAGAAGATATTTGGCAGGTAATAATCCTTCCACTAATTGTGTGCGGTGGCAAAAAGAAAACAGGCTCAAAGCAATACAACAGGTCAGATGTGTGAAAATAAAGACAAATCAGAAGACCAAAAGTTAGAAAGAGGCAGAGGCTGAAAAGTTGAAGCAGGTGACTAAGAATACCACATTGATGGTGTTGACAGTGATGGATGGATGCACTCAGGAAATCAGTTGGTGCTGCAAATCCTGCTTCACACCTGCCCTCCTTTCTCTTCAGATATACTTAGGAGACTCCTTAAGCTTCCAAATGACACCAAGAAACTATATATGTGCTTTACAAAATGATTGTGTAATGACCAAATCAAAACAGATGATTTTGAACCTTCACAAGTCAAAAAACTTTCTATTCTTGTAATGACACCTGCTCAGTCTTAAGCTCAGTGTGGCCAACACACTTACAATTGGATTAATTCCTTCTGGGAGTATTAAATTAACTTAACAAGCTACCATTAGCAAGTTAAATCACTCCAATTGACAAACTATACACTGAGAATGATCTTTAGTAAATTCAGAGACACCCCCGACTTTTTAGGGACTACACAGAAAAATACCAGTGACTGCCTCGACTGTGATTTCTCCCAATTGGCTGAATGAAATCCTCTGAGATTTTGTATGCTTGTATTAGACCTTGAGCTGGTTCCAATGAGCTATAGATCACTTGATTTGGTTCAGTAGATCCTGAGATATGCTCCTTTGAAGTTGACAGACTTGGAGTAGAACACTCAGACAAAACAGAGATGATGAATGTATACTTCTATTGATAAATGTGTTTGTACAATCTCATTAGCTTGACAAGCACAGCTAAATGAGGTATTGTGGTGTTGGCTATGAAGTAGCACTCACACACAATGAGTTACAATGATCAAATGACTCGGGGAGTGAGCTAGAATGAGAGAGTGTAACCGCGACTTTTTCTTCTTCAACTTTTATAGGAGTTTGTTCTTCATTTGAATTTGAAATTCAAACTTAGGCTCCCTTGAATCTCTCCTCTAAAAGTAGAGAGATATTCTCTCCATCTCAACATTCAAATTTCCACGACTAATGAGGTAGGTGAATGACTTAAGTGATTACAAAAAAATGACAAGTCACTTAGACTTTTACAAGGGGTAAAGAGGTAAGAACATATAGGCATATGTTCATATGAGCCTTGCTTTAAGTGAAGCCTTGATAATCCTTTATCCATGCTAATCTTCAATGAGTCCAAGGTTCCAAGCCAATGTGTGTAGGCTTGTCTTGCACCAACAGCTCCCCCTCAAGCCAAACACTTTGGCTTAAGTCTTCTTCTTCATTCTTCAATTACTTCCTGCAATCCAATCATAGCTTTGAATCTGCATAACTTGTTTCCATCCAATGCCTTTGTAAGTAAATCTGCACATTGCATATTAGTAGATACATATGTCAATTGTATATCTTACTTAGCAATTTCTCTCTCACATAGTGGTAATGAACCTCTATGTGTTTTGTTCTGGCATGATAAATTGGATTTGCTGCAAGGTGAAGAGAGCTAGTGTTGTCTCCAAAGATTATAGGTGGTCTTGTGAATAGACCTAACTCTGTATATAGAAGCTTCAACCAGATAGCTTCTTGAGTGGCATTGGCAAGCCCTCTATACTCTGCTTCAGTGGATGACAATGCCACTGTAGGTTGCTTTTTAGCTGACCAAGAGATAGGCTTATCTCCTGCAAAACAAATATATCCTGAGGTGCTTCTCCTATCATCCTTGCATCCTGCCCAATCTGCATCTGAGTAAACTTTTATGTCAATATCTGATGTATAAGGAAAATACAAACCATGACTTTGAGTTCCCTTGAGGTACTTCAAGATCTTCTTAGCTGCCTCTAGGTGAGGTATCCTTGGTTTGTGCATGAATTGACTAAGCACACTTACTCCATATGCTATGTCAATTCTTGTCAAGGTAGCATAGTTCAAACTACCCACCATACTTTGGTATCCTGTAATGTCTTTGATTTCTTCTCCTTCATGAGCACTTAGCTTTTGGTTAACCTCCATTGGAGTAGTAGATACCTTAGCATCCTGCAAACCAAACTTCTTGACCATATCCTGTACATACTTCTTTTGAGTAATGTAGATACCTGAATTTGTGTAGATCAATTCAAGACCTAGGAAATATTTCAGTAATCCAAGATCACTAATCTTGAATTCTTTCATCATCTGTCCTTTGATGTGTCTAATCCCATTGACATCATTGCCTGTAATGATGATGTCATCTACATAGACACATAAGTAGATTACCTCTGTACTACTTCTCTTTATGAATAGAGAAGTGTCTGCTTTGCTCATCACAAATCCTTGGTCTAGGAGGTAGGTGGTCAATCTGTAGTTCCATGCTCTAGGTGCCTGCTTCAAACCATACAGAGCCTTCTTCAATTTACAAACATAATGTACCTTTTTTGGATCTTCATAGCCAGGTGGTTGTGACATGTAGACTTCTTCAGATATCCATCCATTCAAGAATGCATTCTTCACATCCAATTGGTACATGTTCCAATTCTTGGATGCAGCTACACTCACCAAAACTCTGATAGTTGGCATCTTGGCCACAGGAGAAAATGTCTCCTCATAATCAATGCCTTGGGTTTGTGCAAAACCCTTGGCTACCAACCTAGCTTTATACCTGTTAATTGTTCCATCTGAATTCTTCTTTAATTTGTAGATCCATCTGGATCCTATTACCTTCATAGAGTCCTTCTTGGGTACCAAGTCCCAAGTATCACTTTCCTTGAGAGCTTCTATCTCCTCATCCATGGCTTCTCTCCATTCTGGCTTTGTAATTGCTTCTTCATAGGTTCCTAGTTCTTCATTCAACAAGTCTTTTGCAAGATATACAGAATGTTTAGTTACAAGTGATGTGTCATACCCAAATCTGATAGGCTTCTTCTTCTCTCTCTGAGATCTCCTCATTGCTTGAGTAGAAGTTTCTGGCTTATCCTCTAATTGCTTCATCTTCATCTTTCCTTTGGATTTCCAAGCTTTGAACTCTTCAAGATTTATTGTATCATCATCTGAGCTTGAGTCTTCTTGCTGAGTTGGCTCTTCCTTGGTAAGCTTTGGAAAATCTTCCTCCATGTCATAGGGTAAACTCACTTTCCTGCATTCATTCTCATACCATGAGTCATTCTCATCAAATATGACATCTCTGCTTACCTTGAACCCTTTGTTTGTGGGGTTGTAGAATCTGTATCCCTTTTGGTTCAAATCATAACCAATGAAGATACATTTTTCAGCCTTAGGATCTAGCTTTCCTCTTACCTGTGAGGGAATATGCACATATGCAACACACCCAAAGATTTTGCAATGATCCAGAGAGGGTCTCTTACCATGCCATGCTTCATATGGTGTCATGCCATCAAGTGATTTGGATGGCAACCTATTGATGAGATAAGTGGCAGTGGATACACTCTCTGCCCATAGGTAATTTGGCAACTTTTTCTCATTAAGCATAGACCTAGCTGTTTCTACTATAAGTCTATTTCTTCTTTCTGCTACCCCATTTTGTTCAGGTGAGTACCTTGTAGTGATCTCCCTTTTGATGCCTCTTTCCTGCAAGAAATCTTCAAACTCATTGGAGAAGTACTCTCCTCCACCATCTGACCTTAGCCTCTTCAAGCTTCTACCTGTTTGATTCTCAACAAGTGCAAGATACCTCTTGAAACAATTAAACACTTCATCTTTATGCTTCATAAAGTATAAAATGGTCCACCTGCTATAGTCATCAATGAAAGACACATAATATCTTGAACCAGAAATGGAAGGGTCCTTGCTAGGTCCCCAAACATCTGTGTGTACCAAGTCTAGGTAGTCTTCATGCATGAAACCTTTCCTTGAGTAAGGTAATCTGTGAGACTTACCAAATTGACATGATCCACATTTGTAAATCATGTGTTGCTTGGATACATTAGGTATCCCAAGCACACATTGATCCCTGCACATTTGCTTAAGAGTTCTTTCTCCTATGTGCCCTAATCTTTTATGCCATATCTCTAACTCTGAAAGTGTCTGATCCTTGTAATTATGCAAAGCAATGTTTTTTGTATCTTCTAGCTCAAATGTAAATAATCTACCTGATTTCTCCCCTTTGGCTATCCTTCTGAATCCTTGTTTTGGGTCCTCCACATATGCTCCATGTTGTGTGAATCTGACCTGCAAACCTTTCTCCACAATCTGACCAACACTCATTAAATTCTTAGTTATTGTTGGTACATAGAGTACTCTGCTTAATAGGTTCTGATTACCATCACATGTCTTCACATTTCCAATTTTGACAACAGAGTGTTTAGTGTCATCACCTGTTTGTACCTGATGTTTGCCCTTGGGCTCTTCCAAATCAGAAAGTAGTGCCACATTGCCAGCTACATGGTTAGAACATCCTGAGTCAATGTAAAATAAATGATCATCATTTGTACCTATCTTGGAGGTCATATTCATGATCAATAAGGAGTCATCCTGCTCCTCTGTGTAGTTGTTGTAGTCTCTTCTATTTCTGAATCCACCTTGGTAGTTTCCATTGTGGTTGTTGTTGTAGTTGTTGTTGTATTGGTTGTTGTACCCATTGTAGCTTTGATGTTGATTGAATCTGCCTCTCCCTTGAGAGTATCCACCTCTTGAGTAGCCTCTTCCTCTCTGATTCTTGTAGTTCTTGTAGCATTCATCTGTGGTATGGTTGGACAATCCACAGATGTTGCATGGTGATGAGTTGTAGAGTCTCCCCCTACCTGACTTACCTCCTCTGCCTCTTCCTCTAGATGACCTACCTCTCCCTGCATAATTAGCTTGAGAGGTAGAGCCTTCTTCATCCTGTTTCTTCTTGCCTTTATCTTTAACCTTCTTATCAGTATAGAGAGCAGAGGGGTTATTACCTTTTGATTGATCTCCAGCCTTGGTGAACTTTGCTTCATGTGTAAATAGTTGGCCCATGAGTGTTGTGAGATCTGGGGTATGCATGTCCATGTAGAGGTCCATTGCAGTGGTGAAACTTTCCCACTTATCATCTGCCTTGAGTCCATTTGTCACTTGCCTGACTATTTGCTCCTCTTCAATTTCCTCTCCAATGCTTGCTAGTTGGTCTGCCACATCTTTGATCTTTGTCACATACTCTGAGACTGATTGCTTGGGCTGCTTCCTAAGGGTTGTGAACTCAATCCATAATTGGTTCTTCCTAGCCCTTGTGTTGGAAGAAAAATAGTTTGACAAGGTTTCCCAAGTCTCTTGGGAAGTCTTACAGTTCCTTACATGAGGTAAAAGAAAGTCAGATATAGAGTTTAAGAGATAAGACCTTGCCAAAGCATCCTTTGCACACCATTGGTTGAGTCTTTCATGTTCATCCTTTGTAGGTAGTCCTCTAGTCTTGAATGAGGGCAACTCCTCATCTCCTGATATGTATCCAAATAGACTTCTCCCTTGTAGATAGGTCTTCATTCTTAATGACCAAGCTTGATAATTGTTTCTGTCCAATTTGTCAATGAAGGAAGGAAAACCATCACCCATGTTTACCTTCTTTGCTCTGATACCACTGTTGAGAGTGATGGATGGATGCACTCAGGAAATCAGTTGGTGCTGCAAATCCTGCTTCACACCTGCCCTCCTTTCTCTTCAGATATACTTAGGAGACTCCTTAAGCTTCCAAATGACACCAAGAAACTATATATGTGCTTTACAAAATGATTGTGTAATGACCAAATCAAAACAGATGATTTTGAACCTTCACAAGTCAAAAAACTTTCTATTCTTGTAATGACACCTGCTCAGTCTTAAGCTCAGTGTGGCCAGCACACTTACAATTGGATTAATTCCTTCTGGGAGTATTAAATTAACTTAACAAGCTACCATTAGCAAGTTAAATCACTCCAATTGACAAACTATACACTGAGAATGATCTTTAGTAAATTCAGAGACACCCCCGACTTTTTAGGGACTACACAGAAAAATACCAGTGACTGCCTCGACTGTGATTTCTCCCAATTGGCTGAATGAAATCCTCTGAGATTTTGTATGCTTGTATTAGACCTTGAGCTGGTTCCAATGAGCTATAGATCACTTGATTTGGTTCAGTAGATCCTGAGATATGCTCCTTTGAAGTTGACAGACTTGGAGTAGAACACTCAGACAAAACAGAGATGATGAATGTATACTTCTATTGATAAATGTGTTTGTACAATCTCATTAGCTTGACAAGCACAGCTAAATGAGGTATTGTGGTGTTGGCTATGAAGTAGCACTCACACACAATGAGTTACAATGATCAAATGACTCGGGGAGTGAGCTAGAATGAGAGAGTGTAACCGCGACTTTTTCTTCTTCAACTTTTATAGGAGTTTGTTCTTCATTTGAATTTGAAATTCAAACTTAGGCTCCCTTGAATCTCTCCTCTAAAAGTAGAGAGATATTCTCTCCATCTCAACATTCAAATTTCCACGACTAATGAGGTAGGTGAATGACTTAAGTGATTACAAACAAATGACAAGTCACTTAGACTTTTACAAGGGGTAAAGAGGTAAGAACATATAGGCATATGTTCATATGAGCCTTGCTTTAAGTGAAGCCTTGATAATCCTTTATCCATGCTAATCTTCAATGAGTCCAAGGTTCCAAGCCAATGTGTGTAGGCTTGTCTTGCACCAACAGATGGCGTGCGTGGCAGCCCGAGTTAAAACAGCAACCCAGATATGTGATATAAGGAATACCAAGGGGCAAGCAGAAGCAAAGGACATACCTCGGATAAAATAACAAATTGCTTGACAATCCTTGTCGCTTCTTCGACCAATGGGTGCATGTATTCAGAAGTCTTAGACGAGCTATAAATGAGAAGCAAAAGCGTGTCAAGGGACGACCGAGACAAAGAGGGGGAGAGTGTTGCAGAGCAAAGAGGTACGAAAGAGGAGCCCCAAAATTTTCAAATTAATGGGCATATTTTTTTTCTTCTTCAAAGTCTTAGGAAATTCCCTCAAGCCATGTAAATGCACTAGAGGATTCCTCTAGATGCATAATCCCAAATTATTGTAATATATTTCTTGTAACATGATAGGAAAATAGAGATTATCCAATAAAGTGTCGATCACTTGTGTGAAAGGACCTTTTTTAGGGCACATGTATATAAGTCACTTGGTGACTCTTTGTAAACACTTTTTTGCCATTGTGAAGAAGGAGAGCTCCTAATTTTCGAATTTGCTTCTTGCTTGCAGATTTTCATCCTCTCTTCAACCTTCTATGTGTGTGATGCTTGGAATGTGTGTGTAAGACTATTTTCTATCCCTCCCCACTATTTTTGAGCTATTGTAGTGTGTGTGTGTGTGTGTGTGAACTAATACGAGTTGTGGAGTGAGTGTGTGTGTTTCCCGCCATTCACTATTTCTATCATAACTTGATGCACGGTTGTCAGAATCAAGTGAAGCCACCTTCAATAGAAGCGTCTCGTCGAGAGCTTCGAAATGAACCCAGTATTGGCCATACTTGGAGTTCTAAGTTGGGAGATATCCTTGATTTAATGAAAACTGTTGTAAGTGGTATCATGGCAAGCATTTTCAGTAGTTAAGTGAGTTTGAGAGATAGGTTAGTCTTTTCTCATGCATGAGAGTTGAACCACTTCATTTACCATCAAGGGTGCACATGTCCTCATATGCTTGGTTAGGTCAGTTCGTCGGATTGACAAATAAGCGTGTGTCAATTCCCCACTATACGCACTTGTGTGGCAAATGAGATTTAGTCTCTTTGGCACAAGTCCCTAAGACTTCTTGACTTAGGTACACACGTTTTTGGTGTCATTGCCAGGGAACACACTCAACCAAGGTGCCTTCATGATGGTTATATCTCAAGAGTGATGAAATCGTACTTGTAGAAATGAATTCGTTCAGTGGCAAGTAGTCAAACACTTCAGCACTTATTACTTCACATCCTGGAGGTGTGTGTAATGAGTTTTAAGGTTTAGGGTTAGAAGAGAGGGAGAGAAGAAAGAGTTAGGGTTAGGTTAGGAAGAGATTTGGAGGAGAAGTAAGTGGAAAAGTACCAAGAAAATCCAAAAAAAAATTCAAGATAGTGTAGGATAGGCCTTAGTTCTCAAAAAGTAAAAAAACCAAAAACTTTTAGCTCATTTCTCATTTGCTCAAAAAGTGGTATCATCTCCATGCAATGATCGGTATCGTCCGTGTAGTATCGTGCCCTTCAGGCTTTCAAAGCTAGCTAATGACCTCAAGGCTTGAGCATAGCAACCTAGAGGTAAGCTACAATCAAACATTAATCCCAAAAATTTTGAAAATCTGCAGTTCCACGTGATTGAAAGCGCATTTGGTATCGCGAGGTGGGACAGAGTGTTTTTAGAACTCCTTTGAGTGAGACAATAGGCTAGGAGTGAAGAGGGGTGAGGGAAGAGGAAGGGGGTAAAAACTTTTTTGAATTTGGATGTGTTTTGGCTTGAGTATGGTGATCGGTTGAGTTTTTGGTATCGCAATACCAAAAATTCCCTTGTATCGCGATACTCGCCGAAGTATTGTATCGTCGATCGCCAGCCTTGGTATCGCGATACCACTTTTGGTATCGTATCCTCTGGTTGGTATCGCGATCACACTTTTCCCCAGTGGTATCGTATCGTGAGCCTACGTGGTATCGTATCGTGCAGTTCCTAGTATCGTATCATCCCGAATCTAGTATCGTATCGTGCAATACTCAGGTATCGTATCGTGTCAAATTTCAGTATCATATCACGGCTGATTTTGGTATCGTATTGCCCCTAGAGTTGGTATCATATCGTGCACCCAAGATCGTATCACCCAGTGCATAGGCATCGTATCGTCTGTTGCTTAAGTATCATATCGTCCAGTTTTCTGGTATCGTATCGTGAACTCCCCATGTATTGTATCGTGAGCCTACGTGGTATTGTGTCCTGCAGTTTTCAATATCGTACCGTGCATAACAACAGTATAGTATCGTGCATAAAAGCAATATCGTATCGTTGAGTCGGGTGGTATCGTATCACCTGTTGCCATACTATTGTATCGCCTAGAGAAGTGGTATCATATTGTCTAGTCCTCTGGTATCATATTGTGGATTTTCCAAGTATAGTATCGTGCATAGAGTGGTATCGTATCGTCTGACGAGTAGTATCGCCT
Source organism: Ceratopteris richardii (assembly GCA_020310875.1). Lineage (NCBI taxonomy): Eukaryota > Viridiplantae > Streptophyta > Polypodiopsida > Polypodiales > Pteridaceae > Ceratopteris > Ceratopteris richardii. Next base: position 25,346,583 of record CM035419.1, on the reverse strand, counting down.
AGTGCAGTATCATCTAGTGCAGTATCGCCAAAGGTGGTATCACCTAGAACATTTGGGGCATTTTCAAGGGTAAATTTGAGGCATTTTAGGAACCACTTAGGGAGAGTTTTAGAGGTCTAGAGAGCCCTAGGAGGGTGAATGAACTTGACATCAGGAAGGGTTCTAAGTAGCCGGAGAAGTGTCATATCATCCGTTGGAAGTACTGCTCAGGCCAGTCACCAATCTATCTATTCAGATACCTCTAGTGACTCAGAGGAGGAGATACCCATGGCCTCGAAAGACATGCAGGGTCCTGCTCCCGGGAGAAACTTCATGACCTCTGTGGAAGGATAATACCGCACTTCTTTGCAGTATGTTTCCACTAATGCCCAGGAGATCCCCATCTACTTGGACGATTTAAACAGATTTGTGGCTAGGATGGTGACTTCCATAGATGCAACAATTGTGCCCAGACCTGCTGTCAAGTATGAAGGTGGAGCATACATGGACAAGTTGGGTCACATCTACCTAGTGACTGAATATCCTGATTTGATCAATGAGAGGGGAGAGTTAGTGGGACAAGAAAACTCAAGGAGACCAAACTATGAGGAGTTAGTGACTACCCCTAGAGGCAAGTCAATAGTAACATGAGTCTTGAGAGGGGACTTGATACCTCAAGATGACTACTTACTGGAAGTCTATTTAATCCATGGATCAAACTTATTACTGCAAGCTGACTCACTGACTCAAGGAAGAGAAGAAAGTACGATGACGTTTTATGAGCTAAAGGATCCGGAAGATGAGTCTAGAGTTACATACCTAGATAGGAACCAGAGAAGTTATTGGCTTGTAGATGCCATAGACAGGGCTCAACTGAAATACATGGGATTTCCTGTATTCCCTCAGAGAGAGCAGGCAGCCACCTCTCAGAACCCCTTCCGAACACAACAAGAGGCAGAGCACACGATGTCGGGACAAACAAGCCAACGGAGCGTTCCAAACCATGCTCACATACAATTCGCTACTCCTGGAGTGCAAACACACAATCAAACCCACCCTAGAGTAGGTAATCAATACCGACCCCCAGTAAGGCCACGACCACCAATAAGAGTGCAGCCTGGAATACCCCCAATTCGACCAGCGATCCCCGCCTTCCCTGTAATGCCTAGACAGCCAGAGCCAATGAGAAGATTAAGACCAATCCAAGTGGCCAAATGTGTGAGGAATCACTATGATCGATTGGGAGAACCTTACGACCACATTGTTGAATTTAAACAAGTTTTAAGAGCTGAATAAGTAGACGACTTCTTTGTGTAGTATGAGTCTTTCGGACTCACCCTCACAGAAACAGCTCTGACTTGGTTCCTGCCATTGGACCCCAACCAATTTGGAAATATGGAGCAATTCTTTCAAGAACTCATAGGGGAATTCACTAAGAGAGGGATTAAACACAATTGTGCGTCTTTAATCCATAGTTTTAAACAGAACCCTAATGAAACCGTGAAAATAGCTGCCCAAAGATTCAACCAGTATGTGGATAGATGTCCAGTAGCAGAAAGACCTACGCAACAAAAAATGATATCATTGTTTTTGGATGGACTAACGAATGGGACTCTAAGAACGCTAGTCTATGTGAAGAGGTTACAAACCCTGAGTGAATGCCTACAGGAATGTATTGACTTAGAGGACAACCTAGCGGATGATCTGAAGAGTGCACCGAGCCCCACTAAATCAGAAGACTCTCGGAGTACGGTTATATCCAACTCCAGTAATGTGGAACAATTAGCTGAGCTAGTGGCAAAGAAATTAGGAGTCCAAGGACAGAGAAACTATCAACATCAACCCCTAAGAGTACCCATGTTGCGAAGGTGTAGTCTATGTGGAGGAGATCACCCCACGCACATGTGTGTACAAGGAGGAACAGGTGTACCGCAGACATATCCTTACAATAGACAGTCCCATCAAGGAACGGCCTAGTATTGTCACATAGAACAAAAATACACCAATCATAGCACAGAAAATTGACCGTTCAATAGGCAAACACGGCCTCTACAACCACCTCAGTATCGACCATATGGGTATCCACCTAGAGAGCCAGGTAGAGATATGCCCAGGTACAATCCCTACCCAACACCACCAGGAGCACTGAGACCATACGAGCAAGCACAATATCCACAACCCCAACCAGTGTTAGGACCACAACTGTCATAGCCCCAACATGTGGTACCGATTAAGTATGCTCAACCAAAGGAAAACCTAGAAAGAGCCATTGTACCAGCATCACCTATGACTAGCATGGAGTCGACAAACCCAGGTTACGAGCCATTTTAGGGAGAGTACTATCCCTATGACACTAACATGTCAGAGTATGAACAAACTTATGATCCACACTACTATGGGTACGAAGGATACGAATATGCATATGGGCCACAAGTGGCAACATTAATGCACACCGCACCTAAAGCGCAGCCACCCGTAAGACCATCCCTCAGACCACCTATGCCAAGAGGACCTTGTTATAGATGCAGAGGATATTGTAGTGATTGTGGAAAGGAACATATCTTCCATGATTGCCCAAAAAATCCCAACAAGGCTCAAGACACTGCACCTATTAATGTAATCAAAGTAATAGAAGCATCGGGAAGTGATAAGGAGTACACTGTACCTTTAAAGGCCATTACACGAGCACAAACGAAGGAATGAGAAGGAAAACAACCGGATCTGGGTCAAACAAACCATAGAGTCTTAAACCCCAAAATTCAAATAGTAGAAGATTCAGAGGACCCACATGAGAATACCCAAAACATGAAAGCACAAAAATGGAAGGAAAGAAGAGAGAAGCTCAAAGAAAAATGGATGAAAAACAAAAGTCAAGAAAATAAGAAACACCCAAGAAACACCCATTCCATCGCCAATCCAAGAATCAGAGAAACCAGGATCAATTCTAGCTGACCAAAAACCGGATGATTTGGACATGTGGTTGAAAGCATACCGGGCTAGAATTAAAGATGGACCGAATGTGGAGCAACACAAAAAGCTTTACCCACAAGGAGAGTTAGAAAAAGAGAGGCTTGCCATATGCAGAAAACTCATAGAGGTAGCACAAGCAACCCTAGAAAAGACCATCCCAGCCCTCCTCGAGACAAGGATAACGGAGGATCAATACAAGGATTGTATTAAAGCCAAGGACAAAGAACCTAAAGAAAAGAATAATAAATGTGAGCTAGTGAAAACCCAAGACAAACCTATGTCAACAATACCTGACTTAGAGGCTGACTGGCCAAAAGAATTATGGAATAGAATCCGAGAAGAACAATGGAAGAAGAATGAAGTGACCAAACCTCCCTTTGAGGAATTAGATGTGGAAGTTTATCACCCAAGTCCCAACATGGAAGAAGTATATGAGGAAGTGTCGAGACTAGAACGAAATAGAGAAGAAGCTCAGAGCATTTCGACCCTACCCAATTACACGGGAGAGTACGAAAAGGAATCCATGATATTCCGAGCACCCACAGTACGAGGAAAGGGAAAGGGAAACTCAGATAAGAATTCACACAATCTAATAGAACTTAAAAAGACAAAAGTACAATGCCAACTGATTGTAGAAGAACTACTCCGGGTTAAACCGCAAATATGGAAACAATTAGCAGGTCAACTAGAACTAGGGCAGGAGAAGGATGAAAAGAAGGGAAAAGAAAACCCATCTAAGGTACAAATCCCAGTGGATACGGTTGGAGAATTTAGCAAAGGAGATGAAGGAAACACATGTTTACCCGTCACTTACAATGGCTATATGACCAAAGCTATACTGGACAGAGGAGCAGGAGTAGGAATTGCCACCAAGGAGATTTGGGAGAAATGGGGAAAGCCTGCCTTACGACCCACTCGCATGAAGCTTCAATTAGCAGATGGCCATGTTGAGAAACCATCAAGAATATTAGAAAAGATCAAATTGACCACTTGTGGAGTTGAATTTGAACACACGTTAGCCATCTATCAATTCGGAAAAGCAAATAATTATGAGATGATATTAGGACGACCCTTTATGAGACAACTTAGGGTAGTGCAAGATTGGGGCCGAGACTCTTTATACCTTCAACATCATGGAAACACAACCAAAATAAACTTGCATACATTTGCATACCGAGACATATCCCCACTACAATGGAATCCTATACACAAGGAAGAAGATGATCTATCTATTCACAGCGCTCGACCAAGCGATCAATCATGGATGCATGAGGATGCCCAATTATGGATGTGTAAAGAAGCCAAGAAAGAGGATAATAAAAGGCAGTTGTGGCCAATAGGACATCCTAACTACCGACCTGTAGAGGACCCAATGTATATGCCTCAAATCTTTCCTGATGAAGCATTTGAACCGCATGGATGGATGGAAATCTTAGCAACCTTGGATGTATGTGTGAATGAAGAAGTTCTGATGATGAATGAATGTGTGGACGAAGAAGGTTACGACGTGAATTTGTACATGGTGGTCCTGCAAGAGGTGGAAGCAGGAGAACTCTTAAGTGGAAAGAGGAGTATGAGAGTATAGAAATGGAACCAGAATTTGATTCGGAAGAAAGCTACCTAGAAACCATTCGAACCAAAGATAAGCAGAAAATGACCAAGGTCTTTGCGATAGAAGCAACCCCCACAGTACCAAAGCAGGAGGAAAGAGTGAGTAAGATCGAACCAAATCCCGATCTTTTTGAGGTTCCGAAACACTTTAAAAGATATGAAGTAGAAGAGAGAAAAATATCCATTCAAATGCCTAAGAGAGAAGCAAGAGAAGGAGAAGCATACAAAAATAAAGAACAAACAAAAAAGATCATAGTAACAGAGGAAGATGGAGAAGAAATATGTACATACATAGGTAAAGATGTGTCAACTGAGGAGGAAGAAGAATTAATACACTTGATCCAAGAATATCGAGATGTATTTGTGTGGACATATAAGGATCTCAAGGGGGTGGAACCCTCTATTTGCTCTCATAGAATACCAATGACAGTGAAGGAAAAACCATCTAAACAACGCCCTTATACATACAATGAGGTCTATGCTGCTAAAATAAAAGAAGAAATAGACAAGTTATAGCGGCTAGATTCATTTATGAAATAGAACACACTAAATGGGTATCACCATTAGTGGTTGTGCCTAAGAAGAATGGAAAACTCAGAGTATGCATTAACTTGAAAAAAGTGAATGCAGCTATTATACGTGATAGCTACCCATTGCCCATCACTGACCTTCTATTGGAAAGAGTTGCGGGAAAGGAGGTCTACATCTTCTTAGACGGATTCTCTGGATACAACCAAGTAGCTATTGCTACTGAGGATCAGCATAAGACTGCATTCGTGACTGAATGGGGAGTCTATGCTTTCTGAGTGATGCCTTTTGGACTCACTAACGCACCTGCTACTTTCCAACGATTGATGTGTCATGTTTTCAAAGAATTCCTGAAGAAGAGTATGGAAGTGTATGTGGATGACCTATGTACATACTCAAATCAAAGACAAGACCACATTCTTGAATTGCAGAAGATATTTAATAAGTGCCGACAATATAGAGTCTGCTTGAACAGTGAAAAGTGTGTCTTCATGGTAAGACAAGGGAAGATCTTAGGACACATAGTGTCTAGGAACGGAATATCTACGGATGAAGATAAATCAAGGTCATTTTGGAACTTCCTAGACCAAAGAATGCAAAAGAGGTGCAAGCATTTATGGGACATTGTGGGTACTATCGTCGATTTATCCACATGTACGACAAACCCTTATATGGACTGTTGACTCAATTCACTTGGACTAAGGAGTGCAAAAAGGCATTTAACGAGTTAAAAAGGCGATTTAGCATGGCTTCAATTATGAAAACACCGAATTGGAACAAGCCTTTCCATATTCATGTGGACGCTTCAAATTACGCAATAGGATGCATTTTAGCTCAGTCGACATGTGAAGGAAAGTTAGATCACCCAATTGCCTATGCGAGTAGACAACTGAATCAAGCCGAGAGAAACTATACAACCACGGAACGAGAGGGAGTAGGAATGGTCTATGTAGTGAAAAAATTTAGACACTATCTCTTAGCAAACAAGTTCAAGTTCTTCATAGATCATCAAGCTTTATTGTACCTAGTCAATAAGCCTTGTAACACGGGAAGACTCGTGCGATGGTTTCTGCTATTGATGGATTTCGACTTTGAAGTAATAGTGAAAAAGGGAAATACCCATATGAGAGCAGATCACCTCTCTAGATTAACACATGGAGAACCACCAAGTGAAGTATCGGACGATCTTCCAGACACTTACCTCTTTAATCTGGAAGTGTGTCCAAAGTGGGCAGAGAAACTAATTTATATACTCACTCATGGCCCACAACACTCAATCAATAAAGAGAGTAAAAAGGAAATTCTGCAATCAAGTAATTTGTACATTATTGCGGGAAGTGTGAACTATAAGGAACCCAACGGTGTACTAGCTAGATGTGTTGAGGAAGACGAATAAGTGAAGTTAATTGAACAAGCTCATGTGAACAAATGGAGGACACACAAAGGAATTCACGGAACTCTAAGAGAATTGAAACGATTAGGAGTATACTGGCCTAATATGCCTAAAGTTTTCCATGATTATGTTAGTAACTGCGCAGAATGCCAGGAGACCACCCCGAGGATCATACATCCTTACCTTTATCTACAATAGCACCCAAATGGAGTGAAGCACTAGTAAAATTCCTAAAGACAGGAGAACATGAGAAGGGAATTAGCTTGGCAAGGAAGCGATCCCTAGAGGAAATGCGCAAGGATTATGTACTCATGGGAAGACACTTGTTTAAGAGAGGGAAAGACAATCAATTATGGCTACGTGTACATGAAGGAGAATATTTACCCATATTAGGGATGGCACATGCAGGTGCTGCAGGAGGTCATTTTTCCGCGGAGATAACTATAAAAATGATCCTCTTTGCGTGCTTGTGGTGGCCAACTCTACATATGGATGCGAAAACCTATGTACGAAGTTGTGAGACATGCCAAAGGGCTAAATACCCGATTCGGAGAGATGACATGCCATTGAGACCTATGGTCTATGCTAGAGCATTTTCCAAATGGGTTATAGATTTCATAGGACACATTAATCCACCAACAAAAGGGTCTCATGCCGAATATATTATAGTAGCCATAGATTATTTGACAAAATCGGTAAAGGCAAAGGCTACTAGAAGAAACGATGCTCAAACCACTGCTAAGTTTCTTTTTGAACATATATTCACTCGTTTCGGATTACCAATTGAGATTGTGAGTGACCGAGGAACGCACTTCATTAATGAGGTAATAGAGTCTTTAATGAATGAGTTCTTGATGATCCATACAAAATTAGCCCCATACCACCCCCAAGCCAATGGTCAGGCGAAAATTTCCAATAAGGTGTTATGCACAGTATTGACAAAGATTGTCAATAATGGGAGGTCTGACTGGGACAAACAATTGCATCATGCAATTTGGGCCTTTCGAGTCGCTTACAAGACTGCCATTGGAACTACCCCATTCAATCTAGTATATAGACAGACACAATTCTGGCAATTGATTTTTTAGTACCCACTTTGAGAGTAGCCCAGCAGTGTGAATGGATAGGACATGAATTATCCAAGCAACTAGACCAGATTGAGCGAAGACAAAAGGCATATTATGATGCCCACATAAAAGACAAGGGAATAAAAGAAGGGGACTTGGTCTTAGTCTACACCTTGAAGCAACATGCCAAGAAATTACAAAAACGTGGATATGGACCTCTAATCATCAATAGGATTTCCACGAGTGGAGCAGTTAATCTAGCTACTGTAGATGGAGATGTTCCTCCTAACTACATAAGTGGATGCCGAGTCAAACGATATATGGAGCCATTGACGGATGAAATGCTAGCACGCCTCGTAGGTGCACAAAATAGGAAGAAAGAGGAAGAACGGGTCAGAGGAGGCACGGCAAGAAGCCTTGGAGCGTATTAAGAAACGGAAGGAGTGGTTAAAACAAAGAGATGAATGGTATCTCCAAGGAGAAGAGCCTATTCCCATGGCTAATTACCGGGTTCATAGTTCTGACACGACTAATGTCAACATGTCCCAGCCTTACTTAAACCTAGGAATTGGAACAACAGAATTTCAACTGATAGACGCCTTGATAGATTCATGAGCAGCACTCAGTTGCATACGAAATACAGTCATCCAAGATTTCCAAACGATCATGACCCCCACGAAAGCACATATGATAGGGGTTGGAGGTCAAGCAATAACATGCATTAGAGAAGCCATAGTATCCCTCCACCTAGGAAATTCAACTATGAAACAACGAGTTCTAGTGTGCAGAGATGAAGACTTAATAGAAAACTTGATACTAGGACAAGACTGGATCATTGAGAATGAGGTAAGCATCCACCTAGCGCAAGGATACATTTCAGCCAAGATAGGGCACAAGGAAATCTTTAGTCTATTAGGGGAGAAACCCTCACAGACCGGAAGTCATCGAAAGTGCGGAACAACTCAAAGAAGAGTACGTAGAAAATGATTCCAACACCAATCACTCAGAAGCAGGTCCGAAAGGAGAAGAAATTTCAAACCCTACTATATCCAAGGGAGAAGTGGATTCATTATACTCGATTGATGAACAGAAAGGAGCCAAGGAGATTAATACTCTTAGAGTTTTTCACACAAAAGAACGATCACCAACTTGGAAAACCACCATCAACAACTCGATTTCAGGAAACGTCAACTTCAAATGGGTGCACAAGGATCGAGTGAAGGAATCAGAAATCGCAACACCAGCTCATAAAGAGGAGAAGGTGGGCAAGAATTCTTCTTCACCGAAATCCGAACCAAAATGACTCTTGCAAGTATGGCTTCCTAGTCCTTTGATTGAAGCTCAAAAAGCACGGCAACAAATGTGGATTCCCAAGAAGGTAAGACAAGCAGCCATTAAAGAGATGGACAAGCAAGAGGAAACATTATATCAACACAACAGTGCCATAAGGACTAACGAGCTTCGTCATAGATACCTCAAGAGAAGAAACCCCACACCTCTGATAACCAGAAAGAGAAGAGATACACATGGAGTATGGCACAATGAGACAAAAGCAAGGTTCAATACCTCTACTACGAAATGGATCTGGAAACCCAAGCAACAGTAGGGAATGGAACATCAAAACCACGAAGATTTATGTTGCACTCATGAAGCTTCCAATGCACCTAAAGTATGCATGATAGGGCCACAATACAAGGCCAGGCATTCGTCACATGATGTACTTAAGAGAATTAGTGGTGCACATTCTCCAATGGGGAATAAGGTCATAGCTTCTACTTCCTAGGAATGGACCTACTATGTAAATAAATAAATGCTTCAGCTATACTAATCCTTGTTTTCTTTCAGAAAAGAAAATGAAAAAATATGCGGTAAGAGATCTTACTTATGCAAGCAAGGAGAACGGAGTAACGAAATGAAGGACATGTCACTACAATACACAACACAATTGCTATATCTTCTATTGAAGCTAATTCTTTATTCATTACAAGTGCAGATGGCCTCTGAATATTCTGAAGCAACCATTCAGGAGGAAGTGATGGAATTTCCTCTACAAAGCATGACTAAAGCAAAGGGACACTGGTTTAGAGAAGATCAACCGGCTGGGGATTATATATTTCTGGTGTCCATCAAAATCATGGACACGGATCATCAGTTCCCAGTTATGTCCCAAGATTTTAAAGTGGTGCACGAGCTTCCGTCTACCATTGACATCATGAAGAAAGCGTTTATCCACAAATATTTTGAATTGCCAATCTACAAACCTGACTTTCAAAGGTGCACGTAAGTTATGAATACCTTACAACCAGTGCTACATGATTTTTTCTAGAACTTTCCCAAAAACAAAGGGGTTAAGTTTTCTTTTGACATGGTTGAACAAAACTCAAATTGAACCATAATTAAAGGACATACAATTTCCAACTCTTGCACTCAAAATACTCAGAAAACACCCAAAATCACATTCTTTAGGAAATCACGATTTTGATTACAAAACTAAGGGAAAATCAAGGAAATTATAACTAGGAAAAATCATAGAAGAGAGGAAGGGAACTTTGAGCTAAAAGTAGGAAGAGTTGACTTCTCAAGATCAAATCCCCAATTCATGGACATATTTAGGATTCTTCAAACAAACAAATTAGGGTTTCCAAATAACAAAAGTGAATGATACTAAGATCTGTAACTACCATTATACATTCCAAAACTCATAGTGAGGCTGGAAACAACAATACCAAGCTAATCATCAGAAGGAGCTCACAAATCAGTCACCAAGTATGGAAAATTTGAGTTTAGAAGAGGAACACACAGACATAAGAGATTATAGGAATATCCTCAAATACATGTACACAAATAGGTTTGGTACCTATGTGTATTAGGATGGAATGCTTAAGAATCTCATTAGATTGAGAAACTTAGAAATTCCTCTGAATTTAATCCTAGTGGCACAATTCAGAGATGGCAAATATGAGGATAGACAAGGATGCGTATATGTGTTTACTCACGATCCAAAACATTCCAATGATCTTGGTTGATGTGCAGACAAAAGACCTTGGGATTAGGATTTGGGTGTCTTGATTTAGATTCGTGTATCATGGAAGCTATAGACTTGGAAGATAACAGGGGACAAGACCTAATGGCATTTGACCAACCAAAAGCCCATGAAGATAGGATACCACCTACAAAGGAATTAGTTAAAGCTATAGCAAAGGCTCTAGAAGCCACTACTAAGGCAAACCAAGTAAATAGCAAACTAACAGTAGCACAATTTAGAGATGGCAGATATGAGGATAGACAAGGATGTGTATATGTGTTTACGCACGATCCAAAAAATTCCAATGATCTTGGTTAATGCGCAGACAAAAGACCTTGGGATCGGGATTTGGGTGTCTTGATTTAGATTCATGTATCAAGGAAGCTATAGACTTGGAAGATAACAGGGGATAGGACCTAATGGCATTTGACCAACCAAAAGCCCATGAAGATAGGATACCACCTACAAAGGAATTAGTTAAAGCTATAGCAAACGCTCTAGAAGCTACTACTAAGGCAAACCTAGTAAATAGCAAACTAACACCAATAAAGAAATGCTATAATTGTGGGGAAAACCATTTGACACATCAATGTCATTATCAAAGACCTCAACACCTGCGGGACAAGAAAACAATGAGATATTGTACCCTGGAAAGGAAATGGACCAACCATACAAGGGAAGAATGCTTTTACAATAAACAACCTGTCAAGGAAAAAGACTACTCAAGCCAATAGAATGAGCAAAGAGAATTAGGGTTTGTGGAACAACTAAGGCTTGTATTAGGGACACAACCTCCCATACTCACAAATGTAGTTCCTATCAAATACATTACAACAAAGGAAAATGAAAATCTAACAACCAGACAAAACTACATGAATGATTTTCATCCTCTTGAAGAATATCAAGATCTAGTTGGATGGGAAAACAATGATCATAGAGAGCCAGAATTACAAGCCCTAGATTTGGGAAATGGAAGGTTTGCATTAGATGTAGCCATGTTCATGTATATCACAAACAATTATATGTCAAGTTAGAGACCTCAGTTCAAGACCAATCAAAAGATTACTTGCTATAGTTGTGGAGGAGAACATTTTGTAAGAGATTGCACTCAACCACCAACACTAAGAGAGTGGAAGGAGCTTATTGTAAAGATTGTGGTAAAGAACATTTAATCAAGGATTGTCTTAGAAATCCCCAAAAACAAAATACAAAAACTCACATACCTTTGAAATATGTGGAGATAATGGAGCAAGGAGAGCCTGATGAGAATGAGATGATATCTATACAAGCAATAACTAGATCTCAGGCTAAGAAGCTAGGAATAGTTTTGAAACCACACTCATCAGAGATAAAGAAAAATACATCTTGGAGAGAAAAAAGAGCCAGAAAAAGATCTAAATGGGAAAAGAAAGTGAAACAAGTAGAAACCCTAGAAAAATCTAATAAACAAAAATCTGAAAACACAAACACCACACAAAGTCAAACCAAGAACAGAAAAGAAAATCAATCAAAGTGTTTAGAAACATTTTTGAGAGCATATCAAGGAAGAATTGAGGAAGGACCTAGTACCTTAGACTATGAAAGAGCTTATCCAATACCTAATTTGGAGCAGGAAAGAATGCAGCTATGTAAACAAATACTCACTAGAACTCATGAGAACCTTGAACAAGAAAAAAATATTGAGAGAGGGAGAAGTAAGGAAAATTCTCAAAAACAACATTATAATCAAGAAACTAATGAGCCATTACAAGAAGAAGGAGCCAATGTAACACAACTCATCACTATACAATTCAACCTAACTAAGCACTGCATGAATTGGTGAAACAAAACCCTCATCTACAACATCTTATTACAGAATCTACAAATAACTCACATTGGAACCAAGGAATACAACAAGAATATGATGAAATTATGCATGTACCCATTGATAAGCTAGGAGATTACTGTGAAGGGGAGGAAGGGAACACCATACGCAAAGTACAATTTGATGATAAATAGACCAATGCAATTTTGGACACTAGATCAGGGGGTTGCAATTATGACAAAGAGAACTTGGGAAATCTAGGGAGCAAACACACTTCAACCAACCAAAATGAAATTACAACTCGCAAATGGTCACATTGAGGCACCTTTAGGGATCTACGAGAGGGTAATAATAGAGATATGTGGAATAGAAATCGAACATACATTTCCTGTAGTAGAATTTCCACATATAACATCTTATGAGATTATACTAGGCACACCTTTCATGAGACAAATGCAAGTATTACAAAATTGGGGAAAAGATTGCCTATATCTCCAGAACCAAGGGAAAATCACCAAAGTAGACCTAAAAAGTGGACAATTTTTTGATATACCCCCTCAAGGGTGGCTCAAGATACATTAAAGTCAGGGCACAAGTGAGGAGTTAGAAGGAGAAAGTGAAAGTGATGTTGAACCACCATTATGGAAGTGTAATGAGATAAACAATAAAATTTATAGAAGAATTATGATTAAAAACTTGGATTGTAAAGAGGAGAGAGGAATTGAAGATGAAAGGTATGTACCCTAAAAATTTGATGATGAAGAGTTTGAACCATATGGGTGGAGTCAAATTTTGTCTATGCTAGATGTAGCCAACAATGAATATGCGGGAATAAATTTCCAAAATGAGGAGGGGTATGATATTTTTCATATAGGAGTTGAAATGATTTGGGTAACACAACAAGATAAATTCCAAGATGACCAAACACTTTTGATCAACAACAAAAAAACTTATTTAGAAGTAGTTCATGCAGATGATGTAATCAGAGATAGAATCTCAAGAAAATAGTTCACATAGATGATGTAATCAGAGATAGAATCTCAAAAAAATATAAAAAGTGTGTACATAAAGAGCAGAGTGAAAATCAAGGCTCTGAAACTTATTTAGAAGTAGTTCACACACATGATGTAATCAGAGATAGAATCTCAAGAAAATATAAAAAGTTTGTACATAAAGAGTGGAGTGAAAATCAAGACTCTGAAAAAAAGAAAAACAAGGCAAAACAAGAAAAATTTAGGGTGAAAGAGAAAAAATTTGATATACCCTTAAACTTCAAGCAATATGAGGTAGACGAGAGACTACTTTTCAAAATGAAACCAAGAAGGAAAAAGAAGAAAGGTGAGTCTTATGACAATGAGGAACAGACCAAAAGGTACTAATCACTAAGGAAGAAGGAGAAGATAGGCACATTGTCATAGCAGATGATATGGAAGAACATGAGGAGCAAGCTTTAACAAAATTAGCTAAGGAATATAAGGATGTGTTTGCTTACAGTTATAAAGATTTGAAGGGTATAGATCCTAAGATTTGTGAACATAAGATACCCATTGCTCCAGATCCAAAACCTAGTAAGCAAAGACACTATACCTTCAATGATAAATACTCTGCAAAAATTAAAGAAGCAATTGACAAGTTTTTGGCTGCCAATTTCATTTATGAAATTGAAAATACGGAGTGGATTTCTCCTATAGTTGTGGTTCCAAAGAAAAATGGAAAACTTAGGGTTTGGATTAACTTGAAGAAAGTTAATGTTGCAACTATAAGGGATAGCTATCCATTGCCAATAACAGATCACTTACTAGAAAGTGTAGCTAGCAAAGAGGTTTATAGTTTCTTGCATGGATTTTCAGGATATAACCAAGTCCCTATTGCAATAGAAGATCAACACAAGACAAATTTTGTAATAGAATGGGGTATTTATGCATTTAGGGTTATGCCATTTGGTTTAACCAATGCTCCAGCCACATTCCAAAGATTAATGTGTCATGTGTTCAAAGATTTTTTGAGAAGCATGATGGAAATCTATGTAGATGACCTTTGTACTTTCTCAAATAAAAGAGAAAGTAATATACAAGACATGGAGAATATATTCAGAAAATGCAAAATCTATATAGTGTGTCTTGATCCGGAGAAATGTCTGTTCTTTGTCAGTCAAGGTAGAATGTTAGGACACATAGTTTCCAAGAATGGGATCTCTACTGATGAAGGAAAAATCAAAGCAATAGTGGATTTGCCCAAGCCAATAGATAATATTTCAAAAGGAATTTTCATAGGGAAGAAGTAGGAAATGCAAGAGGAAATCATGGAAAAGGCAGCCAACAAGGGAAAAGGGAAAGCATCATCTGAGTCAGACTCGGATATAGAAGAGTTTTTGCTAAGAAGTATAAATTTTTCATTACCAAGAACTCTAGTGAAACAAGTACAGGTGGAAGCATAGACCTAGACATTAGAAAAGGGAATGGAAAATGGTGAATCTCAGAAGAAGTTAGATATTAGAATTTTGTTCTTTTTAGAAGATGTTGAAGAGAAGAAAAGGAAAGAAAAAGGTAAAGAAAAGGTGGATGAAGTGGAGACTAAGGAACGAAGGAAAAGTTGAAGAGGGTTAATTGAAAGAATAAATATCATCATCAATAATATGATCCTATCAGGTATGGTGGCTGAATCAGAATTCATATGAGGACGTAAAGGCATAGAGGAGCAAAAGTAGGAGGAATCTAGAATGGAGGAGCAATCTAAGGAACTGCATGGAAAGAATGAGAAATTCATAGGCAAAATTTTAGTATTAGAAATTCAGAATGTACAAAATAAGAAAAAAATAAAGCTTTTGGAGGAAAAATGTACAAAGCAGGTGGAAAGTATTAGCTAGTTGGAAGAAAATCTAAAGATAATGGAATCAAAGTATAAATTTTCCAGAGTTCCTATCAAATCATGGTTAAAGTCAATGAGGAAATTAATAAGGTACTGATGGAACAAGGACAAGGCAAGACTGAAACCCAGACAACTGCATCATATGGTGAGGAGATTAAAGTGTTACGAAAGGAAGTTCAAAAGTTGCAAGAGGAATTAAAGGATGCAAAGGAACTAGAAAGGCAAGTTAATGCACATGTAGTAAGTGCCATCAAGGGTTACAACAAGGTGAGTCAAGATATAGTAAAAGAGAGAGAGAGAGAGAGGAATGGGAAAAACAAAAAGAAGGATTACTCAAGGAAATGGAGCAATGGAAGAATCAAGTGGAAAAATAGGTGCAAAAGGAAAAGGAACTAGCAGAATGACTACAGCAAAAACAGGAAGAGGAAGTGGTCAAAGAAACAACAAAGATATCTCATCTACCTGAGAAACATTTTATGGCTACTGAAGAGGGAAGATCAACAAAAGAATACTCAGAAGAATTTGTTCAGCAATTACCAACAAGTAGAGAAGCTAGGATGGAATATATAAAAAAGATGCATGATGAGTATGAAAACCAAATAGTAAAGTTTGCATTAGAAAATGATGCGAATCCAGATCAACACCATTGGGCTGTTGATGGGTTGGCCATTCCTTTTTGTATGATTTTAGAAAGCGTAAAGAATTATCAAACTGCAAGAGTACGGATACCTCCCAACCAATTTTTGGAATATGAAGAAGATGTCAATGTAACCAAAGAATTATTTGAGAAGTCAAACCCTACTTGGAGAAACAAATGGCTTGATACTCATAAAGAGTGCAGGAAGATTTGGAAGGAAGCTCCTTTACAACAGAAGATAAATCCAACATATTGTCGTGTAGCAAGAAGGAGGGATTGTTCAGATTATTGGAAAAGAAGAAATAAAGGCTTAATTTTAGCTACATGGCTAAATTTTCCAAAGATGGTAGGACCTAAGAAAGGAACATGGCCAACCAAGAGTTATATGGTGGACAGAGCTGAAAGTGTAATAGCCTCATACAAATATGTAAATGATCCTGTTTGTATACTAATAACAAGAATAATGAGGATGATTCTCACTTGTACAGAAACTTTTATGTATACAGATGCCAGAACTTTGAATTACATAGGATTTAATTCACCCACTAATGCTCTTCTTTTTTGCCTAAGTGAAACACCAGATATAATATGCCTCATGACCTATTACAACCAAATAGTATTTTTGGGCAGTCATTACTTACAAATTTTTGAAGATGCTTTTGACTATGGATTTTTTGACAGAGAGTCAGAAATTTTTGGTACACTCTTAGTGATTACAAATTTGACACTCATTGCATATGAAGCAACTTATATCAAATATGTGAAGAAGGATGTCATTGATAGATGAGAAGCAACAGTACAGTGGAGAAAAGCCTTGTTCGAGATGTTCAATAGCTTAAATGTGACTCAAAGAAAGATTCATGACCTCCTTGCTTAGGTGTATCAAAGAAAGAAGAAGCACTAAAGAAGATGCATTCTACTAAATCAACTTTTTGTCAAAAATACCAAAAAGTCTAGGAGGGGAAGTAATGTTAGAATGTGTTTTTTGAAGAAAAAAGGATTTTGTAAAATAGATAATTTTTGTATACACAATTATTAGAATGATGTAAAAATGAGGAAGAGTCTTCTTCATGATCCATTAGATACTATGTATTCTTTAGAGATTCTTTTGAGCTCTCAATCTTAATTATTTGCTGATCAACTACTCTTGATTGAATAGGAATTTGAGAGCTCTTAGCAGAAAATCCCATTTTCTCCCTTTTCTCTAGTTTTCATGATCGAATGTGAATGTTTTCCTTGTGTTTCTCATGGATTTTGTTGGTGAGACATGTGTATTACTGAGTGAAACTTGTAAGGAGAATAGTCTTTTACAATATTGAATGATTGTTTGTGGAAGATTACTACTGAATGTGAAGAATACAACTTCTCTCACAATCACGATCATCTCATCATGATGATATAGGTAATGAATCAGCAATATGCTTCTCATGAGGACTAGTGAGCAACATGTCATCAACATAAACAAAAAATGATCAGACGCACATCATTAACATGCTTAACATATAAGGTGCTTTCAATTGGACTATTCTCAAAACTGTGTGCAATCAGATAACATGTATCTTTTCATACCAAGCACATGGTGCTTACTTTAAACCATATAATGCCTTCTTTAACCTCCACACCTGGTTTTCATGCCCTTTCTGCACAAAGCAATGGGGCTGAAAAACATACACTTCTTCATGCATGTCACCATTCAAAAATGTTGTTTTAATGTCCAACTGATGTACATTCCAACCATGATGAGATGCAAGTGCAGAGATGCTACAAACAATAGTCATTCGGCAAGTAGGAGCAAAGTTTTCATCAAAATCAATGCCTCTTTCCCACACATAACCCTTTGCAGCAAGCCTAGCCTTATACATGTCAACTCTTCCATCAGTTTAATGCTTCAGCTTGTAACCCACTTAGTGCCAATGGCCTTCTTGCCAAGAGGCAAGTCACATAAAGACCAAGTACCATTTTTCATGATAGTATCATATTCAGATTGCATTGTAGCCATCCAATGTTCAGAATTTTTTGCTTCATCAAACGAAACTGACTGAGTCTCATCACAGAGACTAGAGGCAACCATAGCATAGCAATCTGATGCAAAAGAGGCACTATGAGAGCCTTAACAAGTATGGTATGATAGAGATGCATCTACTTTGTTGTCACGCAAAGTTTTCACTAGCCAAGGTAGCAAAAGAACTCAAAGGAGCCTTGAGGATTATTAATCAACATATATTTATTGTAAAAAAGGGACAATATAAATACACAATGCTTTGCCAAGAACTTTATAATTTTTAGAAGGCAACAGCTACCTACAAGAAATGGAAGGCAATGGGATTGCATAGAATTCCGGATAAACCAATCTTTTTCATTGACTTTGAAAGGGTGGCACAAGTGATGTCAAATTTACAAGAATTAGGAAGAGGCAATGAGGCCTATTTAATAAGGATGGTGAGGAAGTATAGATATCCATTAAGCCAAAACATATCAGGAATGCTTTGAAGTTCTATACTATGGGAACCAAGTTGGATGTCAGCTTTGTGAAGAAGAATGCTACATCATATGCAAGTTACTCCAAATTCACCGACTTCAAAGGGAAGGAAAATGCAAAAATGTCTATCATGATGTTTCTCCAGTACTTATGTTTCCCAAGAATGCCTAGGTATTCAATACCTCACAAACCAATCACCCTCATTATGCTAAACAACAAAGATAAAACCAAGCCTTTTGGTGTTATGGATGTAACTCCATATATCCGTGAGCAGCTTAAAGAAGCAACAAGGCATTGGTTAGCAAGGAAGTTCATGAATGGAGCTCAATTTTTGACAATAATTATCTATCATGTACTTGGGATGGAGGAAATTTCACAATTGGCTCTAGATGCTCAGATGTTTAGAATTATGATGGCTAGCATGGGAAGTCCTCCAAAATCTATGGGGGATAAAGAACTGGGCAATAAGAGGAAGGTGGTAGCAGTAGAAGAAGCTCAACCAAGTAAGAAGAGGAAAATGGACCCCAGGAAGCTTGAATTAAAGCAAGAAGAAGTGTCCAAGGAATAGATTCAAGCAAAGCAAAATAAGGTGCAAGCTAATAAAGAGCCACATCCACCTCAAACTAGAAAAGAGAATTTGTATGCTTACTTGACATAGGGAGGAGATAAAAGGATTGTGTATGAAGCACAATATCAAAAGATGTTAGAAAATTATTGTGACAAGACTACTAACAAGAAGCAGGAAGAAATAGAACACTATGAGGACCTTCATGAGCAGATGATAGCTGTAGAAGAAAAAGAAGTTTTCGTGAAAAAAGAAGTAGAATTATCAACCTATTTCAAAGAGCTTCAAGGACCACTAGAAACCAGAACAACAATAGTAGCCAGGAAGAGGGTACAAAGGAAGACATCTCAAAAGAAGAAACCTACAAGAAAAGACAAGGGAAAAGCTATGGAAACTTCAATGCTAGGATTAGATAATATTTATGAAGGAATTATCATAGGGAAGAAGCACGAAATGCAAGAGGAAAGCATGGAAAAGGCAATCTACAAGGGAAAAGGGAAAACATCATCTGAGTTAGACTCAAATATAGAAGGATTTTTGCTAAGAAGTCTAAATTTATCATTACCAGGAACTCCAGTGAAACAAGTACAAGTGGAAGGACAGAACTAGGCATTACAAAAGGGAATGGGGTCTGGTAAATCTCAAAAGAAGTCAGATACTAGAATTGTGTTCTCTTTAGAAGATGTTAAAGAGAAGAAAAGGAAAGAAAAAGGTAAAGAAAAGGTGGATGAAGTGGAGACTAAGGAACCAAGGAAAAGTCAAGGAGGGTTAATTGAAAGAATGATTATCATCATCAATAATATGATCCTATCATGTATGGTGGCTAAATCAAAATTCATACGACGACGTAAAGTCATAGAGGAACAGAAGCAGGAGAAATCTATAATGAGGAGCAAATTAAGGAAATGCAGGAAAAGAATGAGCAACTCATAGGCAAAATTTTAGTATTAGAAATTCAGGATGTACTGAATAAGAGTAGAATAAAATTTCAGGAGGAAAAATGTACAAAGCACATGGAAAGTATCAGCCAATTAGAAGAAAATCTAAAGAAAATGGAATCAAAGTATAAAATTTTGCAAGTTTCTTATCAAATAATGGTTAAAGAAAATGAGGAAATTAATAAGCTACTGATGGAAGAAGGACAAGGCAGGATTGAAACCCAGACAATTGCATCAGATGGTGAGGAGATTGAAGGGTTAAGAAAGGAAGTTCAAAAGTTGCAAGAGCAATTAAAGGATGCAAAGGAACTAGAAAGGCAAGCTAATGCACATGCAGTAAGTGCCATGAAGGGTTACAATAAGGTGAGTCATGATAAAGTAAAAGAGAGAGAGAGAGAGAGGAATGGGAAAAACAAAAAGAAGGATTACTCAAGGAAATGGAGGAATGGAAAAATCAAGTGGAAAAATAGGTGCAAAAGGAAAAGGAGCTGGCATAACAACTATAACAGAAACAGGAAGAGGAAGTGTTCAAAGAAACAACAAAGATGTCTCCTCCACCTGAGGAAAATTTTATGGCTACTGAAGAGGGAAGATCAGCAGAAGAATACTCAGAGGAATTTGTTCATCAATTACTAACAAGTAGAGAAACTAGGATGGAATATATCAGAAAGATGCATGATGAGTATGAAAACCAAATAGTAAAGTTGGCATTAGAAAATGGTGTGAACCCAGAGCAACACCATTGGGCTACTGATGGGTTAGGTATTCCTTTTTGTATGATTTTGGAAAGCATAAAGAATTATCAAACTACAAGAGTAGGGATACCTCCCAACCAATTTTTGGAATATGAAGAAGATCTCAATGTAACCAATGAATTATTTGAGAAGTCAAACCGTGCTTGGAGAAACAAATGGCTTGATGCTCATAAAGAGTGCAGGGAGATTTGGAAGGAAGCTCTTTTACAGGAAAAGATAAATCCAACATATTGTCTTGTAGCAAGAAGAAGGAAATGGTCAGATTATTGGAAAAAAAGAAATGAAGGCTTAATTCCAACTACATGGCTAAATTTTCCCAAGATATTAGGACTTAAGAAAGGAACATGGCCAACCAAGTGTTATGTGGTGGACATAGCTGAAGCAGTAATAGCCTCATACAAAGATGTAAATGATCTTGCTTGTATACTAATAACAAGAATAATGAGGATGATTCTCACTTGTATAGAATTTTTTACAGATACAGATGCTAGGACTTTGAATTACATAGAATTTAATTCACCCACTGATGCTCTTCTTTTTTACCTAAGTGAAACACCAAATAGGATATGCCTCATGGCCTATTATAGCAAAATAATATTTTTGGGTAGTCATTACTTACAAATTTTTTAAGATGCTTTTGACTATGGATTTTTTGAAAGAGAGTAAGAAATTTTTGGTACACTCTCAGTGATTACAGAGTCAACACTCATAGCATATGAAGTAGCTTATACCAAATATGTCAAGAAGGATGTCATTGATAGACTAGAAGCAAGAGTACAATGGAGAGAAGCCTTGTTCGAGATGGTCAATAGCTTAAATGTGACTGAAAGAGGCATGACCTCCTTGCTCACATGTATCAAAGAAAGAAGAAGCACTAAAAGAAGCTGCATTCTACTGATTTAACTTTTTGTCAAAAATGCCAAAAATTCTAGGATGGGAAGAAATGTTAGAATGTGTTTTTTGAAGAAAAAAGGATTTTGTAAAATAGATAATATTTGTATACATGATTATTAGAATGATGTAAAAATGAGGAAGATTCTTCCTCATGATCCATTAGATGCTATGTATTTTTTGTCGATATATTTAGGTAGTGATGTGTGTGAACACTCTAAGACCGTCAGGGCACTTTTTTCCCTCTTTAGGAGGTTTTTTTCCCCACGCTTGTATATACGCCTATTGCCCTAATGGGCTACTTATCTTTGTACATTCTCTAGCAATACAAGCAGTATTGTGTGTTGTGCTCCAAGCTTCTTCTTCTTCCTTGTGTTGTTTGCGTGCTTCCACAGACGTCTAACTCCAACAATTGGTATCAGAGCAGGTCGCCGCTTCATCTAGGGTGTCATCTACACCTCTTCAGTTGCAGTCTCAGATTCGCACAAAATTTGGCGAGCATCCTCAAGGTGTTTGAGAGATCAAAACAACTCCGCTTTGCGATGTCAAAATCGTGATCTGAGCTCATTTCGGCCTCCAAATGCACTATCATAGCGCTTGTGTAGGCTATTTTGTCTTTTTGTGCCAAAGGTATATACCTATTTTGGTTTGTCAGTATAAGCGTCTCGAAGTCTGCTACATGTTTAGGAGAACTCGTCTGAGTAGTTCTGTTCAACTTTTTGATATACAGTCAATTTTTTGCATCAAGGCATTTTAGTCACCGACCAAAGCTAAAAGCAGTGATGTATTTCGTATGTTGATTGTTGACGATAAGTTGGATGGTACCAACTACTCGTTGTGGGCTTACATGATGCGACATGTATTGGTTGCAAAAGGACTATGGAACATTGTGCAGGGTTTTGAAAAACGTCCTATCACACCTACAACTATTACAATTGCAAGTACTGAAGCTGATGCAGAAGGTGTCGAAGATGTTGATATTCTGCATATTCCTGTTTATGCTACTATTTCTATTGCACCTATTGCAGAGAAAATTCTTGGGGATGGCAGAGATGCCTAGGCACATGCATTGATAGCTTTATCTATCAAACGTGCCATTATTCCTCACATTCGCTCTTACAGAATAGCTAAGGATGCTTGGGATATACTTATCACATTGTACCAAGCTAGGAATGAGGCTCATGTTGCTTACATCTGAAAATAGTTGGAGAGTGAGCACATGAATGAAGGTGATCCTATGGAAAGTTTTCTAACGAAGATCAAAGACTTGAAGGAAAAATTGATTTCTGCTGATGAGGTTATACCAGATAGCTCACTTGTGCAGACCGTTTTGAATGGTCTTCCTGATTCATATCAGAGTTTTGCTTCTACTCTTTGGTTGATGATGAAAGGCAATCCAAATTCCTTCTCATTTGAGGAGTTAGTTTCTGTTCTGTTGCAGGAAGATCAATCTAGGCAAAACAGGTTTATTATGCATGTTGCAGATCAAGCTTTCCTGGCTAGTCAGAAGGGCAAAGGAAAATGGAGCTCTTCTACTAGAAAGCAAAAACCTGGGAATGATCATATCATAAAGAACTATCCAAAACAAGCTGCAAAAGAGGCAAAGAAAAAGGAGGCTAGAATGGTTGTTGTAGAGGCCTCTACACCAAAAACAGAGTCTGCTAATCTTGTGCAGGATGAAGAATGGGTGTTTACTACTGTTAGCAGTTTTGACCCATCTTCTCATGAGTAGTGCATGTCTGCAGTAGACTCAGATGTTTGGTACTTTGAGAGTGGGGCGACCAAACGTATTACCTCGCAGCACAGTTTCTTCTCTTCACTCAAGCCTACCCCTACAAGGAATACTATTACATGCGCCAACAACTCCTCTTGTCCTGTTATGGGAGTTGGTAAGATCATTTTGACTACAGCTGATGGTAGTACTTTCACTTTGTCAAATGATTTGTTTGTGCCAAGGATCAAGAAAAATCTGTTATCAGTTTCTACATTAGCCAAGATTGGCTTGGTTATGAAATTTGTTGATGAGAGATGTACAGTTCATGATCTGTCAAATGGCAATGTTATTATTGCTTCTGGCATTTTATGTCGTGGGTTGTATAAGCTCATAGACTGTGAAAGATCTGTGAATGATTCGCCATGCGCAGTACATGATTCTCAGGCTATGTCAGATGCAAAGCTTTGACATGCATGCTTTGGTCATCTGAATTTTGCTAGTTTGTTACACCTATAGAAATCTGATATGGTGTCTTCTTTGCCCAAGCTTGAGGCACCTAGAAAACATGTATGTGAAGCCTTTATTTTGGGAAAAATGCAGCGTTCCTCCTTTCCAAAAGATGGTTTAGTTCGGACTACAATAAAATTGCAGCTTGTACATAGTGATGTATGTCGTCCTATGCAGACACCTTCTTTTGGAAATTACCTTTACTTCGTATACTTTCATTGATGATTTTTCCAGGCATGCATGGGTATATCCATTGAAGGCAAAGTCCGAAGTGTTCATGTACTAAACAGTTTTTGGTTTTGGCTGAAAATTTGTCAGCATCTAAAATGGGCACCCTCCATTCTGATCGAGGGGGGGAATACATGTCTTTTGATTTTAATGCATTTCTGGTTGAACCTGGGATAAGACACCAGTCTACAGTGTCGTATACACCTCAACAGAATGGAGTTGCTGAATGAAAGAATAGGTCACTCATGGAGATGGCAAGGTGTATGGTCAAGAGTCAGGCTTTACCACATATTTTCTGGCTTGAGGTTGTCATGTGTGCAGCATATGTACTTAACAGGTGTCCCACTAAAGTGCTGCAGTCTATCACTCCATATGAGGCTTGGCATGATTGCAAGCCATCTGTTGCTCATCTGCATGTTTTTGGTTGTCTCGCATATGCATTAGTGCCCGAACAACATCGTAGAAAATTGGATGATAAAGCAGTAAAATGTATTTTTGTTGGGTGCAGTTCTGAAAGTAAAGGCTATCGTCTATATCATCCACTGACTAAATGCATTCTGGTTAGCCGTGATGTTTTTTTTGTGGAAGATGCTATTCATCCATTGCTTTCATGTACTAAGGAGACATCTGTTAGCTCAAAAGACATGTATGATACTTTGTTGCCTCTTTTTACAGGTGGACACTCTAGTACTGGTCCTAATGAGGCAACTTCTCAACCTTTGCAGGTTTCATGTGATGATGCAGATCATTCCATTTCTGATCCAGATTTACATGATGCACTTGTTGATGAGAGAGCTGATATTGAGCAGGCAAAAACTATGCCAAAATGGCTGGTGTAGACTTTGCGTGACAACAAAATAGATGCAGCTCTATCATATCGTACTCGTTCAAGCTCTCATAGTGTGCCTTTTGCATCAGATTGCTATGTTATGGCTGCATCTAATCTTTGTAATGAGAATGATCCTGTTTCATTTGATGAAGCACAAAATTCAAAAAAATGGATGGCTTCTATGCAATCTGAATATGATGCTATAATGAAGAATGGTACTTGGTCTTTATGTGACTTGCCTCCTGGCAAGAAGGCTATTGGTACTAAGTGGGTATACAAGCTGAAGCCTAAGCCTGATGGTACAGTTGACAGGTATAAGGCTAGGCTTGTTTCAAAGGGTTATGCATAAGAAAAAGGCATTGATTTTGATGAAACTTTTGCTCCTACTTGTCGTATGACTACTATTTGTAGCATCCATGCACTTGCAGCCCATCATGGTTGGGATGTACATCAGTTGGACATTAAAACAGCATTTTTGAATGGCAACTTGCATGAAGAAGTGTATGTTTTTCAGCCCCGTGGCTTTGTGCAGAAAGGGCATGAAAACCACGTGTGCAGGTTAAAGAAGGCATTATATGGTTTAAAGCAAGCACCACATGCTTGGTATGAGAAGATACATGCCTATTTGATTGCACATGCTTTTGATAACAATCCAACTGAAAGCACCTTATATGTTAAGCGTGCTAATGATGTACTTCTGATCATTGTGGTTTATGTTGATGACATGCTACTCACTAGTCCTCATGAGAGGCATATTGCTGATTTTAAGGCTGCTTGGGCTGGTTGCTATGACACTCGTGTGTCCACTAGTGACTTTTGCTTCATGCTTGGTAGCTCATGTATATCTTGGTTGAGCAAGAAGCAGCCTACTATGGCCACTTCCAGTTGTGAGGCTGAGTATAGGGCAGCTTTCACAACGACTGTTGAGTGTGTGTGGCTCAGACGCCTTATGGTTGATTTGGGTGTTGGTCAGTCTTCTGCCGCCACCATCTTCACTAACAATCAGAGTGCATTGGTAGTTGCGAGGAACCCTGTGTTCCATGCTCGCACTAAGCACATTGAGGTGCATTATCATTATGTCAGGGAGAGGTTCTCTGGTGGGGAGATCAGCTTGGCATATGTGCCCACGCAGGAGAACATTGCAGACCTTTTCACGACGGCTCTGCCTAGGGAGAAGTTTGAAGCTTTCCGCAAAGCTTTGGGCTTACTTCCTTTTGTGGAGTGATTTCCACAAAGCTTGGCACTTCCTTATACATGTCTGCCAGCTACTTGTTCATCGCATCACTCCTAGGGGGGATTTGTTGATATATTTAGGTATTGATGTGTGTGAACACTCTAGGACAGCCGGGGCACTTTTTTCCCTCTTTAGGAGGTATTTTTCCCCCGACTTCTATATACGCCTATTGCCCTAATGGGCTACTTATCTTTGTACATTCTCTAGTAATACAATCAGTATTATGTGTTGTGCTCCAAGCTTCTTCTTCTTCTTCCTTCTGCTTTTTGTGTGCTTCCGCAGATGTCTAACTCCAACATTTTTTAGAGACTTTTTGGAGCTCTCAATCTTAATTATTTTTAGATTAGAAGTTGAAAGGACCTAATTTCAAGTGTGAACATGGACACTTGAAAAAGTATAAAGGTCAAAATTTTATATTGAGAAGGGAGGCTGATAAATTGCACTTGATTGAATGAGAATTTGAGAGCTCTTAGTAGAAAATCGTGTTTCCTCCCTTTTCTCTAGTTTTCATGGTTGAATGTGAATGTTTTTCTTGTGTGTTTCATGGATTTTGTTGGTGAGACCTATGTATTACCGAGTGAAACTTGTAAGGAGAATATTCTTTACAATATTGAATGATTATTTGTGGAAGATTATTGTTGAATGAGAGGAATACCACTTCTGTTAGAATCATGATTGTCTCATCATGATGATATATGTAATGAAATTTAATTCTGAGTTCATATTTGGAATGTACATGAAAAATAGCATGCTTTAGGCACAAGAATCATAAAAAAATACTTATTCCTACCTCAAGATATCTCAAACCCTAGTTTTCAACTTCTTCTTCAAGAATATCTCAGATAATATGGTCTTTTCTTGCAATTTCTTGGATCCCATTGGTACTAGAAGGGGTTGTGGTCTTAGTATACTTCCCAGATTGACATATTGAAGATGTTGTTTATGCTAATCCTTTATACTATGATGATTGGAGAGGACAACTCCAAAGTATAAGAAACACCATTCCACCATCAATGTGCATAAATTGCATGCCCAAATAGTGATGCAAATGCCCCAAATTAGACATCTCAAATGAGGCATGCAAATCAGCATTGAAATCAGCAATATGCTTCTCATGAGGACTAGTGAGTAGCATGTCATCAACATAAACAACAATGATTAGAAGCACATCATTAGCATGCTTAACATATAAGATGCTTTCAGTTGGAGTGCTCTCAAAACCATGTGCAATGAGATAAGCATGTATCTTTTCATACCAAGCACGTGGTGCTTACTTTAGACCATATAATGCCTTCCTTAACCTGCACACCTAGTTTTCATGCCCTTATTGCACAAAGCAACAAAGCTAAAGAACATACACTTCTTCATGCAAGTCATCATTCAAAAATGTTGTTTTGATGTCCAACTGATGTACATTCCAACCATGATGAGCTGCAAGTACACAGATGCTATAAACAGTAGACATTCGACAAGTAGGAGCAAAGGTTTCATCAAAATCAATGCCTCTTTCTTGCACATAACCCTTTGCAACAAGCCCAGCCTTATACCTGTGAACGGTTACATCAAGTTTACACTTCAACTTGTATACTCACTTAGTGCCAATGGCCTTCTTGCCAAGAGGCAAGTCACATAAAGATTAGGTACCATTTTTCATTATAGCATCATATTCAGATTGCATTGCAACCATCCAGTGTTCAAAATTTTGTGCTTCATCAAACGAAACAAGCTCAGTCTCATCACAGAGACTAGAGGCAGCCATAGCAGAGAAATTTGATGCAAAAGAGGCACTATGAGAGCCTGATCAAGTATGGTATGACAGAGGAGCATCTAACTTTTTATCATGCAAAGTCTGCATTAGAAATGGAATGATCTGCATTATCACATGAAACCTCCAATGGCTAAGAAGTTACCTCATTAGGATCAGCACTAGACTGTCCACTTGTAAAAAGAGGCAGCAAAGTATCATACATGTCTTTGGAGCTAACAGATGTCTCCTTTGTACATGAACATAAAGGCTGAATAGCATCTTCCACAAAAACAACATTGTTGGCAGTAGCCTTGGTACATCAGGATCTACAAGACGTGAAAGTCAAAGAAGGGAGTCAGAGCGAAGGGACAGCACAAGCGAGCGAAGGGACAGCACAAGCAAACAGGGCAGTCAAAGAAGATCTGGCAAGTAGGCCAATATTTTTTCAAGACATTAATGCAAATCAGAGAGATGGACACGCAGGGAAGAAGAGCAAGTAGGGAGCTTGAAGATATGTATGGCAGATCACTAGAAGAAATCCCTACAACAACAGTGATGTTTATCACTAATAATCATTGTAAATCTCATTTCACATTTTTGTAGCTCCATTTTGTGCAAGCCAAGGAGTCCTTGAGCTTGAGGAGCCTTAGAAGTAGTTGCGTACCAATTTTCATAATTTTTAGATCTCGTTTGAACCCCCAAATAAGCCCTGGAACCTAATTTTTAACTAGGCCGGACACTAGGTCTGGACAGGGCCAAAAGCTAGTCAAAAACTATAAAAGGAGCTAGAGAGCTCATTTTTGAGGCTAGATTGTAATTGAAACGAACTTGTAAGAGCATTTTGAAAGTAATCTAAAGCTCCATTGATTCTCACTCTTTGTCTTGCCTTGTGTGCGCGTGTGTGTGTATGTGTGTGCATGCTTGTGTGCTTCTCACTCACGCACTTGTGTCGCCATTTGCTCGAGGTCTTCATACCATCCTCACGTCTTCCCGGATTGACATTAAAGGAGGTGCTACTCATCATTGAGCTACACCAAATTTTGGCGCCGTTGCCGGGGATCGAGCTTTGAGGACGAGCGTGTGATGGTAAGACGTAGAGTTGACGCGTTGGAGTTGTAGGTATTTTCTTCACTCTCATCGATTTTCTTTTACTTTCTTCACCATCTTCATCACCATCATCATCATCACCATCTCCCACGTCCATCTCCATCATCGCGAAAATTTCAGTTTTTTGACTATATCCCCATCTCCACCTCATTTCCCTCATTTCACTTGTGAGAGAGAGCGAGAGAGCGAATTTGCATGTGCTGTTTTTTGCATGTTTTGTGAGCTTTCTGCAGGTACAGGCCGCATCATCATCCCCAGCACCCTGCGCAGGTACGGAAATCTGAGTAACTGTCTGTGTGTCGCCGAGCTCTGTCAATCGCGACCGACTGAAAAATTGCTCTAATTGCTAAACAAAGTGCATATCCATGACCTACAGGCCAAGGGCTTCCCAAAAATGTGTTTAGTTTTTTGAAATTCCACAGATTTCTGTCAATCGCGATCGCTCTGTCAATCGCGATCGACAAACCACGACGGACAGATCTGTCAATCGCGATCGACACGTCAATCGCGACCGACAGCCCACGACGGCTCTATCAATCGCGACCGACAGAGTCAACGACCGATTGACCACGACCGACTGACCATACGCGTGACACGTGTCAATCGCGATCGAGTCATCAATCGCGATCGACTCATCAATCGCGACCGACACAGTCAACGACGGTTTGACCACGACGGACAGACCACGACGCCTCTGTCAATCGCGACCGACACAGTCAACGACTGTTTGACCACGATCGACAGACCCTGCGACCGACCTGTCAATCGCGATCGACTCGTCAGTCGCGACCGACAGAGTCAACGACGCTTTGACCACGATTGATTGACTTTTCGCAACCCCTGTCAATCGCGACTGACCAGTCAATCGCGACTGACAGCCACGACGGACCTGTCAATCGCGATCGACACGTCGATCGCGACTGACCTGTCAATCGCGACCGACAGACTTTGCGAACGCGTTAGAAGGGCAAATTAGGTCAAATTTTCAAGGCAAAATTATTGGTCTAAATTTTGATTGAGTGTGGGACAAACACTAAGGTGTAGTATTGCATTGTTAGGCCGTGCCACAAGCTACTCGAGTATTCCTGTTCGACTGTTAGCTTGTATGGAACCCTGATTTAACTCCCTAAACCCTGAACAGTCCTAACTTTTTCATACGAAATCCAATTTTTGAGCTCTTGGGCTTGTTGGAAAGCTCGTGGCATATATTACGCGCCCTCAACTGTTTTTTATAAAGATAATGCATTGATTTTCAGAGAGGGTATTTTGAAGCTGACCATACCCAGGGGGCTCCAAGTCAGGGGTCTTTAGAATTATTTTCCTAAAAAGTCACAATGCAAATATGTGTATGTGTTACATGAATGAAAGTTGTGGGTTGTGTCCTTTGAATCTAAGCATTGAGCTAACCGTGGGACTTTTATAGGTCCATTGAGAGCAACAGAGAGCGTACCAAGCAAGGGTTCTTTGCAAGCTTGAGAACCGGGTTCTTGAGCACCAGAAAGCAAGGGATCAACAAGTAAGGTTGGATTATTCTCAACTCCCTCTGTCATTTCCTAGCTCAAGCTAAGAACGAGTAGAGATAGGAGTAAGTCAGGACGACGAGAGGCAGTTATCAAGTTGAAGACTACCTAAAAAAAACTCAAGTTCAAGTAAAAACATAATCTCTGCACTGTCGATAACCTAAAGGAAAAGAACCTAACGTGGAACGATCAACCTAAAATACGAAGAACATTCAAGTGTTCCTGACGACGTGATATCAGACAAGACCATAAACACAATAATTAACTAAAAAGAATCAAGTGACTGGTACCAATTGATTGGCAACGAGGTTGTACTCGAAAAAAAAATTGGGCTAATCAGTTAGGCATATGAACCTTCGATCAGGACGATACCTAGCAAGGGAGAGACAAAGCCTTAGGTCTTCAGAGACTAGCGTCAATCACACTGCAAGGTCTTGGGCCCAGCAGTTGAGCCACCACTCATACTACCCTAGCTCTGAGACCAGTGAGTCAGAAATGTCTCAAGGTATGGACAGACCTACGGGAAGTTCAGGAGTGCCTTATTTGTACAGGGTAGAAGGCCCTTACAAAACACAGCTGGAATACCTTAGGACCAACCGATTAGGTGCGAGCATCTATGAGGACGGCCTAGGAAGATCTGTGGTCCAGATTAAAAACCCTGACCAATCCATAGGACTAGAACACCCAGCTGTCAAGTTTGAAAATGGTGCATACCTGGACAAGGAAGGAACTATATATGTTGTCACTAGTCACCCTGATAGGACAGATGACTTCGGGAATGTAATCTCAGAAGCAGACTTAGGTGACCTGGAACAAGGGAACATGGGTGCGGAACCTAGAACCCCTCGAGGTAAATCAGTTCTCACTAGGATCATCACGCCTGAATGGGTCCCCCAAGACAACAAGAGCATAGAGTTGCTCCTCAATCGAGAAACTGATGAAGCCTTCTGGAGGTATAAATCCAATCAGCCAACTGATATAGGAAATATCATGATCTATGAGCTTAAGGATCCGGATAGCCCAGGCAGAGTGACCTACTTAGATCATGCTTCAGAACGGATCTTTGTGGTGACAGAAAATGATAGGCATGCCTACACTTGGAAGGGTGAATTCATTTTTCCCCAACCAAGATCAAATGTATCCTATGGTCACCCTGGGGCTGGAACTTCCCAAGCTCATGGTACACAAAGAGATAGAAGTAGGGATAAACCAGAAGTAAGTTTCGCCAACCCCGTGGGCAGAGAAAGAACGAGAACTGAGACGAATAGGGTAGAACCTGAGATGCATAGAGCCCACAGGAACCAAAGAAATGTAGATGGATTCCCTCTGCCGAGGCCTAGAGAGCACACAAGAACTTTGAGACCCACCCAGCTAGTTAAGTCCATGAAGAATTACTTTGACGGCACAGGAGATCCCTATGATCATGTGGCGGAGTTCAAGCAAGTCTTGAGAGCTGAACAAGTGGAAGATTTGTTCACGCAGTACAATGCCTTCGGTCTAACCCTCAGGAACACGGCACTTACATGGTTTCAGCCATTAGATGAGCGTCAGTTCAGGAGCATAGACCAACTCCTAGAGGCATTCATTGTAGAGTTCTCTAAGAGTGGCATAAGACACAATACCTCATCATTGATTCACAGCTTCAAGCAAACCCCTCAAGAGACTGTGAGACTTGCAGGAAGAAGATTTAGACAATACCTTGAAAGATGTCCTATTTCGGAGCTACCCACATCTGCTAAACAGGTAGCCTTATTCCTCGATGGATTGCTGAGTACGAAATTGAGATCCTATGTGTATCTGAAGGACCCTAGGACTATAGAAGAGTGTGTACGCATGTGCATTGACATTGAAGATAACCTAGGGGAAGAGCTAGAGCTTTCCAAAATCTATAAAGACTCAGATAGCGCAGCTAGCCACTCTTCCACGCAATCTACATCAATCGAGGAACTCGCTGAGAAGGTAGCTCAGAAATTAGGTGTAACTAGCAAACAGATCCCAAGGTTTGCCCCTGTGAAAAGATGTTATACATGCGGTGGTGACCATATGGCGAACGTCTGTCCCATTATGGCTCAACCCCAAGTAAACCCTAGTAGCCAGTACTGCACCATAGAACGGAGATACACCAACCACACCGCGCAAGATTGCCCATACAACAAGCAGACTGTTAGGCAACCCTACCCGCAACCCTACCCGCAACCCTACCAACAAGGCAGATACCAAAACCAAAATCCACCACCACAATATGCTAGACCCCAACAAACCTACCAACCACAATATCAGGCCCAACAGAGACCCCAACCGGTACTAGCTCAACAGCCCCCAAACCCCGCTAACGTGATTCCAGTAAAGTATGCTGTTGCAGAAGAAAACCTGAATAGGGCCATAGTACCAGTAACCCCATTGATCTCAGAAAGTGACCCAAGTGACCATAGCTTTGATTCTACACATGTCGATAGTCCCCAGGCTTACTACATGCAGTCTCCAGAACATGGTGAGTCTTACTATAGTGAAGAACCAAGTGAACCTAGTGGGGAGTCAGATTACACGAACGTCATGTATGCAAACCCCAACCCTAGGCCTCAACCTAGGCAAGTAAGACCTCCATTCCCAAGAGGACCGTGCTACAGATGCCAGGGAGATCATCTCATTCGTGATTGTCCCTTGCCCCCACCTACACAACCCCAGTCAGTGACTATCCAAGGTTTTTGCCAAGATTGTGGAAAAGAGCATCTTTTACGAGATTGCCCAAGGAACCCCAATAATATGCCAAAAATCACTCCGATCAATGTGATTGGTTTGGTTGTAGATTCCTCAGGAAGCGTCACTTCCACGGCACCAGTGCAGGTAGTCACTAGAGCTCAGGCTTTGCAGCAAAACCAAGAGACAAACCAGGGTAAGAACTCAGAGGCTAGTGAAACCGAGAGCATAACAAAGAAAAGGACTAGAGCATGGAAAGATAGTCGGGAAAGAATGAAAAGACAATGGGCTAAAAAGATGAGTGAGCTTGAGGAAAGCATAAGAGAAACCAAAGCGAGGATAACTGAACTCACAGCTCAAACTCCCTCTCACATCACCCCACCTCCACCACTCCCATCTCCATCCGACTCACCACCTTCCCCACCGCCTCATCAAATCCCACCACCCCCTAGAGTAGGATCAGTGTTAGCTGATCCCACTCCTGAAGATTTAGACATGATGCTCAAAGCATATCAGGCCAGAATCCAAGAAGGGCCAAATGTCACGGATCATGCCAAGTGCTATCCTAGAGCTGACCTAGAGATAGAAAGAACCAAACTATGCGCGAAAATGGTCGCATTGGCTCAGACTATGTTTGAAGCCAGTCGCCTTTTCAATTACTCGGGCTCAGCCAAGACGCAATTACACTTGGATGGATTCCTAGAAAAGTTAGAGAGGATAATTGCCAGATCTGACAAGGAAGAAAAAAATCAGGAGAAAGAAAAAGCAAGCAAAAACCTGAGCCATTCCCCATCGGAAGTTTATGCAGCCAATTCCACTAAACCAGACAACTTCCCCTCCTTAGAAAGATTAGAGAGGCTAACTGCACAGCCAGAAAAGGAGCCTATCCCTCAAAAAAAGGAAAGGGCAAGAGAACGGATAAGCCAGCCTCTTCAGGAAGCTCATGGGCCTCCTCAAGGAGCTTATCTTCCTCCCCAGAGGTCACAGGCGCCTCCCTCGAAAGCTTATGTACCCCCACAGGTAACCCACATCCCTTCCCAGAAAGCGTATGAGCCTGTGCGGAAAAGTAATAGCATAAGTAATCCTCCCCAAGAAGCTTGTGCTTCAAATATCTATGACAACGAGGAAAGAGCCAACGATAGGATAAGCCCTCCTTCCCAGGTAGCATATGTACCTAATTCTACGGAGCCAGACACTTCTTCTTCTATGAATCGGTTTGCACCGGACTTCCTACGAGAGATTCAAGAAGACAAATGGGATAACGAAAGTGAGGTCGCCCCTCCTTTTGAACCTGTGGACGATGCACACGACCAATTCCCACAAGACATCCCATCCATCTACGGGGAACATGAGAGTACTCAATCTCACGAGAGATTGGACTTTGAATCTAATTCCATACAAGAGTTACCCCACTTCACAGGTCCATGGGAAGCAAAATCCACGTGTATGAGAGCACCCACAGTCATGGTAAGGAACGACGACTCAGTCATACCAAGGAACACGGAGATAGTAACGAACACCAAGGTGCAGCGCAATCTCACTTTGAAAGAACTGCCTGAGGATAGACTAAACGCGGGGAAATATGCAGCCAGTCGAGTAACTGAAGTTGCAAAACCTCAGTCCCGGGTAGGATCCCATAGGACAGTGCCAGAGATTCCCTTGGATAAGATAGGAGATATGTGCGAAGGTGAAGAAGGGAACACCTATCTTCCCATTACCTACCAGGAGTACACCACCAAGGCAATTTTGGACTCAGGTGCGGGAGTTGCAATTGCCACCACTTCCCTTTGGAAGCGCTGGGGCAAGCCGGCACTCAGACCAACGAGAATGAAATTGCAAATGGCCGATGGTCACATAGAAAGACCCCTAGGATTGCTAGAAGGGATAACTCTCACCACCTGTGGTGTCGAGTTTGAACATACCTTTGCCATATGTGACTTCAGTAAAAATCATGCCTATGAGATGATTTTGGGAAGGCCATTTATGCGACAATTGCAAGTGGTACAGGATTGGGGAACCAATTCTTTGTACCTGCAGCACTTAGGTGTTACAACCAAAGTCAATCTCAAAGATTATTCTCATAGAGATGTCCCTCCTATCCAGTGGAATCCCATCCATAGAGTCAAAGATGATACAGAATCGGTGCATTCCATAGGGTCTGGATCCTCATGGATGCATGAAGACACCCACTTATGGATGTGCAAGGTAGCAGTAGAAGAAGAGAAGAGAGAGAAAGCCAGAGAGGTAGGTGCGAAAGAAACCCATAGATCAATCCAAGACCCAGCCTATGCACCCATAGTTTTTCCAGATGAAGAATTTGAACCTCACGGTTGGGCAGAAATCTTAGCAACAATGGACGTAGCCATCAACGAAGAACAATGGACACCTCACTGTGATGAGGATGGCTATGATATTTCAGTCTTCTCCATAGAGCCAATCATGGGAGAGGCAGTTTTAGAAGAATGCGAACCTAGCCCTGATGCATTTGAGGATGCAAGTGACTCCGATCTAGAGTCAATCATTATGGACCCACCATTTGTATCAGATGAAGAATACTTCCATGAGGTAGAATTTCAAACCCAGAGGCATGGAGAGCTGACAAATGATGTAAGATTAGCAACGCATATGACCCCTAAGGAAGAAGGAAAGAAACGAAAGAAGAGAGAAGCCTTACCAGAAGAGGAGGAATCTTTGTTTGAGGTCCCAGAAAATTTTAAGAAGTACGAGATAGATGACAGGAGAGTCATGATAAGAATGCCTAAACGAGAAGCACAATCAGGAGAGGCCTATGATAACAAAGAAACTACTAAGAAAGTAGTAGTGGCCATAGAAGAAGGAGAGGAGAGATGCACGTATATAGGCCATGACCTGACAGAAGAAGAAGAGTACGAATTGATAGCCTTGCTAAGAGAATACAGAGATGTATTCGCTTGGAGTTACAAGGATTTGAAAGGCGTTGACCCTGATATATGCTCACACACCATTCCCATGACCTCAGATGCTAAACCCTCTAAGCAAAAGCCTTATACATATAACGATAACTATGCTGCTAAGATCAAGGAAGAGATAGATAGATTGGTTGAAGCTGGATTTATCTACGAAATTGAGCACACCGAATGGGTATCCCCCATCGTAGTGGTGCCCAAGAAGAATGGCAAGCTGCGTGTGTGCATTAACTTGAAAAAGGTTAATGCCGCCACGATTCGAGATAACTATCCGCTTCCCATCACAGAGCATCTCTTAGAAAGAGTGGCAGGCAAGGAAGTGTACAGCTTCCTTGATGGATTTTCGGGCTACAATCAAGTAGCCATAGCTCCAGAGGATCAGCATAAGACAGCCTTTGCCACAGAATGGGGCATTTTTGCTTTTAGAGTAATGCCATTTGGGCTGACCAATGCACCAGCTACCTTCCAGAGGCTGATGTGCCATGTGTTTAAGGAGTTCCTGAGGAAGAGTTTAGAATTCTATGTTGATGACCTCTGTGCTCATTCCAATGTTAGACAAACCCATATTCCGGAACTCAGGCAAATCTTTGACAAATGTAGAGAGTACCAAGTCTGCCTGAACCCAGAAAAGTGCGTTTTTATGGTCAGGCAAGGCAAGATTCTAGGACACATAGTGTCAAAGAATGGCATATCTACTGACGAAGAGAAAGTGCGAGCCATAGCAGAGCTACCTAGGCCAAAGAATGTCAAGGAAGTACAAGCTTTCATGGGGCATTGCGGTTATTATCGACGATTCATACACATGTATGCTGTCATTGCAAAGCCCATGTACGGACTCTTGACAAACTTTGAGTGGACGGATGAATGTGAGAATTCCTTCCAAGAACTTAAACGAAGATTATGTTCAGCACCAATCTTGACCACACCAGATTGGAATAAGCCATTCCATGTTCATGTGGATGCATCCAATTATGCCATTGGATGTGTGCTGGCACAACCTACTGGTGAAGGTAATATGGATCTTCCAATTGCCTATGCCAGTAGACAATTGAATGCGGCTGAACGGAACTACACCACTACAGAGCGCGAAGGATTAGGCATGGTATATGCAGTTAAAAAGTTTAGACATTATTTGCTTGCAAATAAGTTTAAATTTTTTACTGATCATCAGGCATTGTTATATCTTGTAAACAAGCCATGCAACACAGGAAGATTAGTGAGATGGTTTCTCTTGCTAATGGAATACGACTTCGAGGTTGTGGTAAGAAAAGGAAGGACTCATTTGAGAGCAGATCATCTCTCTAGGCTCACCTCGGGAGAAGCCCCACAAGGAGTATCAGATGACCTTCCTGATGCTTACTTGTTTAATTTGGAAGTGGTGCCGCAGTGGGCCAAGCCAATAGTACCAGTCTTGACATACGGGCCTAACCATCCAGTGGTAAACACACGGAATAGAGAGGTTGTAAAAGCCCAAAAGTATCACATCATGGCCGGAAGCATGTACAAGCACACAGATCAAGGGATCTTGGCTTGTTGCGTAGAAGAGGATGAGTACGCTAAATGGTTGCAATTAGCACATGTAGGTGCGTTAGAGCAACACCATTCGAAGCAACGAACGTTGCAGACTCTAAAGAGATTCGGAGTGCACTGGCCAACGATGGAAGCGGATGTCCAAAAGTTGTGCAAAGAATGCCCAATCTGTTGCACTAAACCACCTGTGGAACATGCCACTCTCTATCAAGTATCCATTGTGCCAGATTGGAGTGAACCTCTAGTATCATTCTTGCGGACAAATACATTCCCCCCAGACATGACTCTAGCTAGGAAAAGGAGTTTAGAACAAGAAGCCCTGGATTATTCACTCATAGGTGATAATCTATATAAGCGCGGTAAAGATGGTTACCTGAGACTGTGTGTCCATGAAAGTGAGTATCTTAAGATCTTAGAAACTGCTCACCAAGGTGTAGCAGGAGGACACTTTGGACCAGATCGGGTAATCAAGGCAATACTATTTGCGGGCTTTTGGTGGCCTACACTTCACATGGATGCACATACCTATGTGAAACGGTGTGATATCTGTCAAAGGACTCAGTATCCTATACGCAAAGATGAGATGCCACTGAAACCTATGATGGGTGGACGTGCATTCTCTAAGTGGGGAATAGACTTCGTAGGTCCTATTAATCCCCCAGCGAAAGGTTCTCATGCGGAATACATCATTGTGGCAACAGATTATCTCACCAAGTGGGTAGAGGTGAAAGCTACAACCAAGAACGATGCTCAAACAACGGCCAAATTCTTGTTTGAGAATGTATTCACGAGATACGGACTACCCATAGAGCTTGTAAGTGATAGAGGCACTCATTTCTTGAACGAAGTGATTGAAAATCTACTCCAAGAATTCTTGGTAATACACAAGAAGTCTGCCCCTTATCACCCTCAAGCTAATGGTCAAGCTGAGAGCACTAATAAGATTTTGTGCAATGTGCTGACAAAATTAGTGAACACTAAACGCTCTGACTGGGACAAACAGCTACACCATGCTGTTTGGGCATACCGAGTTGCCTACAAAACGGTACTCCAAGCCACCCCCTTTCAGATGGTTTTCGGCCAAAACGCTGTGCTACCCTTGGACTTCCTGATCCCTACATTGAGAGTAGCACAAGAGCACGAATGGACAGGTCATGAGCTCTCCTCTAGGATCTTTGACCTTGAACGATTAGGGGAAACGAGACTGAGAGCCGCTGCAGGGATATACGCAGCCAAGAAGAGACAGAAGGCATACTTTGATGCCCACGTGAAGGATAAAGGCCTGAAGGCAGGAGATCTAGTCTTAGTCTATACACTAAAACAACATGCGAGGAAGCTAGAAAAGAGAGGCTACGGACCTATGATCATCAATAGGATCTCCACAAGCGGAGCGGTACAATTGGCCACATTAGAGGGTGATGTTCTCCCAAATTATATTAGCGGTTGCAGAGTCAAGTTGTATCAGGAACCCCTCACGGAGGAAATGCTTAGCCGACTCAACACTGCTAAGAAACGCAAAGAGGAAGAAAAGAGAATTAGAGAAGAAGCTCAAGCAGAGGCTTTAGAACGCATCAGAAGGATGAAACTACGAAGGCAAGGTAGAGATCAGCCTGGAGCGAATGACTATGCAGACCAAGGATTTCCCATAGCCATGTGTGAAGCTGCAGGAACAAGCTCGAATAGAATAATTGATAGACGTCCTTTCATAACCATAGACATAGGACAAGGAAAGAGTACAAGGACTGTAAGAGCCTTGATTGACTCAGGTGCTGCCACTAGCGCTGTTAAGTTGTCTTACTGTCAAGAGTTACAGTTAACTGTCCATCCTGTGGAAGCATACCTCATAGGATTGGGAGGCGTGGAAACCCCTTGCATGGGTGAGGTGGAACTTCCCCTCTACATTCACGAGGAGGCAATGACCGTTAAAGTACTAGTGTGTCAAGATGAGGATCTCACTGAACCTCTCGTCTTGGGTCAGGATTGGATCTATGACCAAGCAGTCAATCTAAACCTAAGAAGTGGACTTCTCCAGGTTTGGGTCAATCATAGTCGAGTTACAGTAGAATTAGACAATGGAGCACTCAAGGAACTAGGAAAGGCACAGACTCCTGGTCCTTCCAGGGGTACACATGAAGATGACCATGCTGTTCTTGTCCAAAACTATGTGTTGCAGAGGAATGATATTTGCATTAAAGGAGTCAGGAATGCAACGGAACTCCCTTCTTTTCCAAAGGCTAGAAGGAGGCAGCAACCCAAGGTGGATCAAAGGCAGAAGAAGCAGGGTACTACCTATGTCAGAGATCAAAGGTACCTGCTCGGCAGAACAGCCCAGAAAATAGACCAGGTATGGGTGCGGAAAGGCGAACGATCGGTTGCACCACCGTCAGCTACAGGGGCAAAGCCTCTTATTAGTGACCAACAACGCAACGCTAATAAGAAGCCCTTCAGAAATTCTTCTGCTAAAGTAAAATCTATTTGGGTGCCCAAGAAGTCGATGAAGGCAAGCCCACAATCAAGACAAATTTGGGTGCCTAAGGCTTGCTTGATGGCACAAGTAGCTACGCTGAGGCCACAACTTAAACAGCATAACGCAGCGACGCATACTGCCAGATTTCACCCGTTCTCGACACTCATGTACACACCAAAACCCAAGAGCGTACATGTAATCAATTGTAAATGGGTTCCAAAAAGGCCTCATCTGCAAACCACGACACCGAGAAGGCTCTGTAGAGACTCTCCGAAACCGAAGGCAAAGCCCACTCACTGCAATTGGCAGCCTAGGGCCTGTAATAATCCCCCCGACCCCAATGTGTAAATCCGTACCCACTTACTAACTGCAGTAGTCTCCTAGGACAACACAAGCACTAACTACACACACTGTCTTCATGCACTTACTAACCACTAACTCATCATCCATCTCATGTTAATGTTGTAACGGGGACAATAACGGATTTATTTTGTCCATTACGATGTTAACACTTGGTTCTATATTCTCACAGAACCAATCAGCAAACAGGCCATGGCAGAAGCAGGTACCAGCTCTCAAGCCGGATCTGGTCCCCAGATCGTGGACATAGAAACACTTCTCCTTGAGCCACGTCTCACTGCAAGACCGCAAGAGCTTCAAGAAGTGCATGTGCTCCCCATCCAGGATCCTCCTCAAGGACACACTTCTCAAGTAGGTAAGCATGCGCATTGGTTCAGTGATGTTGCTGGACCACTGGGCGATGGAACCTACTTCTGGGAAGCAGAATTGGAGTTCAATGGCAAATGGGGTCGATACCACTTTTTCACACGCGAATTTGAAAGCTACCAAAATGCTGAAGTCATGAGATCAGTTTGGGTCAAAGCAGGTGTGGAAAGTTATTTCAGGACCCACATACCAAAGCCGGATTTTTTACGATGTTCATATCTGATCAGTACAATCACGCCAAGCAGAGTCAAGGGCGGCGACAGCACCTTTGTGTTGCCATCACTGCTGCCGGGTAATGAGCTCAAAAGATTCAAATTGACCCTCAATCTGGTAAGAGAAGCGTTGGCTATGTATGGCATGCACATCCCAACAGAAAAGGAAACCATGGTTCCAGGTCGAATGAAGCACAAGGATCTTAATAAGCTCAAGGACATGGTGGCAATGACACCTACCATTGCGCTTCACCTGCGAACCATCATGCAACATTTTGCGTTTCCCGCCCAAGAACGATTCACAATGCCCCCGAAAAAAATATGGTTCAGTTTATATCTAGCAGAAACCGAAAGCCTGCCCATCAATGTGCCACACTGGATCATAGACCAGATCCATCTAGCACATCAAAGGTGGAACAAGAAACAGAAGAACGTGCTCCACGGGTGTTGTGCTTTGACCAGAATAATCTACAGATGCTTAGCTTATGATGTGCCTGTTCAGCGGGCACTCGTATGGTCCCGAGTCCAAGAATTCCAAAGAAGACTATCAGCAGCAGGTCCCCCATCAAAGAAGATGAGGGGGGGAGTCCAACTACCCTGTGCCCAACCAAGGGGAGCTACCGCTACACCAGAAGTCACCCCTCCCCAGACACGACGAGTTAGGCCATTCACAATCCGGTTACCACGACCAAGCACGGAGGGGCCTAATCTGGTGTTTCCACCCATTCCATCCGATTTGGAATTTCCGCAGGGATTTACTCTTGAGGACCTCACGGATGAAGAGATTGCCAGATTAATCTATGACTCTAACCTCGAAGCCGAAGCAGCGCGAGCTCAGGAACCGCGACCCCAAACAACATCGGCCCCCACCCAACCACAAACTGTAGAAGTCGATGTAGATGACCAAGAGGCAGGAGGAGACGAAGAAGAAGCCGACGAAGAACAACATCAAGAATATGACGAACTCTCCGAGTTAGCAAGTGCCCCAGCATATTCTGCACAAATCAAGAGACTATATCGAACCATGCGACTGGTTCAGGAACAGCATAAGATGTCTCTAGAACAGGGCAAAAGACTCATGAACGACTTGCTAGCGGAGGAAGGTGTGGACGAGTTGTTCATTGAGTCCATGAACCTTCATGCTGACGCTGTAGGACTGGACGAAGCCATTCATGAGGCGATGGCCTACATCCACAGGTTTGAAAAAAGAGTTCCCGTTCGTCCCAGGAGGTCCGGGAAGCAAATTCACATAAATACATCAGCACCAGGCGAGGCAGCGCAAGCAGAAGAATATCAGGAAGCACCGTTGTCACCCCCATCCCCACCTCACACTACACAATTCACTCCACCACAGGACACTGACACTACCACATCCACTACCACTACCGTTGTCATGGGCATCCCACTCTCCCCGGGAATCCAATTCGGGGGAGTCACCATGCCCACCTTCACCACCCTGTTCACCGATGTCACATCCACTCCACCAACGATTCCCATCTACACAGTCACTCAAACAGTTGACACGATGGAAACATCACCAGCCACAGCACCGCTCCCTCCCCCCATGCCACCTTCATCACCCATACCCCCTCCACCCACATCTCCACTTACATCCACAGCATTCACCTCTCCCATTCCCGCCCCCATTCCCCCTGCATCTTCACCTTTCCCAACATTATTTAATGTAAATAACATATTTTTTGCATTAAACCAATGTGTATACCAGCTCCAACATGAGTACAAAGCTCTGAACAACCGGTATCAGCAACTGGAAACGCACCACCAGAACTTACAAACACAATTTCACATTCTACAAACAGAAAATGCAGAACTGAATCAACGCTACGCGACGCTTGAGCAGGCTCACCAAACATTACTGACAGCACCCCAACCATCGACAGAATCAGGTGCCAAACAACTAGAAGCTCTGCTCGAGGTATACCAAGCCGATAATCTCAAAGTCCGGCGTAACCTGGCACTTCTCAGAAAACACATGGCGGCCGCCCTAGAAGAAAACAAGAGGCTGCAGCAGCAAAATGAAGCAAATCTAGAAGCAGCAATGGAAGGCTCTCCACACGAAATTGATCCAGAGCAGTTTAAAGCTGTGCCCTCAGAGACAATGAAGACCATCTTGGACAGCTATGCAGATCTATTAGAAGCTCATGATGACTTGGAAAGGGAACGGGATGCGCTGCGCAATCAACTCCAAGAGCAACAGACAGCACCCAAAGTCACAGAAACGACCACGACTTCAGAGGAAGTCAAGGCATTGAAAGAGCAGGTGGCCGAATTACAGGCAAGATTACTCACACATGAAAGGCAACCCTCTCCAGTTGTCGAACCAGAACCCGAGGATTTGGTACCCATCGAGGTAGATGAGACATATGAGGAACCTTACGTTCCTATGCCAATGCCAGGTGGTGAGCAAACCGCCGAAGGAATGGATACGCTAGAAATCGAAGTACCTGAGTGGCTCCAAACTCTAGAGAAAACGGCATCTACTCATGAAGATCGAGTGGCAGTTCAAATCCAATCTATGGCAAAGATAGAGGACACTATTATTAAATCAGAATACTTCCGCAGCATGTCCCACCATAGATGGATCGGAACCAATGATGATCAATACGTGCCATATTGTATACTTCTGGCGGACTACAATGCAGAAATCCAACATAGATGTGGCAAACCTCCAACGTTTGCTACACAATTTGGGCCAGATGACATCCCAGAGAGCGCTAAAAA
Organism: Ceratopteris richardii; assembly: GCA_020310875.1. Taxonomy (NCBI): domain Eukaryota; kingdom Viridiplantae; phylum Streptophyta; class Polypodiopsida; order Polypodiales; family Pteridaceae; genus Ceratopteris; species Ceratopteris richardii. The sequence goes on along the minus strand of CM035419.1, from coordinate 25,302,868 downwards.
AGGATCCATTCATCAACCCACTTGGAGGATCCGACTCCTCGAAACCTATCCGGAGATGGTTCGCACCTGGACGAATATGCCTCTTTTTATTAAATATAACCCTTGCTACGTCCCTGTACTCCGCAGACGTACATGGCCAGAGTTTACCATTGCAGTCAAGAATATCAAGGGATGCGCCAAATGGTTAAACTACGTCTATCTAGCACCCCCTCAAGGGCCTCCCACCGTCAATTACATGATCTCCACTATACGACACTGGAGCATCCGATTAAAGAATACCCCTGATGTAATGGCCCAGATGTGCATGAAAATTTTTGAGTTAATGCTTATTACATTCAGGACATTCAAGAATATCAAGGACCCACACTTCTCAGGCGTCGGATTCCTTACAGGAAACCAAGATTTAGTTTATGACATGAGCACCACTCCTTCCATAGAGGTGATCTACGCTTGGCACGCCCGAATAAAATACCTCCCAGCCTGCTTTAAACAAACATTCGAAGAGATGTTCATAACAGGGTTCTGGGAATACCACTCCGAAATATTTGTACCCAGACCCTCACATCTCCTCCATTTATTTGCTGTGGAGCGAACCATTCACTCAGAGCAGTTACGGGTGCCACATCTAGATGTCCCAGGGCCAGTCAATTGGGATGCATTGCTGACAGATCTAGCAAGGGGACTCAGGTTAGAAGAACACCACCTCGCCGCCGATGTTGTACAATACTACGTCCAAAAAGCAGCTAGACAAGGGTCTGTCAGGGGCGACAGACGCGAGAGTGGGGGGGGTGTTGGCAGTAGCCTTGGTACATCAGGATCTACAAGACGTGAAAGTCAAAGAAGGGAGTCAGAGCGAAGGGACAGCACAAGCGAGCGAAGGGACAGCACAAGCAAACAGGGCAGTCAAAGAAGATCTGGCAAGTAGGCCAATATTTTTTCAAGACATTAATGCAAATCAGAGAGATGGACACGCAGGGAAGAAGAGCAAGTAGGGAGCTTGAAGATATGTATGGCAGATCACTAGAAGAAATCCCTACAACAACAGTGATGTTTATCACTAATAATCATTGTAAATCTCATTTCACATTTTTGTAGCTCCATTTTGTGCAAGCCAAGGAGTCCTTGAGCTTGAGGAGCCTTAGAAGTAGTTGCGTACCAATTTTCATAATTTTTAGATCTCGTTTGAACCCCCAAATAAGCCCTGGAACCTAATTTTTAACTAGGCCGGACACTAGGTCTGGACAGGGCCAAAAGCTAGTCAAAAACTATAAAAGGAGCTAGAGAGCTCATTTTTGAGGCTAGATTGTAATTGAAACGAACTTGTAAGAGCATTTTGAAAGTAATCTAAAGCTCCATTGATTCTCACTCTTTGTCTTGCCTTGTGTGCGCGTGTGTGTGTATGTGTGTGCATGCTTGTGTGCTTCTCACTCACGCACTTGTGTCGCCATTTGCTCGAGGTCTTCATACCATCCTCACGTCTTCCCGGATTGACATTAAAGGAGGTGCTACTCATCATTGAGCTACAAACATCATTTACTGCTTTATCATCTAATTTCTTACGATGTTGTTGTTGGAATTTGGGGCCCCAGAATCGTTCCAATACTAAAACCTTTTGAGCGTACACAACTTGATTGACAAGATGATAAGTGAGATAGAGAAAGAAAGAGATCTTGAGACAAGATTAGGAAACATAAGCTGGATGCTTACTTTACTAAAAATAATAGATGTCCAAATTACAACATGGGAGTACTACTCAACCATATAAAGTGGTGCACTCACTAATGGAAGAATAAGAAGATGATGATACAAAATTTAGATTGTGTCGAAATAATCTAAGTGTGTGTGAAGAGAACGAAGCAACGAAGCTAACAAAATAGTGTAACGAAATTTTAAATCAACCACAAGGTTAACTCACAAAAGATAGTTACCACCACCTCGTAGAAGACTTCTTGCTCCGATGAGAGTAGCCTCTCCTTCACCAAAAACTTCACCTCCTTCAAGAGTGAGAGAACACTCTGTCTTCAAGAAGATCTCCAAGCTCTAGATCTTTGAATGAGTAAGTGAGTTACACAATGAGCCAAGGGCCTCTTAAATAGTTTTTGAGTATCCATGAAAAGCTAATAGCGAACGTACTTCCAATAAATCAAAAAGCGTGCGCATGATCAATAAAGCAAACACGTACGCATGATAAAAAAAACTCCCATCGTTTTTTATGATCGCATGCTTTTTAATAGCGTGTGTTTTGCTATGAAACGCTTTTAGAATCGTATTTTGCAACGTTTGCTTTGTTTTCTTTTAGCTTTCTAAAAGATGGTTTCACACTACGCAATTTCAGGTTCGCATGGACGAAAAGTTATTGGACATTGATTCCAACAATCCCTCCTTCAATGTCACAATGGTACAAGTTTCAGTAACCTGCAAATCTTCTCATGACTATCTTTAGTCAATGCTTTGGTAAAAAAATCTGCAACATTCTCACTAGACGGAACATAAACCAGCTCAATGTGCTTCTTAGCTATCTGCTCTCGAATATAGTGGTAGTGTACCTCTATATGTTTTGTCCTTGCATGATGCACTGGATTCTTAGCTATAGTTATAGCACTCTGGCTATCTGAAAATATCTGAATGGGTTGATGTACTCTTACATCAAGATAACTAAAAATCTTCTGCAACCATACTGACTCTAGAGTAGCTATAAATGCTGCATGATATTCAGCTTCACATGATGAAGTGGCAATAGTGGGTTGTCTCTTTGAATGCCATGAGATAAGAAAATCTCCAAGATAAAAACAAAATCCACTAGTACTTCTTCTTGTGTCTCTATCACTTGCCCAATCAGAATCTGAAAATCCTTTTAGTAACAAATGTGTAGATTGTGAAAATACCATAGCATAATTTGAAGTTCCCTTCAAATAACGAAAGATCTGCTTTACTGCTTTCCAATGTAACACTGTCGGATTCTGCATGAACCTTGATACTTGAGAAACTGCAAACTATATATCAAGATGTGTATTACAAAGATATATCAAGCAACCAACTGCTTGACTATATAGAGTAACATCAAATGGCTTTGCATCTGCTACCATTTGTAAAGACATGTTCTGATCCATAGGTGTTTGCATAGGTTTAGAATCACCCATCTGAAACCTTTCCAAAAGTTTCTCAATGTACTTCTGTTGTGTCATGTAGATACACTCATCTCGAAACAGAAATTGAATCCACGATAATAATGTAAAATGCCTAAATCATTTACATCAAATGTTTGCTTCAATTCTTCTTTGAACTTTTGCAAATCTTCATCTCTGGGACCTGTGACTATAATATCATCCACATAAATGATTGTTATAATCATCATACCTGTTTCATCTTTGACATAAAGACTTGGAGTTGCATCTAAGTTATGGAAACCAATGGATAAAAGATATGTATGTATCTTTTCATATCATGCTCTAGGTGCCTGTTTTAAACCATACAAAGCTTTTATAAGCTTACACACTAAGTGTTCTTTACCTGTCTCTTCAAAACCTTCTGGCTGTTGAATATACACATCCTCATGTAAATCACCATTAAGAAAAGCAATCTTGATGTCAAGTTGATATATATGCCAACCAAAATGTGCTGCTAGAGCAAGTATTGACCTAATAACAGTCATCCTAGACGTAGGAGCAAATGTCTCATCATAGGTCCATTCACATTTGAATGGATAATCTGCAATTTCCTGGTAGCTGTAATATGACCATGTTTCTTGATAGGTAGTTTATGCATCTTACCTTCAAGACAACCTTCACATACCATACCTCTGTCTTTGATACTCTTGAGAGCTCCGAAACTGATGTGTCCAAATCTTTCATGCCATAGCTTCATATCTTCTACCGGTGACGAAGATTTGACTGCATATGCATGAGTGATTTTTGACAAAACAAAGATCCCTCCTTTATGCTCACCTTGTAAAAGACACTTGTCTTCTTTATGTGATACGATCTTACAAAGATCTTTCTCAAATACAACTTTAAAACCATCACTTAAAAATGCAGATATAGATAGTAGATTCTTCTTCATTTCAGGCACATAAAGGACATCTGAAATTTGAAAAACACCACCTTCTCTTGACTTTAGGGTTACTGTACCTTCTCCCACAACATCCAAATCATTGCCATCTGCAATAGTAACTCTTCTACCTGAAGTATAGGAAAGAGAAGAAAATACATCTCTGAAACCTATCATATGCTTTGTAGCACCTGAGTCAAATATCCAAGGACTTGCTTAAAGAACTTGTAAAGCTGCTTGATCAAAAGCTACTTCCTCAATGGTGATACTGGCATAAGAATCACCTTGAGATTTCCCTTTTTTATCATCTTCTGCAACATTACCTGATGCCTTTTTCTTTTTTGCTGCAATCCTTCGATAACATTCTGACTTAATATGTCCATGTTTCTTGCAGAAAGAACATATTTTTACCTTCTTCTTAGAAGAATTCTCTTTAGATGTCATAGATACAGAATCTGAAGTAGAAGGTGAGAGGGACCTACTTTCCTTCTTGGATTGTTTTTCCTTCTTCTTATCCCTCTTCTTCTTTTGACCTTTGATGAAGATGAAAGTGCTTCTTCATTCTCTTCCATTCCCTTCAACTGATCTTCATCTTGAAGCAACAAGAACTCTAACTCTTCAAATGTAACCTCTCTATCTCTTGTGGTAAGGGTAAGAGTGGTTATAAAAGATCGATATGAAATAGGAAGTGAATTAATCAGCATATTTACCATTTCTTCATCTGATATCTCAACTCCTACATTTATAAGTTGATCTCTCAAGTCAACGAGTCTCGTAATGTGGGTTTGAATTGACTCACCAGCCTTCATCCTTGTATTTGCTAGTTATCTCCTCAAGTGAGCTTTCCTAGCAAGAATTCTGCTCTAAAAAAGATTCTCAAGCTTCAACCAAGCTTGATTATAACTTCTGCAAGATCTGATCTGTGGTAGAATATGCTTTTTGACACTCATTGCTATGAATGAAAGTGCTAAAGCATCTCTAGCATCCCATCTTGCCTCATCTTCAGTAGGAGGAACTCTAGGTAAGGACCTAGCAGTGACTCTGGATGTCGAAATGGTTACCTCTTCTTCAGTTGGTTCTGTAATAGTAATTCCAGTACCTCTTGAAGCTGTTGTAGACCCTTCTTCGCCTTCTCGTCTTGGTCTTGTTAAGGATCCATTGACGATACTCCATAAATCCTTTGTCACTAATAAATTCATCATCATGAAACTCCACATGGGATAATTAGAAGATCCATCCAACTTGTCTTCAATCTCAATTCTAATCTCACTCATCTTATCTTAGGTGTGTATGTCAATTATGTAGCTCTGATACCAAGCAATTATGCTCTGATACCAAGTGTTGGAATTTGAGGCCCCAGGATCGTTCCAATACTAAAACCTTTTGAGTATACACAACTTAATTGACAAGATGATAAGTGAGATAGAGAAAGAAAGAGATCTTGAGACAAGATTAGGAAACGTAAGCTCGATGCTTACTTTACTAAAAATAATAGATGCCCAAATTACAACATGGGAGTACTACTCAACCATATAAAGTGGTGCATTCACTAATGGAAGAATAAGAAGATGATGATACAAAATTTAGATTATGTCGAAATAATCTAAGTGTGTGTGAAGAGAACGAAGCAACGAAGCTAACAAAATAGTGTAATGAAATTGTAAATCAACCACAAGGTTAACTCACAAAAGATAGTTACCACCACCTCGTAGAAGACTTCTTGCTGCGATGAGAGTAGCCTCTCCTTCACCAAAAACTTCACCTCCTTCAAGAGTGAGAGAACATTTTGTCTTCAAGAAGATCTCCAAGCTCTAGATCTTTGAGTGAGTAAGTGAGTTACACAATGAGCCAAGGGCCTCTTAAATAGTTTTTGAGTATCCATGAAAAGCTAATAGCGAACGTACTTTCAATAAATCAAAAAGCGTGCGCATGATCAATAAAGCAAACACGTACGCATGATAAAAAAAACTTCCATTGTTTTTTATGATCGCATGCTTTTAATAGCGTGTGTTTTGCTATGAAACGCACGCTTTTAGAATCGTATTTTGCAACGTTTGCTTTGTTTTCTTTTAGCTTTTTAAAAGATGGTTTCACACTATGCAATTTCACGTTCGCATGGATGAAAAATTATTGGACATTGATTTCAACAGTCATTAATGCATATGCTAAACAAACAAAAATACGCATATGAGCAATAGATGACTTGCGACCATGGCAAGCCTCATATGGAGTGATAGACTGCAGTGCTTTAATGGGACACATGTTAAGTACATATGCTGCACACATGATAGCCTCAAGCCACAAACTATGTGGTAAAACCTTACTCTTGATGTTGGAACTAAAGGTCAAGCACAAACATGAAAGCACATGAGAAAAGTGGACACACAAGAAGAGCGAGCAAGTGGGGAGCTCCAAGAAGCGTATGTCAAATTTTCAGAAGAATCCCCTACAAAAAGAGTGATTTTGATCACTCAAACCATTGTAAATATCATTTCATCTTTTTGTAACTCCATTTTGTTCAATCAGAGGATTCCTTGAGCTTGAGAGCATTAGAAGTATCATCCTACCAATTTTCATAATTTTTAAACTCCGTTTGAGCCCTCAAATAAGCCCTTGAACCTATTTTTTAACTAAGCCAGACCCTAACTCTATATAGGACCAAAACTAGTCAAAAAACTATAAAAAGAGCTAGAGACCTCATTTTTGAGGTTAGCTTTTTGTTAGCTTGTTAAAGAGTTGGCTTGTTAGCGTATGAAGCTTTGTAAGAGAGTTCTTTTGTAATAGAAGCTTTCCATTGTTCCTCTCTTTGCTCTTACCATTTGCACGTGTGTGTATGCGTGTGCATGCTTGTGTGTTTTCACTCATGCACTTGTGCCTTCACTCGCGAATGGTCTTCATACCACTCCTCACCTCTTCGGGGATTGACAAGTAAAGGAGGTGGTGCTTACACTTGAGCTACACCAAATTTTGGCATCGTTGCCAGGGAGAGAGCTTCGAGAACGAGCATTGTGACAGTAAGATTGTAGAGTCGCAACGTTGGAAGGTAAGACATAGTCAATTTTTATTATTTTTTAAATTTTTCTTCTCCACTTTCATCATCATCATCATCACCATCTCCATTTTCTTCCATCTTCATCTTCACAAAAATTTTTCATTTTTCACTACATTTTCCATGTTTTCACCTCGTTTTTCATTCGTGGATGTGCAAGAAGTGGAGAGAAAGAAAGAGGCAAGGTGCTTCTGTGTGCAAGTTTCTGTGATTTCCATGACCCTATGCTTGACGCACAGGCCTAGGTGCTGAAATTCGAAGTTCCCACCAAAAATCTCAAAAAATCGCGATTCTGTGGTGAAAATTGCGATTCTCTGAAAAATTCAAAGTTTTAGAAAATCATGATTTCCTTAGTTTTGAAATTTCCCACCTCAGGTGTGCTGAAAATCACAATTCTCAGGGTTTTTGAAAAACACGATTCTCTAGTCATTCTTAGAATCGTGATTTTTTGGCGATTCTCAAAAAACATGATTTTCAGTCAAAATCGCGATTTTCAGTTCAAAAAACACGATCCTAAGCAAAAAACATGATTCTGAGGTCAAACACAATTTTCAATCAAAATGCAATTTTCAATCAAAATGTAATTTTCAGGTCAAAAACATGATTTTGATAAAACACGATTTTCAATCGAAATCGTGATTTTCTGGTCATTCTCAAAATCGCGATTTTCACAAAACACGATTCTGAGACAAAACACAATCTTGAGGTCATTCTCAAAATCACAATTTTGAGGGTATCTCAAAAACATGATTCTCTGTCAGGATCGTGTTTTTCACGATTCTCTGTCAGGATCATGTTTTTCATGATTCTCTATCAGGATCACATTTTTCACGATTCTCTATCAAGATCGTGTTTTTCACAATTCTCTATCAGGATCACGTTTTTCACGATTCTCTATCAAGATCATATTTTTTTTGGGGATTGCTTAGGATCACGATTCTCACTCAAGATCGTGATTCTTTGGATGTTTCAAGATCGCGATTTTCAGTGAAAATCGTGATTTCCAAGGTTGTTCAAGATCATGATTTTCAATCAAAATCGTGATTTTTTTATAGCTTCATGTTTGCCTATTTTGACCCCTAGGAGCCTAATTTGACATAACTTTTTCATCAAAAGTCCATTTTTTGAGCTCTATAGCTCGTTGGAAAGCTCGTTTTCAAACCTACATAGCCTGAGATCTAGTATTTTAGATAGGCTAATTTTGATTTGACCCTCGAGTGGGATTGGAGAGCCAAGGGGGCTCCAAAGCATTTTGAGCAGTATAAAGGGGAAATTTTGGACTCATAACCAAGGCATATGAACCTCAAATCTGGTAGACACTTAGGCAAAGATAGACAAAGCATTAGATCTTCTGAGGCTAGTGTCAACCATATAACTAGGTCATGGGCACAACAACTTAGTGGTTATCCTTACGTGCTAAGTTCTAACACAAGTGATTCAGAAATGTCATTTAGCATGCGAAGACCTATAGGTAACTCAAGCATTGCCTATTTACAGACACCAGAAGGTCTCTATAAGACACAGTTGGAATATATTAGGACCAACCAATTAGGTGCATGCATCTATGAGGATGGCCTGAGGCAATCAGTTGTCCAACTCAAAAACCCAGATCAACCCTTTGGACTTGAACATCCAATGGTCAAGTTTGAAGAGGGTTCTTATATCGATAAGCAAGGAACCATGTATGTGATTACCAGCTGTTGAAGCTCAAGGTCAAGGACAAAGCATGGAAGCACATCAAAGAAGTGGACATAGAAGAAGAGAGAGCAAGTAGGGAGCTCCAAGGAGTGTATGTCAATTTTTCAGAAGAATCCCCTACAAAAATAGTGATTTTCATCACTAAAAACCATTGTAAATACCATTATCTATTTTTAGTAACTCCATTTTGTTCAAGCCGAGGAGTCCTCAAGCTTGAGGAGTATTAGAAGTACCATCGTACCAATTTTCATAATTTTTAGACTTCGTTTGAGTCCTCAAATAAGCCTTGGAACCTAATTTTTAACTAGGCCGGACACTAGGTCTGGACAGGGCCAAAACTAGTCAAAAAACTATAAAAAGAGCTAGAGAGCTCATTTTTGAGGTTGGCTTGTTAGAGAATAGAGCTTTTGTAAGAGAACTCGTTTGCAATAGAAGCTTTCCATTGTTCCTTGCTTTGATCTTGCTTTGCGCGCGTGTGTGTGTATGTGTGTGCATGCTTGTGTGCTTTCACTCACACACTTGTGCCTTCACTTGCTCATGGTCTTCATACCGGTCCTCACGTCTCCACGGATTGACAAGTAAAGGAGGTGGTGCTTACGCTTGAGCTACACCAAATTTTGGCGCCGTTGCCGGGGAGAGTGCTTCGAGGACGAGCGTTGTGATGGTAAGATCGTAGATTTGCGACGTTGGAAGGTAAAAAAACTGTCATTTCAGTTCATTTTCTGTTTTTTCTTCTTCATCTTCATCATCATCATCATCTCCACCTTCTTCCATCTTCTTCTTCATAGAAATCTCTTGTTTTTTAGTGCATTTTCACCATTTTCATACCATTTTTCATGCATTATTGCGTGGGAAGGAGTTAGGAGGTGCAAGGGAGAGCAAGCGCTGTCTTTTTTTCATGATTTTCTGCTCATACGGAGCTCGCCATAGCCGGCGCTCATAAATTTGAATTTCCCGCCAAAAAACGCGATTCTGTGATGAAAATCGCGATTCTGTGAAAATTCAAAATTTTTTGAAAAATCACGATTTTCAGTTTTCCCGCCTAAAAGTTGGTTGAAAAGAATCGCGATTCTGTGTTTTTTCTCAAAAAAACACGATTCTCTGCTCAAAATCGCGATTCTCAAAAAACACGATTCTCTGCTCAAAATCGCGATTCTCACCAATCACGATTTTCAGCAAAAACACGATTTTGTGAAAAACACGACTTTCTGCTCAAAATCGCGATTTTCAAAAATCACGATTTTCAGCGAAAAATACGATTTTGAGAAAAACACGATTCTCTATGACAAAATCGCGATTTTCATGCCAAAAACACGATTTTGTGAAAAAGGCGATTCTGTGAAAACACGAATTTTTGCTCAAAATTGCGATTTTCAAAAACACGATTTTGTGCTCAACATCGCGATTTTCATGTCAAAAACACGATTCTGAGAAAACACGATTTTCAGTCAAAAACACGATTTTGTGAATCACGATTCTCTGAGTCAAAATCGCGATTCTCTAAAACACGATTTTGTGATCAACATCGCGATTTTCAGAAACACGATTTTGTGATCAAAATCGCGATTTTCAGAAACACGATTTTGTGATCAACATCGCTATTTTCAAAAACACGATTTTGTGATCAACATCGCGATTTTCAAAAACATGATTTTGTGATCAACATCGCGATTTTCAAAAACACAATTTTATGATCAACATCGCGATTTTCAAAAACACGATTTTGTGATCAAGATCGCGATTTTCAAATCACGATTGTGTGCTCAAAATCGCGATTTTCAAAAACACGATTTTGTGCTCAACATCGCGATTTTTTTGACTTCACAGCATCGCGATTTTCAGAAAGTTCACAAAATCGCGATTTTCTCCAAAGGTCCTGTTTGCCTGTTTTGACCCCCAGGAGCCTGATTTGACATAACTTTCTCATCCAAAGTCCATTTTTTGAGCTCTATAGCTTGTTGGAAAGCTCGTTTCAAATCCTACACGATCTCAGCTGTTTTTTTCAAGAATAATGCGTTGATTTTGAGATAGGATAATTTGTGTTGGAAGTGATGGCTGGATGCAATCAGAAGATCAAGCTGGTGCTGCAAATCCTGCTTCACACCTGCCCTCCTTTCTCTTCAGATATGCTTAGGAGACTTCTTGAGCTTCCAAATGACACCAAGAAACTATATATGTGCTTTACAAATTAATTGTGTAATGACCAAACCAAAACAGATGATTTTGAATCTTCACAAGTCCAAAAAACTTTCTATTCCTGTAATGATACCTGCTCAGTCTTAAGCTTAGTGTGACCAGCACACTTACAATTGGATTAATTCCTTCTGGGAGTATTAAATTAACTTAACAAGCTGCCATTAGCAAGTTAAATCACTCCAATTGATAAACTATGTACTGAGAATGATCTTTAGCAAAATCAGAGACACCCCCGACTTTTTAGGATCTACACAGAAAAATACTAGAGACTGCTTCGTCTGCAATTTCTCCCAAATGGCTGAATGGAATGACTTGAAACTTTGTAGTGTTGTAGAATACTTTGAGCTGGTTCCAATGAGCTTTGAATCATCCAATTTGGTTCAGTAGATCTTGAGATATGCCCTGTTGAAGTTGACAGGCTTGAGGATGGTCACTCAGAGAAAACAGAGACTATGAATGTATGTATATTGATTAACTATAATGATTGTACATTCCCATTGGCATGTAATGTGATGCTCAATGGTACTCAGAGGTGTAGGCTATAGTGTAGTTCACACACACTCAATGATTTGCTTGGAATTGCCTCGGGAAAAGTGAAGCTGACCCGCGACTTTTACATAGCCTTTTTATAGGAGTTTTGAAGAGTGTTTGAATTTGAATTCAAACTAAAGTTCCCTTGATTCTCTCTACTAGACTTAGGGAGATATTCCCTCAACTGATTCATCTAATTTTTTCCACGACTCTAGTCTAGTAGGTGTGATTACATGATTGGTAAAGTCATATAGACTTTTTACATGAGATAAATGGTAATAATCAATAAGCATTGATTTCTATGGTTCAAATGTATCCTTCAAGGGTTCAAAGTTTAGCTTTCCAAGGTTCCAATTGTCCAAGCCTTATGTTGAGTCTTCAAGGTACAAATCAAAGCCAAGTGTGAAGGCTTGTTTGCACCAACAGCTCCCCCTCAAGCCAAACACTTGCTTGAGTCTTCATCTTTAGTCTTCAATGATATCCTGTAATCCAATCATGGATTTAAACCTGCATAGCTTGCTCCCATCTAGAGCTTTAGTAAGCAAATCTGCACATTGTATATTAGTAGACACATATGATAATTGAATTTCTTTGCTAAGTAATTTCTCCCTCACATAGTGGTAATGAACCTCTATGTGTTTTGTCCTAGCATGATAAACTGGATTAGCTGCTAGGTGAAGTGAACTTGTGTTATCACCAAATATGATTGGTGGTCTTGTGTATAGGCCCAATTCTGAATATAATAGTTTCAACCATATGGCTTCTTGAGTGGCATTGGCTAGCCCTCTGTACTCTGCCTCAGTAGATGATAGAGCTACTGTGGGTTGTTTCTTGGATGACCAAGAAATTGGTTTATCACCTGCAAAGCATATGTAACCAGATGTACTCCTCCTGTCATCCTTGCAACCTGCCCAATCTGCATCTGAGTATACCTTAATATCAATGTCTGATGAATATGGAAAGTACAAACCATGATTTTGTGTTCCCTTTAGGTACTTTACTATCTTCTTGGCTGCCTCCAAATGTGGTACTCTTGGTTTATGCATAAATTGGCTAAGTACAATAACACCATATGATATATCAATCCTGGTTAAGGTAGCATAATTAAGACTACCTACCAAACTTTGGTAACCTGTAATATCCTTGAGTTCTTCTCCTTCATGTGCACTGAGTTTGTGGTTGACCTCCATAGGAATGTTTGAGACTTTAGCTTCCTGCAAATTAAACTTCTTGACCATGTCCTGAATGTACTTCTTCTGAGTAACAAATATACCTGAATTTGTGTAGATCAATTCAAGTCCTAGGAAGTATTTCAATAATCCAAGATCATTGATCTTGAATTCCTTCATCATTTGTCTTTTGATGTGTCTAATCCCATTCACATCATTACCTGTAATAATGATGTCATCAACATAGACACACAAGTATATTACCTCTGAATTGTTCTTCTTTATAAACAATGAAGTGTCTGCTTTACTCATCACAAATCCTTGGTCTATGAGATAGGTTGTCAACCTGTAATTCCATGCTCTAGGTGCCTGCTTCAATCCATACAGAGCCTTCTTCAATTTACAAACATGATTTACCTTATTGGGATCCTCATAGCCAGGTGGTTGTGACATGTAGACCTCTTCAGATATCCATCCATTCAAGAATGCATTCTTCACATCCAATTGGTACATGTTCCAATTCTTGGATGCAGCTACACTCACCAAAACTCTGATAGTTGGCATCTTGGCCACAGGAGAAAATGTCTCCTCATAATCAATGTCTTGGGTTTGTGCAAAACCCTTGGCTACCAATCTAGCTTTATACATGTTTATTGTACCATCTGAGTTCCTCTTGAGTTTGTAGATCCATCTGGATCCTATCACCTTCATGGAGTCCTTCTTGGGTACCAAATCCCAAGTATCACTCTCCTTGAGAGCCTCCATTTCTTCATCCATTGCTTCCTTCCATTCTGGTTTAGTAATTGCTTCTTCAAATGTACCTGGTTCTTCATTCAAGATATCCTTTGCAAGATATACAGAGTGCTTGGTTACAAGTGAAGTATCATACCCATACCTAATAGGTTTCTTCTTTTCTCTTTGAGATCTCCTCATAGCTTGAGTTGAGGATTCTGGATTGTCTTCTAGTTGCTTCATCTTCATCTTCCCTTTGGATTTCCAAGCCTTGAATTCTTCAATGTTGATGGTGTCTTCATCATCTGAACTTGTGTCCTCTTTCTGAGTTGGTTCTTGCCTGATAAGCTTTGGAAAGTCTTCTTCCATATCATAAGGTAGGCTAACTTTCCTGCACTCATTTTCATACCATGAATCATTCTCATCAAATATAACATCTCTGCTTACCTTGAAGCCTTTGTTTGAGGGGTTATAGAACCTGTATCCTTTCTGATTCAAATCATAACCAATGAAGATACACTTTTCAGCCTTAGGGTCTAGCTTTCCCCTTACCTGTGAGGGAATATGCACATATGCAACACACCCAAAGATTTTGCAATGATCAAGAGATGGTCTCTTACCATGCCAAGCCTCATAGGGTGTCATTCCATCAAGTGTCTTTGATGGCAACCTGTTGATAAGGTATGTGGCAGTAGATACACTCTCTGCCCAAAGATAATTTGGTAGTTTTTTCTCATTAAGCATAGACCTAGCTGTCTCTACAATGAGCCTATTCCTTCTCTCAGCTACCCCATTTTGTTCAGGTGAGTACCTTGTAGTAATCTCCCTCTTGATGCCTCTTTCCTGCAAGAAATCTTCAAAGTCATTGGAGAAGTATTCTCCATCACCATCTGACCTTAGCCTCTTCAAATGTCTACCTGTTTGATTCTCAACTAATGCAAGATACCTTTTGAAACAATTAAATACTTCATCTTTATGTTTCATGAAGTACAAGACAGTCCATCTGCTATAGTCATCAATAAAGGACACATAGTACCTTGATCCAGATATGGATGGCTCCTTGCTTGGTCCCCAAACATCTGTATGCACCAATTCCAAGTAATCTTCATGCATAAAACCTTTCTTGGTATATGGCAATCTGTGTGACTTACCAAATGACAAGCCCCACACTTATATATCATGTGTTGCTTGGATACATTAGGTATCCCAAGCACACATTGATCCCTGCTCATTTGTTTTATGGTCCTCTCTCCAATGTGACCTAATCTCTTGTGCCACATCTCCAATTCTGATAGGGTTTGGTCCTTATAGTTGTACAAGGCAATATTCTTAGTATCCTTCTGAATCCATGTCTTGGATCCTCCACATATGCACCATGTTGAGTGAACCTGACCTGTAGACCTTTTTCAACAATCTGACCTACACTCATCAGATTCTTGGTGATTGTTGGAACATACAACACTCTGATTAGTAAATTCTGATTACCATCACTTGTTTTGACATTGCCTACTTTAACAACTGAATGTTTAGTGTCATCACCTGTCTGCACTTGGTGCTTGCCTTTGGGTTCTTCCAAATCAGAGAGTAAGGCAACATTTCCAGCTACATGGTTAGAGCAACCTGAATCAATATAGAACAAATGATCATCATTGATACCTGATTTAGATGTCATGTTCATGATCAACAAGGAATCATCTTGATCCTCTGCATAATTGTTGTAATCCTTTCTGTTCCTGTATCCACCTTGATAATTGCTATTGTGATTGTAGCTATTGTTGTAATTATTGTTGTAGCCATGGTAGCCTTGAGATTGATTGAATCTACCTCTGCCTTGAGAGTATCCTCCTCTTTGGTGACCTCTTCCTCTTTGGTTCTTGTAGTTTTTGTAGCATTCATCTGTAGTATGGTTAGATAAGCCACAAATATTACATGGAGATTGATTGTAGGGTCTCCCCCTACCTGACTTACCTCCTCTGCCCCTACCTCTAGATGATCTACCTCTCCCTGCATAGTTTGCTTGGGAGGTAGAGCCTTCTTCATCAACCTTCTTGCTTTTACCCTTTTCTTTAGTCTTCTTATCAGTATATAGGGCAGAGGGATTGTTACCTTTTGATTGCTCTCCATTCTTTGTGATCTTTGCTTCATGTGTAAAGAGTTGTCCAATCAGAGTTGTTAGATCAGGTGCTTGGATGTCCATGTACAAGTCCATTGCTGTGGTAAAGCTCTCCCACTTGTCATCTGCCTTTAGTCCATTGATCACTTGTCTGACTATTTGCTCCTCCTCAATTTCTTCTCCAACACTTGCAAGTTGATCTGCAATGTCTTTGACTTTGGTGACAAAATCTGAGACACATTGTTTTGATTGCTTCCTAAGAGTTGTAAACTCAATCCATAGCTGATTCTTTCTGGCCCTTGTGCTTGATGAAAAGTATGTTGACAAGGTTTCCCAAGTCTCTTGGGAAGTCTTACAATTCCTTACATGAGGTAGAAGGAAATCAGAGATAGAGTTTAGAAGATATGACCTTGCCAGAGCATCTTTTGCACACCATTGATTGAGCCTCTCATGTTCATCCTTTGTAGGTAGGCCTCTGGTCTTGAATGAGGGCAATTCCTCATCTCCTGATATGTATCCATACAAGCTTCTCCCTTGTAGGTAGGTCTTCATTCTCAATGACCAAGCCTGGTAATTATTTCTATCCAATTTGTCAATGAAGGAAGGGAAACCATCACCCATGATTACCTTATTAGCTCTGATACCGCTGTTGGAAGTGATGGCTGGATGCAATCAGAAGATCAAGCCAGTGCTGCAAATCCTGCTTCACACCTACCCTCCTTTCTCTTCAGATATGCTTAGGAGACTTCTTGAGCTTCCAAATGACACCAAGAAACTATATATGTGCTTTACAAATTAATTGTGTAATGACCAAACCAAAATAGATGATTTTGAATCTTCACAAGTCCAAAAAACTTTCTATTCCTGTAATGATACCTGCTCAGTCTTAAGCTTAGTGTGACCAGCACACTTACAATTGGATTAATTCCTTCTGGGAGTATTAAATTAACTTAACAAGCTGCCATTAGCAAGTTAAATCACTCCAATTGATAAACTATGTACTGAGAATGATCTTTAGCAAAATCAGAGACACCCCCGACTTTTTAGGATCTACACAGAAAAATACCAGAGACTGCTTCGTCTGCAATTTCTCCCAAATGGCTGAATGGAATGACTTGAAACTTTGTAGTGTTGTAGAATACTTTGAGCTGGTTCCAATGAGCTTTGAATCATCTAATTTGGTTCAGTAGATCTTGAGATATGCCCTGTTGAAGTTGACAGACTTGAGGATGGTCACTCAGAGAAAACAGAGACTATGAATGTATGTATATTGATTAACTATAATGATTGTACATTCCCATTGGCATGTAATGTGATGCTCAATGGTACTCAGAGGTGTAGGCTATAGTGTAGTTCACACACACTCAATGATTTGCTTGGAATTGCCTCGGGAAAAGTGAAGCTGACCCGCGACTTTTACATAGCCTTTTTATAGGAGTTTTGAAGAGTGTTTGAATTTGAATTCAAACTAAAGTTCCCTTGATTCTCTCTACTAGACTTAGGGAGATATTCCCTCAACTGATTCATCTAATTTTTTCCACGACTCTAGTCTAGTAGGTGTGATTACATGATTGGTAAAGTCATATAGACTTTTTACATGAGATAAATGGTAATAATCAATAAGCATTGATTTCTATGGTTCAAATGTATCCTTCAAGGGTTCAAAGTTTAGCTTTCCAAGGTTCCAATTGTCCAAGCCTTATGTTGAGTCTTCAAGGTACAAATCAAAGCCAAGTGTGAAGGCTTGTTTGCACCAACAATTTGAAGTTGACCCTCAGGTGGGACTAGGGAACCAAGGGGGCTCTAAAGAATTTTGAACCATACCAAAGGGAAAATTTGGACTCTTGACTAAAGCTTATGAACCTGAGATCTGGTAGACACTTAGGCAAGGATAAACAAAGCATTAGATCTTCTGAGGCTAGTGTCAACCATACATCCAAGTCTTGGACACAACAACTAAGTGGTGATCTTTTACTAAGTTCAGACACAAGTGATTCAGAAATGTCTTTTAGCATGGGAAAACCTGCAGGTGGCTCAGGGACTGCCCATCTACAAACACCGGAAGGTCCCTATAAGACACAGTTGGAATATATTCGGACCAACCAATTAGGTGCTCGCATCTATGAGGATGGTCTGAGGCGATCAGTGGTCCAACTCAAAAATCCAGATCAATCCTTTGGACTTGAACACCCGGTGGTCAAGTTCGAAGAGGGTTCATACATTGATAAGGAAGGAACCATGTATGTGGTTACCAACCAACCAGATAGAACCGATGAGTTTGGAAATATCATTCATGAGAATGAGATAGGAGACCTAGAACAAGGAAATATAGGACAAGGACCCCAGACTCCTAGAGGCAAGTCAGTTTTGACCCGAGTGATCACTCCAGACTGGATCCCTCAAGACAACAAAAGCATAGAACTATTTTTGAATAGAGAAACAGAGGAAGCCTTTTGGAGATTCAAGCCAGAACAACCTAGCCAATTGGGCATAGTCATCATCTACGAGTTCAAGGATCCAGAGATACCAGGCAAAGTTGTCTACCTAGATAACACGTCAGAGAAAATTTTCTTGGTAACAGAACATGATAGACATGCATATACTTGGAAGAATGAATTGATTTTCCCTCCACCAAGATCCAATGTTTCCCACGGCCTCCAAGGAGTAGGTTCATCCCAAGCTCAGGAAGCCCAGAGAGAAAGAACTAGAGAGAGACCCGAGGTAAGTTTTGCACACACAGTGGGCAGGAATAGATCAGGATTTGAAAATGAAAGACCTGAAAGAGAGAGACATCAAGCACATAGGCAACAAAGAGATGAACAGGATTTTCCATTGCCTAGACCCCGGGAGTACCCAAGAACCCTTAGACCCATTCAAGTGATCAAGGCAATGAAGAACTATTTCGATGGGACAGGGGATCCTTATGATCATGTGGCCGAGTACAAACAAGTGCTGAGAGCCGAACAAATTGAGGACTGGTTCACCCAGTACGAGGCATTTGGTTTGACCCTTAAGGGCACTGCCTTAGCTTGGTTTCAACCATTGAGTAGAAGCAGCTATCACGATATGGGTCAACTGCTAGACGAATTCATTGTAGAATTTTCCAAGAGTGGTATCAGGCATAACACATCATCCTTGATCCACAGCTTCAAGCAGACTCCCCAAGAAACAGTGCGACTAGCAGGTAGAAGATTCAGACAGTATCTAGAAAGATGCCCTGCTCTAGAGTTACCCACTCCGGCCAAACAAATGGCTTTGTTCTTAGATGGCTTACTGAGCACCAAGTTAAGATCATATGTGTACTTGAAAGATCCTAGATCCATAGAAGAGTGTGTGCGGACGTGCATAGACATAGAAGATAACTTGGGTGAGGAGTTAGGATTGTCCAAACTCTACAAAGATTCGGATAGTTCTACTAGTCATACTTCAAAGATCTCCACAGAAATAGAAGAGATAGCTGAGCAAGTTGCCAAGAAGCTGGGAGTCCAAAATAAACAAACACAGAGAGTCACTCCAGTGAATCGGTGTTATACTTGTGGGGGCGACCACATGGCTAATGTATGCCCAATGCAAAACCAAAACATTAGAGAAAAGAATGCTCCATATTGCACTATTGAGAGAAAATACACAAACCACACGGCTCAAGATTGTCCCTACAATAGGCAAGCTGTTAGACAGAATTATCAGCAACCTTACCCACAAGGTAGGTATCAGAACCAATACCAACAGCCATATTATAGACCACAACAGCAATATCAGGCACCATATAGGCCACAACCTGTCTTGGGAAACCAGCCACCAGCTCCAGCCAACGTGATTCCAGTCAAATATGCTGTGGGAGAGGAAAATCCAAATAGAGCATTGGTGCCCCTAACCCCATTGATACCAGATAATGATTTTCATGCTCATAGTTCAGACTACTCCCACGAAGGTAGTCCACATGCGTATTACACAGAGTCACCTGAACATAGTGAGATTTACTCGTATCAATATGAGGCACCACCTATGGAGCAAAATTGGGAGCCAGAATACTCCAATGCCATGTACACACATCCTAACCCTAGGCCCCAGTTGAGAAAAATGAGACCACAAGCCCCTAGAGGATCTTGTTTCAGATGTCATGGTGACCATTTCATTCGTGACTGTCCCCACCCATCATCTCCGAGTCAAGGACAGGCTATCACCATACAGGCTTTTTGCCCTGATTGTGGCAAAGACCATCTCCCTAGAGATTGTCCAAGAAACCCCTCCAGTGCACCCAAGATTACACCCATTAATGTGGTAGGCTTAGTGGCAGATTCAAGTTCAAGTAGTAGCAATGTGGCTCCTATACAAGCTGTCACTAGAGCACAAGCCTTAAAACAGGATAAACCAGTAGAACAATCAGAGTCGAGTGAATCAGGAGAGCCTAGTAAGAGGAAAACAAGAACATGGAAGGATACCAGAGAGAAGGCCAATCGCAAGTGGAATAAAAAGTTATCGGAACTAGAAGAAAGCTTAAAAGAAGCGAAAACAAAAATAGAAGACATTGCATCTCAAAGCCCCTCGCATGCCGAAACTCCATCCACTCCACCTCATCCCACCCCACCACCCATTGTAAATAGACCGCAACCAGGGTCTGTTCTGGCAGATCCAACCCCAGAAGGCTTGGACATGATGTTCAAGGCCTACCAGGCTCGACTTCAAGAAGGGCCTACAGCGGCAAACCTAGACAAGAGTTACCCTAGAGCAGCTTTAGAGATTGAACGGATGAAAATGTGCATGAAAATGGTAGAACAAGCTCAAGCCATACTTGAGACTAGTCAAAAGTTCAATCAGACGAACTCTATCAAATCAGATTTGCATTTCCAGGGCTTACTAGAAAGATTAGAGCAGTTGGTAAACAAACCACAAGTTTCTTTACCTCCTCAGGCTCAACCAGTTATTGAAAGAGGAAGCTCACCACCAATGGGAGCTTATGTTCCTAATTCCACGGATCCAGGAATACCTCCTTCAATTCAACAGTACTCTCAAGAATTCTTGCGGGAAATACAAGAAGAGAAATGGGCCAAGGAGAAGGGTAATTCCCCTCCTATTCCTGAGATTGATGATCTTCATGATCAATTTCCCCAAGACATTCCATCTATTTACGGAGATGAAGCAGAACAACAAGAAGACGAAAGGTTAGATTTTGAATCTAATACCTTAGAAGAACTGCCTCAATTTCCAGGCCCATGGGAATCTGAATCTCTCCAGATTAGAGCTCCCACAATACTAGTAAGAAATGAAGACTCAGTGGTTCCAAGGAACACGGATGTCGTGAAGAACACTAAGGTTCAGTGTCATCTCACTGTAGAAGAGCTGCTCAAAGCAAAACCTGAGCTTTGGAATCATGTGAAGGATCAGGTTCCAGAACTTGATTCCAACATGCCAAAAGCAGGCTCCAAGCAAAGGGTACCAGAGATACCTCTAGACAAAATAGGGGACATGTGTGAGGGTGAAGAAGGTAATACTTATCTTCCAATCACCTACCAAGGTTACACAACCAAAGCAATCATAGATTCAGGTGCTGGGGTTGCTATTGCAACCACCTCCTTGTGGAAGCAATGGGGCAAGCCCACATTAAGACCAACTAGAATGAAGCTTCAAATGGCCGACGGTCATTTTGAAAAACCTCTAGGATTGCTCGAAGGGATAACTCTAACCACTTGTGGTGTGGAGTTTGAACATACATTTGCTATATGTGACTTTGAGAAAAATAACATCTATGAGATGATCCTAGGAAGACCCTTCCTACGACAATTGCAAATAGTACAGGATTGGGGAACCAACTCCTTGTACTTACAGCACTTAGGGGTCACTACCAAGGTCAATTTGAAGGATTACTCTTTCAGAGATGTACCACCCCTACAGTGGAATCCTATCCACAAAGCGAAAGAAGATTCCATCTCTGTGCATTCTGAACATTCACCAGATCCATCATGGTTGCATGAAGATACTCATTTGTGGATGTGCAAGGTTGCAGAGGAAGAGGAAAAACGCTTGAAGGCAAGAGAAGAAGGAACTTCGCCAGGAGATAGACCAGTTAGAGACCCAGCATACACACCGATGATCTTTCCAGATGAGGAGTTCGAACCTCATGGCTGGCCAGAAATCTTAGCCACCATGGACATTGCTGTCAATGAAGAACAATGGACACCTCATTGTGATGAGGAAGGTTATGATATCTCAGTGTTCATGTGTCAGCCCTTGCTAGAAGAATGTGACCCTAGTGATGTCATAGAAGAAGAAGATAATGACGATGATATAGAGTCCATTGTGATGGATAGTTGCTTTAACTCAGAGCAGCACTATCTAGAAGATATAGGAGTGTTCACCCAGAAAGAAGAAGAACCTCTCACAAGTATTAAAATGGTAAACTCAAAGGATGGAAGCGAAAGTAGTCAAAAGAAAAAGAAAAGAAAAGCAGTGAAACAAGAAGAGGAGGAATCATTGTTTGAAGTACCAGAAAACTTCAAGAAATATGAAGTTGACAACCGCAAAATTTTGGTACGAATGCCTAAGAGAGAGGCCATCATAGGAGAATCATATGATAATAAAGAAAAGACCAAGAAGATTGTAGTGACCATTGAAGAGAACGAAGAGAGATGCACATATATAGGAGATGACCTAAGTGCAAGAGAAGAAATGGAGCTTGTAGCTCTATTAAGGGAATATAGGGATGTGTTTGCGTGGCACTATAGAGACTTGAAAGGGGTAGATCCAAGAATTTGCTCTCATACTATCCCCATGACTGCTGATGCCAAGCCCACCAAACAGAAGCCCTACACATATAATGATACCTATGCAGCCAAAATAAAAGAAGAAATTGATAGGTTGATTGAAGCTGGATTCATCTTTGAGATTGAGCATACTGAATGGGTGTCCCCCATTGTAGTAGTGCCCAAGAAGAACGGAAAGTTGCGAGTGTGCATTAACCTGAAAAAAGTTAATGCCGCTACAATCAGATATAGCTATCCGCTTCCAATCACCGAACATTTATTGGAGCGTGTTGCAGGCAAGGAAGTTTATAGCTTTCTTGATGGATTTTCAGGTTACAACCAAGTAGCCATTGCCCCAGAAGATCAACACAAGACGGCTTTTGGCACCGAATGGGGAATCTTTGCATTTCGTATGATGCCATTTGGGCTCACCAATGCACCTGCAACATTCCAAAGGCTCATGTGTCATGTCTTCAAAGAGTTCTTACGAAAGAGCTTAGAAGTGTATGTGGATGATTTATGTGCTCATTCCCAAGAAAGAAGATTTCACATCCCTGAGCTCAGACAGATCTTCAACAAGTGTAGAGAATATCGAGTGTGTCTGAACCCAGAAAAGTGTGTGTTCATGGTGCGTCAAGGTAAAATCCTCGGTCATATTGTTTCTAAGAATGGAATCTCAATGGATGAAGATAAGGTACGAGCCATAGCGGAGCTGCCAAGGCCAAGGAATGTTAAAGAGGTACAAGCCTTTATGGGCCATTGTGGATATTACCGTAGGTTTATCCACATGTACGCGATCATAGCTAGACCCCTTTATGCCTTGTTGTCTAATTTTGAGTGGAACGACGAATGTGAGAATTCTTTCAAGGAACTGAAGAAACGTTTGTGCACAGCACCAATATTGACCACTCCTGATTGGAATAAGCCATTCCATGTCCATGTGGATGCATCCAATCATGCCATAGGATGTGTGCTAGCACAACCCACAGGTGAAGGGAATTTAGATTTGCCCATAGCATATGCTAGTAGACAACTAAACCCAGCCGAAAGAAATTATACCACAACCGAGCGAGAAGGGTTAGGCATGGTATATGCGGTAAAGAAGTTTAGACACTATTTATTGGCCAACAAGTTCAAGTTTTTCACTGATCATCAAGCTTTGTTATATTTGGTCAATAAACCTTGCAATACTGGACGCTTAGTAAGATGGTTCCTCTTACTAATGGAGTATGACTTTGAAGTTGTTGTCAGGAAAGGTAGAACCCACCTTCCGGCAGATCACCTTTCTCGCATTACTTCAGGAGAGTCACCACAAGGAGTGTCTGATGAACTACCTGATGCTTATCTGTTCAATTTGGAAGTTGTTCCTAAATGGGCAAATAAGTTGGTACCAGTCCTAACCTTCGGCCCTGCAAATAAGAATGTGAAAACATCACAAGAAGAAATTGTAAAATCACAAAAATATCACATATTGGCAGGAAGCATGTACAAACAAGATACTGAGGGTGTATTAGCTTGTTGTGTCGAGGATGATGAACATAGTAGTTGGTTGCAGCAAGCTCATGAGGGATTGCTAGGAAATCACTATTCTAAACAACGAACATTGCAGAATTTGAAACGTTTAGGAGTGTATTGGCCTAGCATGGACAAAGAAATACATGAGTGGATCAAGAATTGTCCAATGTGCAGAGAGAGACCACCAGTGGAGCATGCGACCCTTTATCAAGTATCATTAATTCCAGATTGGAGTGCTCCATTGGTAGAGTTTATGAGATCGGGAAGATTACCCAAAGAGGCCAGTCTAGCAAGAAGATGAAATATGGAGCAAGAGGCTCAAGGCTATGCCTTAGTAGGAGAGAACCTATACCGAAGAGGTAAAGATGGTTACTTAAGACTGTGCGTTCATGAATCAGACTATTTAAGGGTCTTAGAGACTGCACACAGTGGTGTTGCAGGTGGACATTTTGGTCCTGACCGAGTGATTAAGACCATTCTATTCTCAGGACTTTGGTGGCCCACTCTTCATATGGATGCACATACCTATGTGAAGAAATGTGACACATGCCAACGTGCACAATATCCAGTTAGAAAAGACGAGATGCCTTTGAGGCCAATGATGGGAGGGCGTGCATTTTCCAAGTGGGGCATAGACTTCATAGGTCCTATTAATCCCCCTGCTAGAAACTCCCATGCAGAGTATATTATTGTAGCCACAGATTACCTTACCAAGTGGGTAGAAGTGAAAGCCACAACAAAGAATGATGCTCAGACGACGGCTAAGTTCTTATTCGAGAATGTGTTCACGAGATATGGGCTACCAATAGAGTTAGTGAGCGATAGAGGCACACACTTCTTGAATGAAGTCATTGAAAATCTTCTCCAAGAATTCTTGGTGATACATAAGAAATCTGCCCCCTATCACCCACAAGCTAACGGACAAGCCGAGAGTACCAATAAGATCCTTTGTAACGTATTGACAAAATTGGTAAATAATAAACGCTCTGATTGGGACAAACAACTTCATCATGCTGTTTGGGCTTATCGAGTTGCCTACAAAACAGTACTCAATGCCACCCCATTTCAGATGGTCTTTGGACAGAATGCGGTGCTACCACTGGATTTCTTAATCCCTGCTTTAAAAGTAGCACAAGAGCATGAGTGGAATGGACATGAATTGTCATCTAGGATCTTTGATCTAGAACGCTTAGGTGAGACAAGACTACGAGCGGCTGCAGGCATCTACGCTGCAAAGAAAAGGCAAAAGGCCTACTTCGATGCACACATTAAGGATAAGGGACTGAAAGAGGGAGATCTAGTGTTGGTTTACACACTGAAACAACATGCCCGTAAGTTGGAAAAACGAGGGTATGGACCCATGATCATTAACAAAATTTCCACTAGTGGCGCTGTTCAATTGGCTACTTTAGAAGGTGATATCTTGCCAAACTATATTAGTGGTTGTAGAGTCAAGTTATATCAAGAACCTCTTACAGAGGACATGCTAATGAGACTCAACACTGCTAAGAAACGAAAAGAAGAAGAGTTAAGAGTGAGAGAAGAAGCACAGGCAGAGGCTAGAGAGCGCATAAGGCGAAATAAGTTAAGACGACTTGGCCTAGATGTCAACTCAAAAGCTCCAAAATATCACATGGATATGTGCCAAAAGTCAGGCATAGCGACTTCTCAGGTCATTGACCGAAGACCCTTTGTGACCATAGAGATAGGACAAGGGAAGGGTGCAAGGACGGTGAAAGCATTGATTGACTCAGGTGCAGCAAGTAGTGCAGTTAGACTTTCCTACTGCCAAGACTTGCAGTTGAACATCAATCCCATAGAAGCTTATCTCATAGGATTGGGAGGTGTGGAAACCCCTTGTTTGGGCGAGGTGGAACTTCCCATCTACTTTCAAGATGTTCCAATGAAAGTCAAAGCGCTAGTATGTCAAGATGAGAACCTTACAGAACCACTTGTCTTGGGTCAAGATTGGATCTATGACCATGCAGTTAACTTAAACCTAAGAAGTCAAATTCTTCAAGTTTGGGTACATGAACAATGCATTACATTAGAATTAGAGAACTGCATGCTCCTAGATCATGGCACCACACACTCTCTTAGTTCTTCCAAGACTAACCATATGAAAGAAGATGTTGTATGTGTCAAAAGCTCTATGATGCAGAAGGAGTCAATCGTGGACGACCAGGTTCGAAGGCGGGTGGATCTTTCTTCTTCTCCAAAGAATCAAGTAGCCACAGTAGTGAGTCCACCACACAAGCAAACACAACTGTTCACGACAACTGCTACATCAAATAGAAAGACACCATTCGATAAAAAAGCAGTTCCGAGCATGAAGCAGATATGGGTACGCAAAGGAGAGCAACCACCAGCCTTGCCCCCACAAATCCCATCTAGGCAAGCCAACCAGGCCAGAAGACGAGGGAAGCAGCTCAGACAAGCTCAATCACAAGGTATCCAACAAGTTTGGGTGCCTAAGAAGTTAGCTGCAGCTCAACAAGGGCAATTACAGATGTGGGTACCTGAGAAGCTCCTACATCTACAACAACCTATGTTCTCCCACATACGAAAGGTCTCAACAAAGAATCCAAAAAGAGAAGAGGGTATGAACCACGTACAGAGACCGAAAGAAGATCAAATCAGCTCTTCAACAATAGTAGGAAGACGTGCAAAAAGGATATGGGTTTGGAAGCCAAAAGTACAAGTAGCCTACACCGAACCAAAGGGCCAAACACATTGGATACCACAGTTCAGAAAGCATCCAAAGATGAAGTCGCCTGAAGTGATCTCTACTGTGCCAAATGCTGTTCTCAAATGGATTCCGATAAGAAGGAATACATCATCTCGCGATCCCATGGAGACATCCAAGAAAGATGGCGTCCACATTTGCAAGTAACATCAAGCCTCGACGAGCAACAACCATGTGCTCCTTGCACAACCCTGTCTTTTGCACCATTCAGGTCATGCATTTCCAAAGTATGCATTAATATAGGGCCACATTACACGGCCGTGCATAGACACACTTGAGAATCCCAGGCACAAGAGCACATTGACATATGTCAAAGATTTTTATTGATTGATACTAAAATCTGTATTCTTGTTTTGTGATATTGTTCCAAAAAAAAAAAAAAAAAAAAAAAAAACGAGGAAGAACTTGTTCCCAGGTTTCGCTCATGGAACATGAATGAGTCATGCTTAGTTGAAGATTGAACCATCGATTACTGGGCATTTATCAGCTTGGATAGAAGTGTGTCTTGGCTCGCAGATGATTTAATTGCTGCCTTATCTCATAGATGTCAAGAACTTAGCATGAGCAGGGCATCAACAACTATGGTTTCCTCTTACTATGGTAGGAGTGAAGAGCTTGAAGGTCCACAACTTGAGTGATGCTTAACTACTGTATGTACAATAGCATCCAAGGAGGTATCTGCAAGGGATAGTTCTGGAGGAGAGGGGATCTGCCATTCAAAAGATCTCATCAGTGGACCATCAACACGGACATCCATCAACAATGGTCCATCCCAAACGCCAAGTGTACAACATGAAGAGATGAACATCCATCGACCTTCTCCATGGTAAGCATCTTTACTTTGGAAACATCATAGCCATAATAGCATAGGAAACCTCTTCGTCGGCATACCCTTGAGCACTTAGCTCAAGAGCCCCAATTTTTGCACCATTCTTCTTCCAATGCATTTCCCAAGTAAACATTCATAGGGCTACATTACAAGGCCGTGCACAAGGCACATATTTTCCTCAACCCATGCACGAACACACTTACCCATCACTCAATATGGGTTATGAGTACTTGGCATGACTACTATGAAGATCAACTTTGGAAGATCTAGAAAACATCAACGGAGACTCACAACGACACAGTCATGCTGGAATCCAAGGCAGAAGCACATACCAAGAGACTACAACCTGCAAAGACTCACAGTGATAGATGAAGAACGTCGGACGACTTGTGTTCATACATGTGTGTGCATGCTTGTGTGCTTTCACTCACACACTTGTGCCTTCACTTGCTCATGGTCTTCATACCGGTCCTCACGTCTCCACGGATTGACAAGTAAAGGAGGTGGTGCTTACGCTTGAGCTACACCAGCTTACCAGATAGGACATATGAGTTTGGAAATGTTATTCCCGAGAATGAGATAGGAGACTTAGAGCAAGGAAATGTAGGACAAGAATCCAAGACTCCTACATGTAAGTTAGTATTGACCAAAGCGATCACTCCATATTGGATCCCTTAAGACAACAAAAGCATAGAACTATTCTTGAATAGAGAGACGGAGGAAGCCTTTTGGAGATTCAAGCTAGATCAACCTAACCCAATAATCACCATCTATGAATTCAAAGACCCTGAAACACCAGGCAAGGTTGTCTATGTAGATAATGCATCAAAAAGAATGTTCTTGATAACAGAGCATGATAGGCATGCATACACTTGGCAGGGGGAATTGATTTTCCCTCCACCAAGTTCTAATGTCTCCCATGGCCTCCAAGGAGCAACATCATCCTAGGCTCATGAAACCTAGAGGGAAGAACCAGAGAGAGGCCTAAGGTAAGCTTTGCACACATGGTGGGCAGAGACAGATCAGGACATGAGGGTGAAATACCTAAAAGAGAGAGACATCAAGCACATAGGCATCAAAGGGATGAACATGATTTTCCATTGCCTAGATCTCAAGAGCATCCAAGAACCCTTAGACCCTCTCAAGTGGTCAAGGCAATGAAGAACTATTTTGACGGGACTAGAGATGATCATGTGGCCGAGTTTAAACAAGTGTTAAGAGCTGAACAAGTTGAGGAATTGTTCACCCAATTTGAGGCATTTGGTTTGACTCTTAAGGGTACTGCCTTAGCTTGGTTTCGACCCCTGAATAGTCGTAACTATCGAGATATAGGTAAATTGCTAGACGAATTCATTGTAGAATTTTCCAGGAGTGGCATCACGTATAACACATCATCCTTGATCCACAGCTTCAAGAAGACACCCCAAGAAATAGTGTGACTTGTAGGAAGACGGTTCATACCTTACTTAGAAAGATGCCCTGTTCCAAAGTTACCCACACCAACCAAACAAGTGGCTTTGTTCTTAGATGGCCTATTAAGCACCAAGTTAAGATCATATGTGTACTTGAAAGAGCCTAGATCCATAGAAGAGTGTGTGCACATGTGCATTGTCATAGAAGATAACTTGGGTGAGGAGTTAGGATTGTCCAAACTCCATAAGGATTCTTATAGTTCTACTAGTCATACTTCCTGATAGTTCTACTAGTCATACTTCGAGAATCTCCACTAAAATAGATGAGCTAGCTGAGCAAGTTGCCAAGAAGCTAGGAGTCCAAAATAGATAAACACCAAGAGTCACCTCATTGAACCGATGTTATACTTGCGGAGGGGACCACATGGCTAACATATGCCCAATGCAAAACTAGAAAGTGAAAGAAAGGAATGCTCCATATTACAGTATTGAGAGAAAATACACGAACCACTGTTGGGTTGCACACATTCTCATTTGTGCATGAGAACCCTCCCTAGATCATACGAGTAACTCTTTTTGTATGTGAACACTCTCTTAGGACACCTTTTAATATTTCTTTATACCTTAGTATAAAAGACTTCATATTTTCACCCATTTTGCCCTTCTAAGGATTTCCCACGTAGAAAATCCCACGCATGTCTTTTTGGGGATTTGTTTGTTACACATGTGATCTTGGAACATCCTAGAAGATTTGTTAGTAAGAGAAAGAATCCACTTTTTGACTTGTCAAAGAAGCACATGGGGAATTGTGCTTAGGCTATATATAGAGCCTCATTTTTGTAGAGTAGGGGGCTCTTGGTTCG
This sequence comes from Ceratopteris richardii, assembly GCA_020310875.1. Classification (NCBI taxonomy): domain Eukaryota; kingdom Viridiplantae; phylum Streptophyta; class Polypodiopsida; order Polypodiales; family Pteridaceae; genus Ceratopteris; species Ceratopteris richardii. The sequence continues at coordinate 25,273,228 of CM035419.1, read as the reverse complement.
ACGTACTCCATGTAAAATCTTCATGAATGGAAGAACTCTCTTTTATTCTAAGGCTTTGTGCATTTATGTGTGTAGTCTTGGAGTGTGAGAGGGTGTGGTGTGTGTGTGCTTGCTGAACCTTCCTTTGTGTGTGAGTAATGTGTTGCATTACTTGTATTTTCCATGTGTGACCATGATCCTTGACTCCCATTGCTCCATATTTTCAAGCATGTGGCATAGCCCGGGGCTGATGCCAACGGCTTGAACATGTTGGAGGATGGGGTGGATGAAGGGAGAGTCTTTCTTGGGCCTTCCTCCTTGCCTCCATGCAAGGTGATGTGGGTTGGTTACTCCCCTATGCTCTCAACAACAAATTTTGGCGCCGTTGCTGGGGATGGTCGGCCTTTCATCACTTGGAGAGCTCAAGAACATGTGGTAAAGTATTGTGTTGCAATTGTTTTTGCTCAATTGCGTAGGATTTGAGTTTGTGCATGGTACTTTCACCCTTCCTTTGGGCCATTAGTTCCCCATTTCTTGTTTTTAGTAGTGTAGTTTTAGTTCATTTTTGTTGGATGCACAAAAACACCCCCTAACCCCCTTCTCTCTTTCTTTTCTTCACACATACACACTTCCACACATTCACACACAATGGGCATCACTATCCAACTCTATCATCTCTGTTGTAGTGATTTCCTTGGGAAGTGGGGTGGGTAGTACCTCTTTTTTCCCTCCCTCTCTCCAATTTCCGAAAAAATATATATATATACAAAAGACAAAATAAAGTAAATTCTCTATTTTGAGAAGGGCTTATTTTCCACGCATTTCTCTCAAAAGGCGTTGGATTCTCCATGGGATTCCATAGCCCCTTAAAGAGTTTCATTTTCACATGAGTTGCAAATCGAAGCTATGCATGCTTTTTGATTTCGGAGAAATAGCCGTTTTCTTTTCCTATGCATTCATAAGGAGGCATTACTTACGAGCCTTCTGTCGCCTTTATGAGAGCCATGCATGCAGGGTTTGGTGAGGTGGAGTTATTGGCCCTCACGATTCTCTATGAATTCTAAATGCATTCGTATGTGGTACCTAGTGGAGGGAACTTCTCCACTTTCTCTCCAATCATACCGAGAATCTATCCTCTGTCGTATATTGAACTTCCCCCTTTTTCGCGTTCTTTCTTTCCCTCTATCCTGGGGGCAGAAATGTAGCTTCTTCGCCGTCTCTACGCTTTCTTTGCTGAGGAGTTGAGCTAGATGCAAACTCCCCATTCTTGCTCTGCTCAAGGTCGAGCTCGTGCCCTCTTCAGTCCGAGAAGCTGGGGATGATTGTGCGCTCGTGCCCCATCAGTGTCCATGGCACACAAGAACGAGGCGGTGTGGGTGCCACCTTGTTTGAACAGATGATCTGCATCGCTATTTTTGAGTTTTTTTTGAATTACGAATATGTCATCCTGCTACCTTGATGAATCTTAGTGCTGGGGTTTGTTCGTTCTATCAGATGCTCAGGTCGAGGATATGGTAATTGGGCTCTTATCGCCTTAGCTTGGGCAACGATTTGGGGCTCGCGGTTCTCCTCATCGACTCCCTGCTCGGGCTCTGTGAAGAACTATGTTTCCCCGGAATACTAATGGTTCTCTGCCTTTTTGCTATGGCGGACACACCATGCAGGGCCCCCCTTCTTAAGCTCCATTCCATTTCATGATGATTCATTCAGTATGGTGCCTTGGGTTGAGTTGCCTCAAACTCTCCCTCACCATTTGTTTTGTGCAGTCGTGTGAGCTCCCCACATGCTCCCCGCCTCTTCTTTGTCGGTGTTACCTCCACGTTGTGTATGCTCTCTATAAGAGAAGGACTTGTGGCCTTCAGCTTTCTCTGCAGGAGGGGGGTGTGCTTTTCTCCACATACCTACTCATCTCAAACCTTCCTGTTGGTACTTGATTGGGCTGCTGTCACACTTCGTTGGTGATGAACAGAGGTGGGTGCCAACATTTTTGAAAGGGGACGCATACTAAAAACTTCCCCAGTTTTATATACAAGCTAGAAATCTTCGCTAAAACCAACCCAAACCTACGAGTCGATGCCCTGGTTTTCTGCATGCTGCCTCGTGTGTGGATATGATCAACCTTATAAAAGGTCTTTTTTTATTTTGTTGTGTATTGCAAGGAACCTTCTATACCTATGGGCTGGTCGTATTACACTCCTGATTGGCGGAAGTTTTGTAATTACGAAAACCCCAAAGTACTTTGATGTGAGCTTTGTATGATGCTTGAATAAACATGTTTATTGTTTTGCAGGCTCTTGTGAACGGATTCGATTGATCTTCATGTGTTAGTTGCACGCGATGCTATTTCTTGCTATCACCTCTTTGATTCTTCCACCTTTTTGCATTACACATCAAGCTCGAGCTTCCCACAAGGATTCTAAAAGACATTAGACCTCTTGCTTGCGTCACCACACTATCTGGCTTGATTAACCTGCATCAAATCCAAAGATCAACTTGCAAGAAGGCATGCACATAGGAGTTGGCTAACATTGATTTAGTATGTGCATTCCCATTCTGTTTGGGGACTATGAAAAGGATTGAGTTGATTTCCTTGTTGGTTTCACGTCCACTTTTCTCGAGCCATGACTTTCTATGGCTTTGTGATGATTTGCTAAGTTAAAAAGCTATGTGATACCATGTTTAATACATTTTGCCTTTAAAGGGTCATAAACCACTTTGTTCAGGTTGCATAATCGTTGGGGATTTCTTGCCCTTGATGTGTATGTATCGGATCTGTCAAAGGTGTGCAGTCGAACTTAAGGGGTACCTTTTCCTATCTTTGATTGACTCTTCTTCTGTCTAGTTTCGATCTGAGGTTGCTTGAAGGGCAAAACAATGGAGGCTGACATCAAGCCATAAGACTCTAGGAACTAGATCTGGAAAGGTAACTTAGGGTTTTATACATGAGATCTATCCATCTAAGGACTACAAATTGGGTACGGGCCAGCCACTATATGATTGGCGTACTCCAGATTTTAGTGTTACGGGATTGAGCACAAAGCTATGGGAAGACATAATCTATGGGCCCATGAATGATTGGTTCATCTTTGAAATCCTTGTGAAGTCTAATCTATCTTACAGGGATGCTTCCTCTTGCTGCTTAATTCTCTTGAAGATTCTCTCCTTTCATTTTGAAGCAAGGGTGGATTTATGGTTTTCGGGTTCACTCTCACTCCTGATTTGTAATCATTCTAGTCTAACAACAACCTACTTTGAGGTGGTAAGGGTCTCTTGTGTTTAAGTGGTAGCCGTAAATACCTTTTTGGGTTTTTCACTTGAAAACGATTAAAGATCTATGATGCCATAAACTTGATATAGACTGTAGTCATGTTCTCAATTTCTATAAAGGCCTTCGTGTTGGTGTCGTTTCATGCTAGTATGCCATTGTTTTATGTGGTGGATTGGTGACTCCCTTCTAGGGGTAATGTCCAAAACACTCCCACTACACAGAAAAAGGACACAACACTGTGAAAAAATGGCATGCTCAGGATTTCATGGGGGTGTCCATATGGTTCTGTTTTTGTTTTCTTTCCCAGACCATTCATTGTAGCTAAAATATAACTTTGTGGTCTGCATTGGTCGCACTTCATTTCTAGGAAGGATCTGTACTACCCATGTTTCATTCTAGAGTTAGGAATAATGCTATTGGTATGCCGACTCTAGGTGTTACAAGCTTTTCATAGTCTCCTTCGACTAGACATGAGAAGAATAGAACGTATAAGAAGCTTTGAAAGTTTGCTTGTACTCTTTTGGGGGTCTGTTTTTACTTCTTCAGGCAAGCCTCACAAATTCTTGATAGTATTGGGAGGAGGATGGTGGTGTGTATTGCCATACTTGGGGGTTGAAATTATATTCCCTTCACTCAAACTTCTTTTTGTGATTGTCTCTTTGGCGTGTGTCTCAGCCACACTTCCATCAAGGTTCTGAGTGGTAATCTGCAACACAGGAAGGCAAAGGGATTATTTTGGTACTTGTTTCTGTGGCACATTCCAAACTTAGTTCTTGACATAATTCTGTTACGATCTGTGTTCTGTTGTGATCATGTGTTAACCTGTGGAAAAGAAACTTGTAGCATCATATGATTGAAGTGAGACTGCTCTAGCTAAGGACCCAACTTGCCAGCAGACATCCTATTGTGAATTGCATTAACTTCGTGAATGATAACTGAAATTTCTATCTTTTTTTTGGAGGCATGTATTAGGGAATGACTATTCAAATGGCATGAAGTTGCATGACCGACCCTGGTGTATGACCTTGGAATTCATATTGTTGCACAACCTGCTCTCTCATAATGGTTGAGTTCTGAGTTACTTGCAGTTTTGATATTTTGGTAACTACTCACCTTGGCTCTACCCTGAGTATCACAGGACGAAACAAAGGTCGATGGAAGGGTTGCTCTTTTAGAAATACTTGATGGCTGGGGATGTTACTCATAGATTTGGATAAAAGGCACTTGATAGATTCTGCTCTTTTGGGAAATTTGTTGATGCCTCTAAGACTCATATGTTTTAGGACTGCCCTTCATGTTGCAGGTAGAACATGTTTATGCCCTTGAAATTGTGTCTGAGGCAAGATAATCACATGTTCCTATTTCGAATAAAAGCTCTGAAAGTTGTTGAGAAAGCAATATCTGTTCTTTGCAATATCATGCATTCATAGCTCAGGGACCTTTCCATTCATGCTGGCTCTGCCCGATTGCAGCATCCCTTATGACTCATGTTATGCAAAATGATTAGTTGACTGATGAATAATGATCTATTTTTCCTAATAAAAGATGAAGTATTAGGAGAATGCCTCTAACAGACTCATTGGACGACTGGAATGAATCGCTCACAGGTATGATAGGTAGAGGTGCATGGATACTAGTTTTTGAATTCTTGTGACTTAAGGCACTTGGTGAGTCGCAACACATGACCACACTATTCAGGGATTGTTTTCAAACATGCTGCTACCTCTTGAAGGAAACTTTAGTCTCTGTTTCCTGCCAATGATTGTTGCAGGTTCTTGGTTGAGCTACAAGATCCCTTTGGTCCTGCAACAAGTTCCCAAATAAAAATGATTAAGGATATGCATAAATTTCAAGTTCTGCCCATGGTTGCTTGAATAATTATCAAGTTTGGGATGATATGGTGTCTCAATGATTTACTTGCTGTTTGGTTTTTAGTGCCATACATGTTTTCAATGATATCTAAAGTCGTAGGTTTTGATGCCCCACCCAGGAGAGATAATTTCTGACTACTCGGTTTCCAGAACCCAACGAGTCTAAAGACATCCTCTGCTCTTGGATTTTTGATGTTGCTAACTCTTAGGAAACCCGGCTATGTGTAATTGTGTTTCATCAATGGTTCTAGAGCTTTGCTATTTTGTTTTCATGAGCTGTACAGGTTGAATACTTAAGTATAAAAGTTCGAGTGATTGTTTTTTTTTTTGCCAGGGACTTCACTCACTGGTTTCACAATACTCAAATGGGTCTCCTTTATTCAATTGCTCAGAAATTGTTTAGATTGGTACAGGTCAAGAGGAGGATCATTGTAGCTCCTAATATTCAGGGATAACTGTTGGTCCATTTGCTAAATGCTTCTATGATTTGGAGATTGGAATGAGCCTTACAGGGTTAACACTAGTTGAGCATGTGTCCTAGGATTGCGGCCCTCATTTTCACTTCCTCTGTTTTGAAAGAATTGATGTGCACTTGGTTTAAAAGTTCAGGTTTGGTATCTCTTTGACAGGCAAAGAAAAGCTCATGAGGACTTGAAGAGTCAGTCCTATAGGACTTGATATCAAGTCCCTTTAAGTGGAAACAAAAAGATAAAATAAATGTTCTATTCAAACCTCTTTTTCCAGGAACAGTTTACTGGTTATGTATGTTTTAATTTCAGCATTAGGAGATCCTTGCAAGAGCTTCAGCAATGTTACCTGGGACTGCACAAAGGGATGCATGCTGGGCTGACTGCCCCCCCATGGGAATTGTGTCGCCCATCTCTAAAGACTAAAGATTTGCATATTAAAGGAAGGACTGGTGGCCTGAAGATAGATGTGCTGCTGATATTATGAAGACCTACAGATTGCAGATTCAAGCATTGCAGCCTCCAGACTTGAAGACTCCAACAGATCAGTTGTGTATGATCTTCCTTTCTAGCTTTGTCGAGGACGACAAAGACTAGGGAGGGGAGAGTGTTGGGTTGCACACATTCTCATTTGTGCATGAGAACCCTCCCTAGATCATACGAGTAACTCTTTTTGTATGTGAACACTCTCTTAGGACACCTTTTAATATTTCTTTATACCTTAGTATAAAGGACTTCATATTTTCACCCATTTTGCCCTTCTAAGGATTTCCCACGTAGAAAATCCCACGCATGTCTTTTTGGGGATTTGTTTGTTACACATGTGATCTTGGAACATCCTAGAAGATTTGTTAGTAAGAGAAAGAATCCACTTTTTGACTTGTCAAAGAAGCACATGGGGAATTGTGCTTAGGCTATATATAGAGCCTCATTTTTGTAGAGTAGGGGGCTCTTGGTTCGACGTACTCCATGTAAAATCTTCATGAATGGAAGAACTCTCTTTTATTCTAAGGCTTTGTGCATTTATGTGTGTAGTCTTGGAGTGTGAGAGGGTGTGGTGTGTGTGTGCTTGCTGAACCTTCCTTTGTGTGTGAGTAATGTGTTGCATTACTTGTATTTTCCATGTGTGACCATGATCCTTGACTCCCATTGCTCCATATTTTCAAGCATGTGGCATAGCCCGGGGCTGATGCCAATGGCTTGAACATGTTGGAGGATGGGGTGGATGAAGGGAGAGTCTTTCTTGGGCCTTCCTCCTTGCCTCCATGCAAGGTGATGTGGGTTGGTTACTCCCCTATGCTCTCAACAACCACGCTCAAGATTGTCCCTACAATAGGCAGGTTGTTAGACAAACTTATCAACAACCTTACCAACAGGTTAGGTACCAAAACCAATACCAACAGCCATATTATAGGCCACAACAACAATATCAACCTCAATACCAACAGCAATATCAAGAAACATATAGGCCACAACCGATCCTAGGAAACCAACCGCCACCTCCTGCTGATGTAATTCCAGTCAAGTATGTAGTGGTAGAGGAGAACCCTAATAGAGCATTGGTTCCAGTGACCCCTTTGGTCTTAGAAAATGACCCTCATGCTCTGAATTCTGACTACTCCTATGAAGATATTCCATAAGCTTATTACACAGAGTCACCTGAGCATAGTGAGACTTATCCATGTCAATAGGAGGCACCACCTATGGAAACAAATTGGGAGCCTGAATACTCGAACGTCATGTACACAAATCCTAACCCCAGGCCCCAAGCGAGACAAGTAAGACCACAAGCCCCTAAAGGTCCATGTTTTAGAAGGTTTGTTCTTGCAAATCCAACCCAAGAAGGCTTGGATATGATGTTCAAGGCCTAGCAGGCTCGACTTCAAGAAGGGCCAACGGTTGCAAACCTAGACAAGAGTTACCCTAGAGCAGATTTAGAGATTGAACGAACAAAAATGTGCATGAAAATGGTAGAACTAGCTCAAGCTATGCTCGAGACCAGTCAATTGTTCAATCAGACAAACTCTTAACCTCACCACCAACGAAAGTTTATGTTCCCAATTCCATAGATGGTGGGGCACCTCTTTCAATTCAACAATACTCTCAGGAGTTCTTGCACGAAATACAAAAAGAGAAATGGGCCAAGGAGAAGGATAATCCCCCTCCTATTCCTGAAATTGATGATCTTCATGATCAATTTCCCAGAGACATTCCATCTATTTATGGAGATCAAGCAGTGCAACAAGAAGATGAAAGATTAGATTTTGAATCTAATTCTTTACAAGAGTTGCCACAATTCACAGGTCCATGGGAATCTGAATCTCTCCACATTAGAACTCCCACAATGTTGGTAAAAAATGAAGACTCAATGGTTCCAAACAACACTGAATTTGTGAAGAACACTAAGGTGCAATGTCATCTCACCTGAGAAGAGCTGCTAAAAGTAAAACCTCAACAATGGAATCATGTGGCGGATCAAGTTCCAGACGTTGATTCCAACATGCCAAAAGCAGGCCCTAAGCAAAAACCCTCGGAGATACCGCTAGACAAAATAGGGGACATGAGTGAAGGTGAAGAAGGTAATACTTATCTTCCAATCACTTACCAAGGTTACACAACCAAAGCAATCGTAGATTCAGGTGCAGGTGTTGCAATTGCAACCACCACCTTGTGGAAGCGATGGGGAAAGCTCACACTAAGACCAACTAGAATGAAGCTTCAAATGGCTGATGGAAATATTGAAAGACCTCTAGGATTGCTAGACGGGATAACTCTAACCACTTGTGGTGTAGAGTTTGAACACACTTTTTCTATATGTTTATTTTGGCAAAAATAATGTCTATGAGATGATCCTAGGAAGACCCTTCCTACGACAACTGCAAATAGTACGTGATTGGGGAACCAGCTCCTTGTACTTGAAACATTTAGGGGTCACCACCAAGGCCAATCTAAAGGATCATACCTTCAGAGATGTACCACCCCTACAGTGGAATCATATCCACAAGGTGCAAGAAGATTCAATCTCTATGAATTCTGAAAGTTCTTTTGATCCATCCTGGATGCATGAAGATACTCACTTGTGGATATGCAAGGTCGTTGAGGAAGAGGAGAGACATCTACAGGTGAGAGAGGAAGGAACTCCACCCCCCCCCCCCCCCCCCCGAGATAGACCAGTTAGAGACCCAGCCTACACAACGATGATCTTCCCGGATGAGGAATTTGAGCCTCATGGTTGGGCAGAAATCTTAGCCACCATGGACATTGTTGTCAATGAAGAACAATGGACACCTCATTATGATGAGGAGGGCTATGATATTTCAGTGTTCATGTTTCAGCCCTTGCTAGAAGAATGTGACCCTAGTGATGTCATAGAAGAGGAAGAGAATGACAATGATCTAGAGTCTATTGTGATCGATAGTTGCTTTAACTCAGAGAAGCATTATCTAGAAGATGTAGGCGTATTCACCCAAAACGAAGAAGAACCTCTTACAAGCATTAAAACTATAAATTCAAAGGATGGAAGTGAAGGTGGTCAAAAGAAAAGGAAAAGAAAAGCAGTGAAACAAGAAGAGGAAGAATCATTGTTTGAAGTACCATAGAATTTTAAGAAATACAAAGTTGAGGACCATAAAATTTTGGTATGAATGCCTAAGAGAGAGGCCATCATAGGAGAAGCATATGATAATAAAGAAAAGACCAAAAAATTTGTACTAACCATTGAGGAGAACAAAGAGCGATGTACATACATAGGAGACGACCTAAGTGCAAAAGAAGAAATAGAGCTTGTAGCTCTATTAAGGGAATATAGGGACGTGTTTGCATGGCACTATAGAGACTTGAAGGGAGTAGATCCGAATATATGTTCTCATACGATCCCCATGACTGTTGATGCCAAGCCCACCAAATAGAAGCCCTACACATATAATGACACTTATGCAGCCAAAATAAAGGAAGAAATTGATAGATTGATTGCAGCTGGATTTATCTATGAGATTAAGCATACTAAATGGGTCTCCACCATTGTAGTGGTGCCCAAGAAGAACCGAAAGTTACAAGTGTGTATTAACCTTAAGAAGGAAGATAAAGATGAGAAGAAATCAGAAAAGCAAAAATTTTTTTGTAAGTATTGTAAAGGGAATGATCATATCATGAAAAACTGTCCAAAATTGGCTGCTAAAGAGGCAAATAAGAAAGAGCAATACAGAACGCTTAGTAAAATGGTTCCTCTTACTAATGGAATATGATTTTGAAGTGGTTGTTAGGAAAGGTAGGACCCACCTCAAGGCAGATCATCTTTCTCGCATCACTTCAAGAGAGCCACCTCAAGGAGTGTTTGATGAACTACCAGACGCCTATCTGTTCACGTTAGAATTTGTTCCTCACTGGGCAAATAAGTTGGTACCACTCCTAACCTTCGGACCAGCAAATAAGAATGTGAAAACAAACGAAGAAGAAATTGTAAAATCACAAAACTATCAAATATTGGCAGGAAGCATGTACAAACAAGATACAAAGGGTCTACTAGATTGTTGTATTGAGGACAATGAACATAGTAGTTGGTTGCAACAAGCTAATGAAGGATTGCTAAGAAATCACTATTCTAAACAACGAACATTACAAAATCCGAAACGTTTAGGAGTGTATTGGCCTAGTATGGATAAAGAAATACATGAATGGATTACTAATTTTTCGATGTGCAAAGAGAGACCCCTAGTGGAGCATGCTACCCTTTATCACGTGTCATTAATTCCAGACTAGAGTGTTCCATTGGTAGAATTCATGAAATCAAGAACATTACCCAACGAGGCTAGTCTAGCAAGAAGACGACGCATGGAGCAAGAGGCTCAAGACTATGCCTTAGTAGGAGACAACCTATACCGGAGAGGCAAAGATGGTTACTTATGATTGTGTGTTCATGAATCAGACTATTTGAAAGTCTTAGAAATTGCACATAGTGCTGTTTCTAAGACAATTTGAAAGACATAGAAATTGCACATAGGGCCTGATCGATTAATTAAGACAATTCTATTCTCACGACTTTGGTGGCCAACTCTCCATATGGATGCACATACCTATGTGAAAAAATGTGACACATGCCAATGTGCCCAATACCCGATCAGGAGAGATGAGATGCCTTTGATACCAATGATGGGAGGACGCACATTCTCGAAGTGGGATATAGACTTTGTTGGTCATATAAACCCCCCAGCTAGAAACTCCCATGCAGAGTACATTATTGTAGCCACAAATTACCTCACAGAGTGGGTAGAAGTAAAATTCACGACAAAGAATAATGCTCAAACGACGGCTAAGTTCTTATTCAAGAATGTGTTCACGAGATATGGACTACCAATAGAGTTAGTGAGTGATAGAGGCACACACTTCTTGAATGAAGTCATTGAAAATCTTCTCCAAGAATTCTTGGTGATACATAAGAATTCTACCCCCTATCATCCACAAGCTAATGGAAAAATGGAGAACACAAACAAGATCCTATGTAATGTCTTGACTAAACTGGTAAATAATAAATGCTCTGATTGGGACACACAACTTCATCATGCTATTTTGGCTTACCGAGTTGCCTATAAAATGGTACTCAATGCCACCCCATTTCATATGGTCTTCGGATAGAACGATGTGCTACCATTAGACTTCATAATCCCAGCTTTAAAAGTAGCACAAGAGCACGAGTGGACTGGACATGAGTTTTCCTCTAGGATCTTTGATCTAGAACGCTTAGGTGAGACGAGGCTACGAGCGACAATAGGCATCTATGCTGCAAAGAAAAGACAAAAGGCTTATTTTGATGCACACATCAAAGATAAAGGATTGAAAGAGGGAGACCTAGTGTTGGTTTATACACTCAAACAACATGCCTGAAAATTGGAGAAACGAGGATATGGACCCATGGTCATTAATAGAATTTCCACTAGTGATGTGGTTCAATTGGCCACTCTAGAAGGTGACATCTTGCCCAATTATATAAGTGGATTTCAATTCAAGCTATATCAAGAACCTCTTATAGAGGATATGCTAATGAGACTCAACACTGTTAAGAAGAGAAAAGACGAAGAGTTAAGGGTTAGAGAAGAAGCACAAGCAGAGGCTAGAGATCGCATTAGGCAAAATAAGTTAAGGCGATTAGGCCTAGATGTCAATCCAAAAGCTCCTCAATATCACATGGCCATGTGCCAAACATCAAGTGAAATTGCCTCTCGAATATTCGATCGACGCCCCTTTGTGACCATAGAGGTAGGACAAGGACAAAATGTAAGGACTGTAAGAGCATTGATTGACTCGGGTGCAGCAAATAGCGTAGTCAATCTCTCATACTGCCAAGATCTCCAATTGAACATCAATCCCATAGAGGTCTATCTCATAGGGCTAGGAGGTGCGGAAACCCCTTGTTTGGGTGAGGTGGATCTTCCCATCTACCCTCAAGATGTCCCAATGAGAGTCAAAATGCTAGTGTGTCAAGATGAGGACCTTACGGAACCACTTGTCTTGGGTCAAGATTGGATCTATGACCATGCAGTCAACCTAAACCTAAGAAATCAACTTCTTCAAGTTTGGGTACATGACCAATGCATTACAATGGAATTAGAGAATTGCATGATGACAAATCTAGGTGTCACCCATTCTCTTAGTTCTTCTAAAGCTAATCTTAGAACAGAAGATGTTGTGTTCAAAGCTCTATGATGCAGAAGGATGCTGCCTCCAACAAAGGAGTCAAAGACCCATTGAGACTTCCTTCTTTTACAAAGTCTCAACCATTTGTAGTTGTTCAACCACACAGGCAAGAGAAACAATAGATGAAGAGTATTGTATCAGCTAGACAAATAGATTTCAAGAAGAAAGTAGTTTCGAGCACGAAGCATATCTGGGTACGAAAGGGAGAGCGACCAATCACACTAGTGCAGTCAAATTCATTACCGGAGAAGCAACACACACAACCAAGGTAGAAGTAGCAGCACAACGAAGATCTCCATCTCAAAGAGTGGTCCAAATTTAGGTACCAAAGCAATTGATGAAGGCGGACCACAATAATGTACAAACTTGGGTACCTAAGAAATTAGTTACAGCCCAACAAGGACAATTACACATGTGGGTACCCAAGGCACTCTTACATGCACAAACACCACTGATCTCCCTCACAAGAACAGTCTCAACAAAGAATCCATGGAGAGGCAAGGGTCAGAACCAAGCATATAGATCACAAGAACAACTCACCTCATCGGCAATGGTAAGAAGACAATCATCAAGGATATGGGTATGGAAACCAAAAGCACTAGAATCCCTCACAAAACCAAAGAGTCAACCACACAGGCTACAAAATTTAAGAAATCATTCAAAGATGAGGAAGCCCAAGTTGATCTCAACGCCATCGAACACTGTTTTCACGTGGATCCCTATAAGGAGGAATGGATGGTCATCATTTTGAGATCCAACGGATACTTCCAATAATGACGGCATCAACATCCGCAACTAAAATCAAAAGCCTCGATGTGCGACAACCATGTGCCTTTGGCATAACCTTGTCTTTTGCACCATTTAGGTCATGCATTACCAAAGTATGCATTAATATAGGGCCACATTACAAGGCCTTGCATAGAAACATTTGAGAATCCCAGGCACATGAGACACATTTGATGTTTGTACGTTATTTTATTGATACTTACATCTTTCTTCTTGTTTGGTGACATTTTCTTTTTATTAAACAAAACAGACAAAAGAGAGAGAGAGAGAGAGAGAGAGCTTGTTCCCAGGTTTGGCTCATGGAACATGAATGAGTCATGCTTAGTTGAAGGTGGAATTGTTGATGACTGGGCATTTATCAATTTGGATAGAAGTGTGTCTCGGCTAGACAATATTATTGTTGCCTTATCTGGTAGATGTCCAGAACTTGGCATGAACATGGCATCCACAACTATTGTTCCCCCTTACCATGGTAGGAGGGAAGAGCTTGAAGGTCTGTAACTTGAGGGATGCTTAACTATTGTATGTACGAGAGCATCCAAGGAGATATCTACAAGGGGTAGTTCTTGTACCTTGCAAATCCTCGTATGTATACTGGGTGAGAAGACTCCTGCTTATGGAGAGCTAAGGAGAATCTGTGAAACTAAGCTTGGTATAGTTACCTAATGTTTTTTTTCAAGGAATATAAAGAAATTCAATTCCCAGTACTCGACAAATGTTGCTTTGAAGAGAGGGGACAAGAGCAGGTGCTCGCTGAATCTCATCAGTGGGCCTTCAACAAGGGCATTCATCGACAATGATAGATCAGCCAATGGTCAATCACAATGACGGGTGTACAACATGAAGAGATCCGCATCGACTAACCATTCACCATGGTAAGAATCTCCTACTTGGGCAACATTATAACAATGATAGATTAGGAAACCTCTTCATCGGCATACCCTTGAGCAATTTGCTCTAGACCCAAATTTTTGCACCATACGTTTTGAAATGCATTCCCCAAGTAAGCATGCATAAGGCCACAATACAAGGCCATGCATGAGACACATATTTTATTCGACCCATGCACTAAAACACTTACCCATCATTCACTATGGGTTATGAGTACATGGCATGACTACTATGAACATCATCTTTAGAAGAGCTAGAGGACATCACGGGGAAAACATCAATACCTAGGAAGCAATTTGAAGCCAGTAGTTGCTCAACCTCAACCTTGAAAACCTCTTTTGAGCAACTCGCAGTTTTTGGAAGCTCACGACACATTCTCACTAGAATCCAAGGAAGCAGCACATACAAAGGATGGACACTACCTCTCAAAGCACTACATGGAACAACCACTACAACAAGGGTCTGTCTTGGATGAAAGACACGAGAGGGGGAGAGTGTTGAAGCTCAAGGTCAAGGACAAGCATAAAAGCACATCAAAGAAACACACAAGAAGAAGGAGCACATAGGGATCTCCAAGGAGTGTATGTCAAATTTTCAAAAGGAATCCCTATAAAAATAGTAATTTTCATCACTACAAGCCATTGTAAATACCATTTTATATTTTTTTAACTCCTTTTTGTTCAAGCCAAAAAGTCCTTGAGCTTGAGGAGTATTAGAAGTATCATCCTACCAATTTTCATAATTTTTAGACTCCATTTGAGCCCTCAAATAAGCCTTGGAATCTAATTTTTAATTAGGCCGGACACTAGGTCTGAACAGGGCCAAAACTAGTCCAAAAACTATAAAAAGAGCGACACCTCATTTTTGGGGTTAGCTTGTTAGAGAGTTAGCTTGTTGTAGATTTGAGCTTTTGTAAGAGAACTCTTTTGTAATCAAAGCTTTCCATTTTTCCTCTCTTTTATCTTACCTTGTGTGTGTGTGTGTGTGTATGTGTGTGCATGCTAGTGTGCTTCTCACTCACACATTTGTGCCTTCACATGCTCAGGGTCTTCATACTAGTCCTCATGTCTCCGCAGATTGACAAGTAAAGGAGGTGGTGCTTACGATTGAGCTACAAGATGTAAGGATCATGTGACCTTACCCCTATATTAATATATATATATCATTTATAGAGCATTGCCTCAATGAGATCATTAGGTGGGTTTCAAGGCTCCCATGCATGTGTGTGTGTCTCTGCTCTCCTCTTTCTCCCTCGATCTCCTCCTTGCTCCTCTTGCTCAGCCCACCAAATCCCTTCAAGTTTTACCTTGGAAGATTGATTAAAGATCAAACTCCAGTCAAATGCAAAATATTAGTTCCACTAAAGAGATTGAGTATGCTAGAGAAGGGCAACCTACAAAGGTTCCAATGGATAAAGTGAAAGATTTTAGTGAAGGGGGTGAGGGAAATGTTGTGAAAAGTGGTCAAAGACATTCACGAAATACCAAATTAACTATGGAGGCTTAAAGTAAACTAAGAACAACATGATGGTATCAGAGCTGATTCATCTCCTTCCCAAGTTTTGATTTTCACAATTTTAAGAGTGCAAATTGACTTCAAAGCATAGAATAGTGATTTTCAACAGCCACGTTGAATACTTAAAAGAAAAAATGGGTGCAAGGAAGTTGGAATAACACAAGCCTAAAAATTTGATTAAAATGTATGATAGCCACCTTCAAACACCTACAAGGTACAAGAGAAAAAGATGCTAAAAGTATGGTCATGCCAAATGGGATTAATACATGTCATCTGGTAGCAATGAGTACATGATAAGCATGGAAAACAATAGGAAAGACTATTCCAAGAGAGCATGAGGACTGAGAACGAAAGAGGTAGATATGAATCGAACCCATGAAACAGGAGCTAAACATCTTTCTACAATCAAGCCCACTAGAGAGTCAGATCAACAAGCATCATCGCTAAACCTCCACCACCAAAGGGAAAGAAGATAATGAGAAGAAGAGGTTTTCTTTATTGATTGCATCCCACACTCAATTGTTGTAGCGACGAAGTGACCTCCTTTGACACACACATCCGCTTGATGGCTCAAATTTGTTACTTTTTGCAAGCCTTCACTCTCTTTGCATGGGCATATGTGTGTAGATGAGGGTAGATCTCCTTTTTCCAGTTGACTTAGTATCTTAAATCATGTTCCTTGAGTTCTTGAGAATGGATTCACCTTGTTGGTTTGGGAAGTTGAAATGTTGAAGTATAATCCACTCAATTTTTCATTATTTGTGTTTGCTCTTTGATTTCGTGTTAAATTTGGAGAAATTGATCTCAACATCATGTATGGAGTGCTGTTAAACTCCTAGTTTGGCTACCCATGTCTTTTTTTTATAGTCAAATATTTTCTTTTGGCAAAGTTTTATTCAAGGAAAAACTATCATCTAATACCTTCTCACAACACCTCGTAGATATCTATGGAGTCATTAAGCTGAAAACTTGTTGGACCATAATTCTTCATAATCAATTTTGGGATTTTCTCATGTTTTGGGTGCAAACATGCCCTTAATTGCCAAAATTCTTTAGAGGTTATAAGCGATGATTGTTGATATATTTAGGTAGTGATGTGTGTGAACACACTAGGACCAATGGGGCACTTTTTCCCTCTTTAGGAGGTTTTTTTTCCTCGGCTTATATATAGGACCATTGCCCTAATGGGTTACTTATCTTTGTATATTATAGTGGTAATACATTTAGTATTGTGCGTTGTGCTCCAAGCTTCTTCTTCTTTGGAGTTTTTCTTCCACTCTTCATTTGATGATGAAAGGCAATCCAAATGCCTTAACATTTGAGGATTTAGTCTCTATGTTGTTGCAAGAAGATCAATCAAGAAAAAACAAGCCCATTATGCGTATTGCAGATCAAGCTTTCCTAGCTAGTCATAAGGGCAAAGGTAAATGGAGCTCTTCTACTCATAAGCAGAAATCTGCTAATTCTGCACAATCAAAGAAGGATGACAGAGACGAGAAGAAAATAGAAAAGCAGAAATTGTTTTGCAAATATTGTAAAGAAAGTGATCATGTCAGAAAGAGTTGTCCAAAATTGGCTTCAAAAGAGGCAAAGAAAAAAGAGGCTGGAATGGTTGTTGCACATTTCTCTACACCAAAAATAGTGGCTGCTAATCTAGTGTAGAATGAAGAATGGGCATTTACTACTGTTTGCAATTTTTACCCATCTACTCCTGAACAGTGTATGTCTTCAGTAGAGTCAGATGTTTGGTACTTTGATAGTGGAGCAACCAAACATATTACCTCGCAGCCAGTTTCTTCACTTCACTCGAGCCTATCCCTACAGGGAATACTATCACATAAGTTGACAACTCTTATCCTATCATGGGAGTTGGTAAGATCATTCTGATTACTACTGATGGTAGTTCTTTTACATTGTCAGATGCTTTATTTGTATCAGGGATCAAGAAGAATTTGTTATCAGTTTCAACTTTAGCCAAGATTGGCTTGGTTGTGAAATTTATTGATGAGAGATGTACAGTTCATGATTTGTCAAATGGTGATGTGATTATTGCTTCTAGCATTTTATGTCATGGGATGTATAAGCTCATAGACTATGAAAAATCTATGAATGATTTGGCATGTGCAGTACATGATTCTTAGGCTATGTCAAATGCAAAGCTTTGGCATGCACGCTTTGTTCATCTGAATTTTGCTAGTTTGCTATGCCTACAAAAATCTAAAATGGTGTCCTCTTTACCTAAACTTGAGGTACCTGGTGAACATGTATGTGAAGGCTATATTTTGGGCAAAATGTAGCATTCCTCCTTCCCAAAAGATGGTTCAGTTCGAGCTACTCAGAAATTGCAGCTTGTTCATATAATATCTATGGTCCTATGTAGACATCCTCTTTTGGGAACTATCTTTACTATGTGCTTCAAATAGTTTTTGTTTTGGCTGAAAATCTATCAGCACGTAAAATGGGCATTTTGGGAAGCATCTTTACTATGTGCTTCAAATAGTTTTTGTTTTGGCTGAAAATCTATCAGCACGTAGAATGGGCATCCTCCATTCTGATCGAGGGGGGAAATATATGTCTTCTGATTTTAATGCATTTCTGGCTGAATGTGGGATAAAACGTCAGTGTATAGTGCCATATACACCTCAACAGAATGGAGTTGTTGAACAGGAGAACAGGTCACTCATGGACATGGCGAGGTGTATGGTCAAGAGTGAAGCTTTACCACATAGTTTCTGGCTTGAGGCTATCATGTGTGCAGCATATGTACTTAATAGGTATCCCACTAAAGCATTGTAGTCTATCACTCCATATGAGGCTTGGCATGGTCGTAAAGCATTGTAGTCTATGATTCCATATGAGGCTTGGGATGGTCGTAAGCCATTTGTTGCTCACCTGCATGTTTTTGGTTGTTTGGCATATGCATTAGTGCTTGAACAACACAGAAAATTGGATGATAAAGCGGTGAAATGTATTTTTGTTGAGTACAGTTCTGAAAGCAAAGGCTATTGTCTGTCTCATCCATAGACTAAACACATTTTGGTTATCCATGATGATGTTTTTGTGGAAGATGCTATTTAGCCACTACTTTCATGTACTAAGGAGACATTTGTTAGCTCCAAAGACATGTATGATACCTTGTTGCCTCTTTTTACATGTGGACAATCTAGTGCTGGTCCTAATGAGGCAACTTCTCAACCTTTATAGGTTTCATGTGATGATGCAGATCATTCCATTTCTGATGTAGATTTACTTGATGCACTTGTTGATGAGAGAGCTAATATTGAGGCCACAAAAACTATGCCAAAATGGTTGGTGCAGACTTTGTGTGAGAGCAAATTAGATGAACCTCTATCATATCATACATGTTCAAGCTCTCATAGTGCCTCTTTTGCATCAAATTGCTATGCTATGGCTACCTCTAGTCTCTGTGATGAGAATGAGCCTATTTTGTTTGATGAATCACAAAATTTAGAAAATTGGATGGCTGTTATGCAATCAGTGTAGTGATGTGTGTGAACACACTAGGACTACTAGGGCACTTTTTTTCCCTCTTTAGGAGGTTTTTCCCCCGGCTTGTATATATGCCTATGCCTATTGCCCTAATGGGTTACTTATTTTTGTACATTCTAGTGGTAATACATTCAATATTGTGTTGTGCTCCAAGCATCTTCCTTGTGTTGTTCGCGTGCTTCCGCAAACCTCGAACTCCAACAATGATAGCTACTTCACTAGTAATAAGAGGTTTTGGGCCTTATTCCTTTCTAGAAAAAAGTAAAGTTGAAGAGGTACAAGATGGGTACAAACTCGTCGAAATGAGTACAAAATGGGAAAGTACAAATATCTTTACATGTTCTTCTAAGCTATTAGTGTATAATCTATTAGATGAACATTTAGTGTAATAAGATATTAGGTCATCAACATCCAAATGAAAGGATACTAAGCCTAAAGTGTTGCAAAATCAATCTCCAAATTCACCCTTCATTTAGTTTCCTCACATTTCCATAGAAACAAATCTTAAAAGTTTTTTTTATGACCTTGTTTGCACAAGGCAAAAAGTAAAAAGCAAAAGAAAATGTGTTTCGTAAAAATGTATAAGTTACAAACATCCCCACATTTTCCTCCATAAGGTTCTCTTGCGAAAATGGCCTTCCACAAATCCATAAGCGGTTGGAGCCTCCGGATTACAAAAGTCATATATAAACATCACTGTTTCTCAACAAAATTTGGGCACTAATGTTTTTATGATCTCTCTTTTTTTTTTTGAGAATACAATGAATTGGAAACACACTCACACACCCAACCTCGTAAGGTAGAGGCACCCATCTGTGAGGAACTCATAGACACATGTCCAGCCCAGACTTGAACTCAGGACCTCCTCCCATAGACCCAAGACGTCAAACCACTTGGCTACGTGGGCTTCTCTCTCTCTTGTTGCTAAGATTCTAAAATAGAAAACTTTTTTCTCTCTCTTGTTGCACTCAGTCTTACGCTTTCAAAAAAGTATAGGTTTTAGTTGCCTCATGCTAAGGAGTCTCCCACTTAGCCAAATAGCTAGATACTCTAAAATTTCCAAGATTTGCAACAATTTTTATCCAACTTCTGTCTTGTGAATCATCTTGAAGTGATTTGGAGATAACATAGCCTCCTTAAGCTTCAAAACCTAGTTGAGACTTGAATTAATGTTTCATTTGCTTTGATACTAGTGTTGGATTTAGTTCAACCTCTAAATGAAAATAGGTATAGCGATTCATATCCCATGTTAGGAGGTAGGATATGAGATATCCTGCTCTTAATGTAGGTACATACATACATATGTATATGTACGTATGTATGTATATGTACATATGTATGTATGTATATGTACATATGTATGTATGCATATGTACATGTATATGTATGCATGTATATGTACACATGTATATGTACATATGTACAAGTATGTGTGTATGTATGTATGTATATGTACATATGTATGTATGCATATGTACATGTATATGTATGTATGTATATGTACGTATGCACATGTGTATGTGTGTGTGTGTGTGTGTGTGTGTGTGTTATAACAGGAACCAGTTTAGTGACACTTATAATCGAGCAACTCCAACAGTGTTGGTCATTAAATTAGTGAATGTTCTAATGGTCATGAAAATTTCTAGTGATCCCAATTTTCTAGTGTTTCTTCATGAGTCTTGGAAAGATATCGTTATGGACAACGTAAGACAAGCAAGAAACTTGAGTTATAACGCCTTCATAACTTCATCTCGTTATCGTTTTTAAATAAGAACCGTAACAACCTCATTATCTTTTCTTAAGAGAAGTGTTAATAGCCTATCGTTAAGGACGCAAGCGTGCTGAGCGTGAAGGAAACTAACAGGAAACTGTGTATGGAGCAGCCAAATGTACGCAAGCCTCACGAACTTGTAAGTTGTTACCCATACAAGCTTTTTGCTATATGCATAAGCAACAAGCATAAGACCCCTCTATACAATAGAACATTCAAAGTGGCACCGTGTATATGTAGAGCTCATGAAGAACCATCTTATGTTGTATGAAATTCAAAGAAAAATTGAATAAGTGGTTGAAGCAGTAAAAGTTAATAAACGTCTCTCGACCCTGAATATGAACAAGTTTTTAGTTTGGAACCTTCCGGAAGACCTCATCATACATGCACTATGATGCAGCAAATCTTGTGAGGCGCACAAGTTTTTAGTTCGGTATTAGATACCATGATGTAAAACTCTCGAAAACATCACATGAATTGTGAACGTTCAAGGGGTGAAACAGATTATTAACATACCATATCCCAAAGCCACTAGACTATTGACTTGAATCACAGTTTGACCCACAAGATGAACACATTACCACATGTTGAGATAATGCACATCATGGGAGCCACAACATATTTTCTACACTGTGAGCATGTGTAGCCTACCCCATTACATTGAGACTTGGCCATCAAGAAACTGGCTCAAGCCAATAATGCATAGCTGACTTGGAACATCCAATATACTGGCTCGATTTTTCGCCAAAGCTGATTCTAACACATTTATGTGCTACCTATAATCATGTGAGTTCCATATGATGGTGAAAGGAAAAATGGCTTTGAAAAAGCATGAATGACCTTAAAAAAAAAGCATGAATGACCTTAAAAAAAAAGCATGAATGACCTTTAAAAGAAAGCATGAATGACCTCAACTTTCACCATTTCTCTGAATCACATGTCCTAGATCATGTTATTCCCCATCTATAAGCACTAGCTCAATTGATTCCCCGGACTGTTCATCTAGTGATTGGTATACATGTTCTCATCGTAAACACCTTAGGGGCAACTAGAGTACATCCCCTAACAAGTGACTCCAGATTTTAGAGATTCCTTGTGATTTACTTCTTAGATCCCAAAATAAGTTCAAGGATCCTATAATATCTTGTGCACAATTTTTGCCATATCAATATCATGTTCCATAAGCAAGCAATTTTTATGAAGGCTCCCCATTTTACAGTCTAAGATACTTTTAGCAATGTGTTATGCAATTTAAAATCATTTTAAATAAGTTTTGGCATGGTTTGCTTTTATTCATGAACAGAGTTTTTCTTCTTCATTCTCCAAACTTGCACCATCTTATTGGAATTCATATTCACGAGTGATTAACATTTAGCATGCGATTCTACACGTACAACTTAGTCATTCTAGAAAATGAATTGTCACGCCTGGGTTGGCCTCTAATGCCTTAGAAATAATATAATATCCAGTTGATTATTTTCAGGTAATTACAGTTCACTCAGAGTAGGTCTAACCTACTTCCTGCATCGTAACTTCTGCGAATAAATTTGCAAACTTTACAAATTCTCCATAGCACATTAAAGGTCATACCCTTGTGGGAATGATAATTAACTTGTTGCACTCTAAGGGAACTACAATTGATGAGTATTATTTTTTAAGAAGTGAAATGCACGCAAAGCCTACGAGACCATACAAACTAAAATGCTCACTGCTCAAACGTATGACATAAGCCTGCTCTCCCTCAGCCACAGCCAACATGGACACATTGATAAGTTTTTCAAGTGACAAAACTCGGTCTCTGATCCAAAAGAAATCGACGAGTCATTCTCCAAAGCTATCAGACAAATATTTCAAATCTGTGAACTATGTATTCATACCATACTAAAACTTGTTTATCTAGTTAATGTTAGATTAGTTTTAAGTTCTAGACATCTCCCCATGCTTTACTAAGTCCTGCTAAATGATTTGGTCCTTTTATTGTTGACTCAAATTATATATGAATATCTTGATTCACATATGTTCTGTACTTCCCAACCTGTACGTTATAGGAAATTTGATTCTCTGCAATATGCCTATAGCTCTTGATGCAACAAAACGAGTACGACTACGAACAACTGCTTTCTGAAGCCTTATATATGCCATCAAGAACTTGGACATGTTCAGGTGCTATCAAAATGGTTGTGAATTTAATCCCCTCCAAAGGAGGGACAGATATTTCGCCCTGTGTTTGATATTTCCCCTCTGTTATCTGATGCTCTCTTTTGCTGTATGAGTAAAGCAGGCCATTTTTTCAAAGTCTACCTTCCAACATTGAATAAATGAGCCTTGACAATTGGAAGAGAAAGGTGCAGACCGCATTCCAAATGCCCACATCAAACAGAATGCATAAAATGTTTCACATATCCTCACAACATCACTGTCATTATTCCAATCGTAAGTTGTACAAAAAGCATGGCATTCAGGTGATAATCCATAACTTCAGTCCCACAACGTGGGTAATCCGTCCCAAGTATTTCACTCCTATGGAATATTATTAATGCAGGTCAGAATCCACCATGCATCAACCAAAAGCGCTCCATCATAAGCAATCATAAGCATAGATTATAACTGCTTCACTCCTTTTCAAATTTAAAGTTACAAATCCTTGCACTCAGATCAAGGGCACCAGCAGGTAAGGATTCATTGTTCATCATGTGCATATATATAATCATAGATCATGTCATATAGCACAAAAGATGAAACATCTCATCAGACCAAGGACCAGTGAAACTACTAAACATCACCACAAAACAGCAAGACGAGGTAGCTAACACCACTGCAGATGTTATTCAAATGAGCAAAAATTGAAACCATGACTACGAGTCCAGACAATAAAGATGCATTAGAAGGTTTTTTTCGAATGTGTTATGTGCTACGAGTTGTGACTAGTGTGCTGATGCCTTGTAATAGAATACAATAGCTTCAACTAATGTTGTGGTCTTATTCATAAAGGTCACTCATTAAGCTTTGAATCCTGACCCAACATAGAAACACAAAACCACAAACAAAGCGAGTGAAGAGCCATTGTCTGTGTTAGACCCTTGCTTTATATGGTTGTACAATGCGTATTCAAATAATTGCATTATAAGATTGGTAGCTTCTCAGAAGCTTTTCCAACGTGAAGTCAACAATAACTACTTGCCGCCATCCTCAAAAGCTGGAACATCAACAGGCTGTTTTACAACTGTTACTGGGCATGGAGCATTATTCACGACATAGTTGCTTACACTGCCAAGCACAGCCCTGCAAATGAAATGAAAAGGTCATAAATAAATCTCTCTCCTGACAGCAAAATTGAAGTGCATGTAAACCCTATATTCCCAGCAACACAGAAGACTCGTTATGTCTCACCTCTTGAGTGTTCCTAGTCCACGACTACCCATCACAATGCAATCCAGTGGTATGTCAACAACTGCATCACATAATTTCTCTCTTGCATCACCCCAGTAAACTTTGAAGAGAACTACAATCTGCAGTACAAGCATGCCGTTAACCATCGTAGGCCAGTTCATATAAGTGTTTAATTCCGTCAATCAGAAATAGAAGCACAATACAAAACGTTGAGCGAGTCCAATTCGATTCTTATACACATAAACAGTAAAATGAACAGTTCACGGCTCTCAGGTTCACAAAATGCTCCTGGTCTGGTTGCAATTCGCCATAAACGGTAGCTCATTAGATCATTTTTGTTGCTTTGACTTTGAAATGATGTCAAAAGACGATTATCACCTTTCTATGCTTCTCCTCCTCCTGTAAAAATGAAAAAGGTTGGACATCGTGAGTAACGCCATATTTGCAAGCAATGGCCGGATCCAAGAAATCTGATACTGGAACTAAGGCTGCAAAAAAGTCAGCACCATTCGAATTAATCCCGAGGTACAGTTCATTATGCATGCGCACATGAATCCTCTAACATAAACGAGTTCAAAACCATTTCAGCATGCGTAACCCAACAATTAACATTTCAAATTTTGACATACCATATACATGCATATGCTAACATAATATTATTTGCAAATGCCATATACACATGCGCCGCATGACTGGAATACGCGTGCATGTTTACATGATTGTAGCATCGTGATAGTTTTATATCAATCACAGATGCCATGCGTACACGTGCGCTGCGTGACATATAGTACGCAGGTATTCGCATACACACTTACATTATTCCAGCGAATAAACAGCCAAATACCTATATTATGTAAATAAACCACAAATACAAATTCATTAGCCACAGTTCAGATGAAATCGACCTGTTCACAACCACAGCACAACATAGAGCCACTAATAACATACTCGGACCGTTCGTTAACACAAACAAGATGATGCGCAAGGAGGGAGAGTGCATCCAGGCTTACGAGAACCAGTATCTTCCCAGAGGTGCATTTCGCCGACCTCATTAATCTTAGTCTTGTTCACTATCACCGCTATGAGATGATCCCCTTCCTTTACCATGTTCTCCAGCGCCCACTTCAGCGCATACTGACTTCCTGCTGAGAAATCGAGAGCGAAACCAATTCGCCTGCACTCCATCCTCTCTCTCTTCCTCTCAAACACAGACTCTGCAACCGAGGGAAAGTGTGAACAGCACACACTCTCTCTCTCTCTCAATTATTTGATGGGGGACGGAGATATGAACTCGCGGAATACGACCGATCTCTCCGGAGTCGGCGTTATAATAGATCTCCCTTGTAGCCGCCCTTAGATCAAGGAGCTGAAGCTTAAACGGCTTTTCAATTCTGCCCTACAACTAGTGCGACGCTGGTGCACACTGCACACTCACAGAACAGCCTTCGGATTTTTTGACATCTCTGTGTCTCTCTTTCTCTACAAGTTCAATTAGCAGGCTGCAGCGCTTCCTCCCATCTGTCGATCTCAATGAGTCACATTCATTCTACTTTCTCAGGCCACGTTGACAGGAGGACACGTGAGCGGAATCGGAGCGTTGTTGAAGAATGATCTATGCACTTACGAACTTCAAGTTTATTCTATTCTATTTATTCTTTATGCGAAAGATTACAAAGTGAGGAATTACAAAGGAAGAAACTACACACATACGACTTCAAGTGCATCATTCTTGCATTGTCAACGAATGAGATCGCTTTGAGAGGGAGAAACAAAATGACCACGTCCCATTGTTCTAGTAGTTCTAGTAGTGGTTGAGTGAGTCTTTGATCTCTTGAGGTGGATGTCCAAAGTTCAATCTCTAAATCGAATATGTAATGGCTTTGGTCAGTTTAAATCAGTTGAAACGAGTTGTAATTTTATCTAAATCTCTGTTTTCTGGGATACAAGGAGTCTCGCGGGTACTATGTCCATTCACTTGTACAGTTGTTCTTTCAAAGTTAGAACTTGAGGGAGTAGATGCTTGCTGAATTTCCATTTGAAAAAAAAAACAAATGACCACCAAGTCCATGTGTCATATCTAATTTTTAACATGGAGGAGAGGAGTGTTTGAGCTTTAAGTTGTAAGTTCTAATAGTCTATTTTGATAGCAATGTCGGGGATACTCTTAAAGCACTCGAATGCTAATATAAATATTGTATTTTATTGTAAATGTTTAACTCTTTTAGGTATTTTCATTAGTTCGTTGAATATTATGTTTTTTGACATGATTATTATATTTACTTTTAATTCATTGAATTTTGATCTATTTTTAAAAAATTTTTTTTGTATGAGGTAATGGTAATAGGCTTTTAACTAAGGAGCAAAGTTCAATATTCGTGTGAACCTTTGAATATAAGATATAAAGGTGTCTTTTTAATTGTGTGTTTGTGTGTGTTATTCTTTGAAATTTGAAGTCTAAAAGAGAGTAAGACAAAGCTAGAATAATCTTTTCAAGAAAAAAACTCTAGTTTTCAAGAATCAAACGAATAATTATATACAGAAGAAATCTTCTAGTTTTATCTATGAATGTTTCTTTTTCAGACCGCCTTCTTTATGTTTGTTTGAAATCTCAAACTATATAAGAATTATGGATCAAATTTAGAAGGTGCCCACATAGTTCTTGTTAGAGTTTGAGGTCTACTGAAGCATGCAAACAACACAAGGAAAAAGAAGAAGCTTGGAGCACAACACACAATACTGAATGTATTAGGAAGAGAATGTGAAAAGATAAGTGACCCATTAGGGTTATAGGCGTATATATAAGCCGGTGGGGAAAACCTCCTAAAGAGGGAAAAAAGTGTCCGATGCTCCTAGTGTGTTCACACACATCACTACCTAAATATACCAACAAATCCTCTATGGAAGTGATGTGGTGAACAAGGAACTAGCACTCATGTATAAGGAAGTGCCAAGCTATGTGGAATAAATCCACAAAAGGAAGTAAGCCCAAAGCTTTTGGAAAGCTTCAAACTTCTCCCTAGGTAGAGCCTTTGTGAAAAGGTTGCAATGTTCTTCTGTGTCGGCACATATGCCAAACTGATCTCTCCAGCAAAGAACCTCTCCTTGACATAATGATAGTGCCTACATAGTGTTATGGCCAAAAAATGAGGCATCGAGTATTATCTACCTACAATTTGAGACTCCCTACACTTTGGGTGACTCAAACGAGCATGGAACACAGGGTTCCTCACAATTGCCAATGCACTCTGACTATCAGTGAAGATAGTGGTGGCAGAAGACTGAGCAACACCCAAATCAGCCATAAGGCATCTGAGCCACACACACTAGAGTGGGGCGTATTTGCTTTTTGGGTAATGTCATTTAGGCTTACCAATGCGCTAGCTACCTTTCAAAGGCTTATGTGCCATGTATTTAAAGAGTTCTTGCACAAAAACCTGGAAGTCTATGTTGATGATTTATGTGCCCATTCCAACATTAGAAAAACACATATACCTGAGCTCAGACAAATCTTTGACCAATGTAGAGAATATCAGGTTTACATGTAGGATTTACCATGTAGGAGCATACTTTAGTTACACTTCCCAAAAAAAATTATAATACTTAGAGCTTATTGTAGACCATGAACGACTCGAAAAAAAACATTTTGATAGTTATTAATGTATGTTCTTCTATTGACTTAATTAGAGACTATGTTAGCACTTGATAAATAATCTCAATAATTTAGCTCCTCCATGAACATTTCCATGCATGTGTTTTTACATGGCACATGCCTATGTTGCTCAGTGATGAGGCATGTGATTGGCTATCCATGTCTATTTTATTTTTATCAATTGAGGGTAGTTGCTTTTTCAAATGAGGGGCATGTTATTAATTATGGAAGGTGTTGAAAAAGGAATTGTTGGAGTGTTAATTTATCGATTTATTAATGTGTTTTGGTGTTTTGATGTAGCAAAACAAGGAATTGTTGGTGTTAATTTATTAGTTATTAATGTGTTTTGGTGTCTTGATATAGCAATTGAAGGTTAGTGAGGGCATAAAAGGACATGGACATTTTGGATGTGTTTGGATATAAATAATAGGAGTATGATTTATATATAGTTTGTAAATAAAGACCCATGTAGAGGGTTCTTTCTAGAAAAAGTAGTAAAACTAGTGGTTAGGATAAGGATCGCTATATATTGTGATTTATGTTAATAAAAGCAAAGAATCTCCATAAAAAAGAGCAAATTTTTACTTTCACGCTTGCTTTTCAAAGTCACCCTCATTGTAACCACTATTTTGGACATAATGGAAAGTCCTATAAATACATGCACTGTGTGGACATGTCAAAATAGAGTGCATGGGGGGAGATTGCATCTAATCTTGTATATTCTCTCGTCTATTTTCATATCTATTTTCTATGTGTTTTTGGTACCTGTATCCTCTATGTGCATGTGAACTAACATCCTTGCAACACATCTATCATCAAAAAATATGACAACCAAGCCAATCTTGACTAATGTTGAAATTGAAAACAAATTGTTCTTGATTCCTAGCACATACAACGCATGTGAGAATTTGAAAGAACTGCCATCAGTAGTGGTCAAAATTACCTTAACAGTTCCCATTATAGATAAGAGGAGTTCTTAGCACATGTTATAGTATTCCCTATAGGGGAAGACCAAGTGAACTGAAGAAATTGTGTTGTGAGGTAATATGTTTGGTTGTCCCACTATCAAAGTACCAAACATTTGAGTATAGTACATACATAAAGTTCTCATGAGAAGATGGTTCATAGCTACAAACAATAGTAGTTGCCCATCCTTCATTTTGAACAAGACTAGCAGACTCTATTTTGGGTGTAGAGGTCTTTGCAACAACCATTCTAGCCTCTTTCTTCTTTGCCTCTTTTGTAACTAGTTTTGGACAAATCTTTATGACATGATCATTTCCCTTACAATATTTGTAGAATTGTTTCTGCTTTTATGTTTTCTTCTCATCTTTGTCTTCCTTCTTTGATTGTGCAACATTAGAAGATTTTTGCTTACTAGTAGATGCGATCCATTTACCTTTGCCCCTTAACTAGCTAAGAAAGCTTGATTTGAAACATGCATAATTGACTTGCTCTGCCTTGACTGGTCTACTTGCAACAAAATAGAGACCAAATCCTCAAATGTTAAGGCATTTGGTTACCTTTCATCATCAATCAAAGAGTAGAAGAAAAACTATGATATTAATTTGGAAGACCGTTAAGAACTGTTTGCACAAGTGACCTATTTGGCAAGACTCACCAGCAAAAAATCAACCGCTCCTTCAAATATTTGATCTTTGTCAAAAAATTATCCATGGATTCTCCTTCATTCATATGCTCTCTCTCCAATTGGTTTTAGTGGTAAGCAACATGAGCCTCATTTCTTCCCTGGTATAAAGTTGTAAGTGTATCCCAAGCATCTTTTCTTGTCTTGTAAGAGCAAATATGAGGGATAATGGCATGTTTGATAGACAAAGCTATCAATACATGTGCATGAGCATCTTTGCCATCCCAACCAAGTTGCTCTACAATATGTGCAATAAGAATCACAACACGAATAAGAATTTGAAGATCATAATCTTCAATGCCATTTGCATCACCTTCAATAACTATACTTGCAAGTGCAATAGGATGTTTTTCAACATCCTGCACAATATTCCATAACCCTTTTTTTACTAGTACATGATGCATCATATATGCCCACAATGGGTAATTAGTACCATCCAAATTATCCTCAATAGCAAAACATACAGAATGCATAATTACTTTCAGCCATGGCCAATGACTAAATACCCTTATGCAGAAAAATGAAGTATCTCAAAAAGTTGAATAGAAACACATTATCAAGCTCTACTAAACCTGTAGTAGACTTCAAGGCACTTGTACTTGCAAACCCAAATCTGTATATATATTTGGCACAAACGGACAAAATTGCCTGCATAGTCATTATGATATTGCATTCAGAGGCAGAAACAAGCTCAAAGCAAAATTTTAGTGCCATAGAGAAAAGAGGTTTTGAACTCCTAATTTCCCCAAGTATGCCCACCAATTTTCATGAGATTTTGAGACTGTGACTAAAGGGGTGTCCACAATGCCCTAGATGAGCAGGACTTTCTCTAATACCAATTGTTGGAATTCAAGGTCTATAGAAGGACATGAACATCACAAGAAAGAAGAATATGCTTAGAGCACAACACAATATAGAATTTATTACCAAGCAAATGTAGAAACATAAGTCATATGTTAGGGTTATATGCATATATAAAAGACAACGGAAGAAAACCTCCTAAAGAGGGAAAAAGTGTATTGGTGGTCCTAAGTGTGTTCACCCATATCACTACCAAAATATATCAACACTATCATAGTGGCATTCAATTTCTGATAGTTGATGCAAATACATAACTGTGTATTTTTCTTGGGTACAAATTACTATTGGCAAAATCCATTCAGCATGCTTGGTAGGTACTATAGAATGGACATGTAATAAGCGATCTAATTCTTCCTTGACTTGCTTTGCATGATTGGAGTGCATTTGATAACTTGGTTGCTTAGCCGCATAAACATCAAGTTTTAATAGAACTCTATGTTGATAAATTCTTGGATCTAAACCCTTCATATCCTTATAGTCCCATGCAAAGTCCAATTCTAGCAATTCCTGTTAGAATCCTTTTGCTAAGGTAGCATGCACTTTCATAAGCTTGTCGGATGGATCACCTAAGTTACAAGTCATAAGTTGATCCTCTAGAACATAGAAGTAATAATCATTTCTATTGTTGGACGTCTCAGAGTTCTTCAATCGTAATTCTAGTGGATCATCTGAGATATACTCGGAGTGGGGCTCTGGTGCAAAAACTCCTTATCGATACTCGAGCATACTGTATAGGCACTCGGTGATCATTGATCGAGAACATATTGCAAATTGATGGTACCTAATGATAATAAATCCTTATTGACTTCTAAAAAGGCTATTTCTTCATCGTTAGAAAGGCCATCTAACATATTTACTGCTTTAGCTTATTGAAAGTGGGGTGGTCCACAATAACAATTAATCATAGGTATACAAGATCTTCCACCACATGAACCTTAGCATACACACCTTAATACTAAAAAAGAGATGATTGAGAAATAGATAGAGAATAGATATGTTTTCCAAAGTTTACGTTAATCTAGGATGCTCACCTACACTATCTTATATTCGAATGTAAAATTACAATGTGTGAATATGATACAAACTGACAATATTTAAATCTAGGCAGAAATAGGAACTAGATACAAGAGATTGTGTGCCTAAGAGGTATGAAGAGTGTGTGAGAATATGGAGAATACAAACAATTTAGAATTTTTTTACAACAAACCCGAATTTTGATTATCCCTAAACCAGAAACTAGTGAACTAGCAAGTAAGGATAGATGTAGACTTGTTACTCACAATAACTCAACAAGTAATGCTGATGGTTGGCTAACACGAACTCCTCCAAATGTCTCTTGATATAGAGCACACCTCCTCCAAAAGAGTAACAACTCCTCCTCCAAGATGACCTCCTTGCATTGAACTAGTGCTCTAATTTGAGCATGAGAAGATGCTTATACAATGAGCATAGCTCCTATTATATAGCTTATTGCAACCCATGCAAAAATCCTACATAAAGAGCTATGAAAAGCTAAAAACACATGCAATCACTTTTCTATTGCCATGAGGATTTTACAAATTTGTTTTTAGAGCCAATAGGGGCATTGATCTCCAAAAATGTATTCCATGTTTTTTTTTAATCGCAAAGTACTGCCGTCGGTGATCGATTTCACGCCATCTCTTTGAGAGGCATATGGTTTAACCAAGAGGCCCACTACCTTTTCTTATAAAAGTTTCTACAACATATAAACTACAATAGAGTTTCCACAATACTAGCTCATGAATGAATGTGTACTCACCTCCAAGCCATATGCCTCTATATATAGCTGCTTGAATCAACGTGGGCCACAAATGTAGCTAAAGTCCACAAGTGCATGTGCAATCTCCTCCACTCCTTTGATAGCTTCCACTAGAGTCCACTAGTGGTTGGAGTGATCTTGTCCACTGCTTTAGTACCTTCCACTAGAGTCCACTAGTGGTGGTTGTACTCGCCACTTGAGTTAAGTCTCTCGAGACTCAAGTTAAATCATGTTAACTTGAGTTAGAAGGATCTAGAGCTTCTTGGGCAAAAGTCTCTGCCCATGCTGCCTGTGGGGGTTGAACCCAAGACCTCGTCCTTCACAACCATGAGACTTAACCACTAGGCTAAGTGGATTAATATGACAGCACATGAACTTATGCTTGAGTCTATTCTTGAGATCTTTGGTCCTACACACAAGTGACCAAACGGTGTCTGATTTCAGACTTGTCTGAAGCGGTTGGACCCCTACAGCATAAACTTACTTTATTACATTCTCCCCCCCCTCCCCCTTTGGGAAAGATTTTTTTGTCCTCAAAAATAAATCTATATATAGTATCCATAGGCAACCCCCGAGCCACATGTTCTAATACCGGAAGAACATGAGCATTCATTTGATCGGTTATCCACTCAAAACTTGAAAGTAGAGAACCTTATCTATCGTTGACCAACTCAAAAATGAAAAGTTGAAAAACATCGTTGGATTGTAGAAACTTTTTCCCAAGTTGAATTTTTTTTAGTTCCATCCTTCCATTTTACTAAGCACTCTTCGTACAAATGACTTCTTGTACATTTATCTCGGGTGTGGAGTATCCTTTCAGGTTCATGAGGAACTGTTTCACTTACGCGAAGTGGAAGAATAACCTGTTGTGCAACCAAATTATCTAAATATGTTAGACTCTTCCTAAGTTCGTTAATATGGAACACTGGACGAATCCAACTATCTTCTGGAAGTTGTAATTCATAAGCCCATAAACCAAGTTTCTTGGTGATTGGACCGTCTAGCTTTTCTACCTCTCAAATCCAGTTGGTTTGCAAACCACTTGATGCTCTCTTGATCAAATACTATGGTTAACTTTGATCCATACAAGTAATGGCACCATTTGTTCAAAGCATTTATTATAGTGAACATCTCTCACTCATAGTTAGAATAGTTTTGTTGAGCAAGACTTGACTTTCTACTTTCGAAAGCTATTGGTCGACCTTCTTAGCCTAATACTGATCCTATTGCAAATGAACTTGCATCTGTTTCTAATTGGAAAGCTTTATTCGGGTCTACGATTCGTAGAACTAGGGCCAAAGCTAAAGCAAGTTTAAGCTCTTGAAAAATTCTTGCTTGCTCCTCTTTCAAGTAATCTTTTGATGCTTCCTTTTGAGCTGATCTATCAAAGGTACTGCTACCTTGGCATACCCAGCCACAAACTTTCGATAATATCCTACCAATTTGAGAAAACTTTGTAATTCTCAAACTATCTTGGGCTTAGGCCATTCAAGAATCACTTTGACCTTATCCAAGTCTACTTTGATTCCTTTCGCAGAAATAATATGGCCTAAATTACTTTACTTCCTGGGTAAAGAAATCACATTTTGACTCTTTACCGTAAAGTTGATTATCGCAAAGAAGTTTAAAAACTTTTTCAGATGTTCTAGATGACTTTCATGATCTATACTGTAGATCAATATGTCATCTAAAAATATACTATAAACTTTCCTAAGAATGGTTGCAAGACTCGATGCATCAAGCTCATAAATGTTTGGGATGCATTTGTTAACCCCTACGACATTAAAAAAAACTCATAATGACCATACTTAGTTCGAAAGGCTATTTTAGGAATACCATCGTCTTTAATTCTAACTTTATGATATCCTTGGTGTAAGTCAAGCTTTGAAAATATTTTAGCTCCCTTTAAGCTATCAAGAGATCTTCAACTAGCGGCATGGGATACTTATTCTTTATTGTTAGATTGTTTAATGCCCTATAGTCCACACATAGCCTCATAGAACCATCTTTCTTTTGTACAAGAATGATGGGTGCAGCCCAAGGGGATTGGCTTGGCCTAATAAACCCTTTGCCCAGATATTCCATGATATGTTTCTCAACTTCCAGATTTTGGACATAGTGGAGTCAGTAAGGGCTTTGGGATTTTGACTTGGTTCCCATAACTAGATCTATTCTATGATTAATGCTTCCACAAGAGGGTGGCAAGCCATGGGGAAGTTCCTTAGGGAACACATCTTTAAATTCCTTCATTAATTCATTGAATTTAGCATACACTTCACGAGGAATAAATGATGAGACATAAGAAACTTGTTTTGTATTATCTAAATCAATTACATCGGTGTTAAGGACAAAAAAAGCTTGGGTCCTAGCCTTGCTACTTACAAGTTTCTCCAGCAAAACAGGCATCGGTGAAGTTGCAATCATATCTATATGACTACCAAGAGTAGCCCTACCTACTTCCTTAGGCTTCGAGAGTAAGTCCAAAATAGCCTTAAGGTGACTTTGAATTTTGTCAAAAGATTGATGAAGTTCTGCAACTTCTACCGGGACATTGGACAAATGTCCAAGGCCCTGCTCTACTCTCAATAACATACCTTCAAAATCATCTTCTCTTTTAAGGTGGTGTTGATGTCCCCTCGCAACATGGTACCCTCAACGTCTAAATTTAATGGTGTCGTAACTACGTTCGATGCATCAATCACATGACTAGGAATTGAAATCGTTCGTGCAGATGTATGCAATGCACGTGATACTATTGGTGGACTAGTCATGAACGAAGATGCTACTAAAATGGGAACTAAAACATACATCGAAGCGCTAGTCCTAGTCATCAATGCGGCATGGCTCGAATTCCCCTCCATCGCACACAATCCATTAACAAACTTACTTAGATTCCCTAACTGTTAGGTTCTAAGCCCAAGGAAAAGATGATTGTGAAAGCCTTTATTTTGCTGAAACCCCTCGCAAACGGTCCAATTGGATTACCTAGAGCCCACAATTATCTCGAACTGGATTCTTCCTATGTCTATGCACTAGCTCATAAATTCCCCGATCTATTGCTTGGAAGGCAATTATCCTAACCCTTGGACTACAAACGCATCAAAATGATAAGGTCTCTTTCCCCAAGAAGAAATGTCGAGATATGCTTACACTTGATCTTTATCACTCAAAATCGGTCCATTCCTCTTGTTTAAGTCAACAAGTCATACTTGAATGTATCCCCAAACTTTTTCTCGCACATGCACTCTCTCTTTCTGACTAATTCGCATTTCCTATTCCCTTTCCTACTCTTGGTTCCTTTGGTTCACTCAGTCCCGCGCCTTACTTATATATGCACTCAAGCATGCACTTGAATGTGGTAGCAGGATGACGAAGGATGGTTGTAGTACCATCAAAATAGGGAAGCTTTTTCTTTTTATATCACCATAGAAGGACGCACATACATACACTCATATTTATGATGGTCTCATTTGGGCCCCCATAGCCTCTCTCTCTCTCTCCATGGAAGTTGCTACTCGGATTGGCTTGTCGTAGACCTTAGTTCTAGATCTCTCATCTGCCTTCATAACATATGTAATGATGAAAAGATATACTGCAAATCAAGCGTAATCCACCTTAATCTTGAGCAGCCAGGAATCATGACTATAATATCGTCCAAAACATATTCTAGTGATCATAATTAGCACCACAAGGTCCAGGCGCATCCACATGGAATCCTTCACAAATGTTTTAATCCAAGAGATGTAAATAAGCGTTCAATATGCTATACAGTATGAGATGCGTACTTATTTTAAGTAGAAGGAACTTGCTCTAGAAGTTTTCTTCCAGTTCCAACTTTTTAATGACCGTTCACTTCATCTTTATCTTTGCAACGGCAAAGACTTTAGACCTACGTTTTTGGTGCATGAATTGACCATTGCATGTATTAAACTGCAGATTACTGCCCTTTGTAAAACTCCATTGTTACAGTGCACAACGCAAAATGTGAGTAGAATATAATTCATCTTATCTTCAAAAAGATAGCAGAATATTATAATGTGAATTTGTCCCTCAGCTTCATAGTGCATGTTACATAATATTGGAATTAAGTTTTCCACGGTGAACTATAACCATTCACATGTGCCAGAGCAAACTCATTATACTTTGCATCAAAATATTAATCACTCAAGGAACTTGAACGCAAGACCAAATACTGACTTTTTTTTTAAATTCCATCTTTGAGGAGCAGAAACTGTTCTGGTGATCCACAATATAGCAAAGGGAACATAGCAAATTATTTCTACAGAAGATCGATTTGTTTAAGTCTTCCGATTACTATGGCAATTTCAAACAAACAACAGACATTATAATTATGCTTCATCCTTGTGCTGGATAGAGATTCATAATCCAAATCTTTAAAAGAGCAAAACAACTTTGAGTAGTTTAGCGATGCTATTACCCGTCACCTAAGTGCATCAAAGCGTACAAGTCAGGGATCATCCTCTTCAACTAATATTTAGTTCCACAGGATGAAAGTATGCAGCAGTCAAGGTCCTCTTGTTGTTTCTTCAAGGTCAGCTCTGTCGCAAGTCATTGGCACACCTCCTTTCTTCCTGATCATCATCAAACTACAGCACACCTCCTTTCACATTGTTTGCAAGAACCGTTCGTCGAGTTGAACTTCTCTCCATTTTTTTTTTGTGAGAACTTCCTTCAAATTTCCTTCGCTCAGCTGTGAGCACTAGATACCAGGTTCCAAGACTCGTTCTAATTACCATTCAACAAAGAAATTGTATTCTCCGTATTGTTCTAACACTACCACAGTTTGGACACACGAGAATCCTCATCCATATGAAGAGCAAGAGCCGTTGTTTTAATACGTGAGTGATTACCCCAACTCAGAGAGATCTCCTCCTCTCAAATAAACATCTGTCCTTCGTACCCCCACGGCTGTCGTCAGAGGGAAAGATCCCGCATAGAGAGTGTGTATGTGAGAAGTCTGCAGGACTTTCCAAGATCAGCATGTAGGTACCTTCCCTTCGTGCCTCCCCCGAGCAACAGCCCGAGCTCGTTCCTCCTTTCTCATTGAACCTCTTGAACATATATCACTGGAAGGAAATCACTCTTTAGACCTCCTCTCGGCAGATTGAGTCTTTAATCCGGCTTTTGCTTCTCCCGGTCGTGTGTAACAAAAAGCGACCCCCAATCTGCCCTTCGCTTCCCTTGGTCTTCTCCAAAGAATGCCCCCGTGCGGAGTAATTGGCGCACCTCTTCTCTGCCACACCCACAGACAACTCTCTCCCAATCTTCCCCGGTCTCCAGAAGACAAGCACACCCCAAAACGAAGCAAGCCCCCCCCGTTTCCGCGACCCTCCCTCTGCATAAAGGGGCATACCCCCCCCCCCCTTCAATAAATGAGGAAAATGGCCAAAAAAACCACTTCTGCCCCAAGCAACGGAAAGCGGCCCCTTGCCTGTCAAAAAAACAGAAAGCCTTTCATAATATTATGATGAAAATGAAAAATCAAGCTTCTCCCTGCCATTTGTTCTACAAAATCCTAGGACCACCACATCTTGGGTTCTAGATGATGTCCTTCATTTCAAAGAACTGGAGTGATCTTGATTTGAACTTCTAGTATGCAATGAAAACTCTAGTGATTGATGTGCAGCACCCTCTCAAAAAGTAAGAGAGCCCCTCAGCATTCCTCTTTGACCAAGAAGTCATCATGTAGTCCCCAAATATTTTCCATCAATCACCTAATCACCCTTCAAGTACCTGAATCAAACAAATTCCCCTGCCAGATACAAACATATTAGTGCATAAAAACCAACCATTTTGTGAGCTAACATACTCCCCTCTTCTTAATTGCGAAGTCGTCCTCGATGAGCCATTCTTGCTGCAATAAAATCCAAACAACCATGAACATGCCAATTTTGCAATTGGTTCACATACCTTTTCATCGAGCCGTCACTTGCACTGAACCTGCACTCATCGAAGCTATTAGTGCTCAAAAAATCACTCATGAATACATACAAATCAGTCACTTCCAAAATGATCCAAGAACATGCACATATATGCAATTCCATTTCAGCCATGCATCAAATTTGCTCATACATTCCATTATGAAAAATGGTCTCAACCAAAATAACACATGCATACCTTTCCATGTTTTACACATGCAACTACCATTGCGGAAAACAGAAAAGAAAATACCGAAATGAACAACGACAACTGAATTGAATCCCATCGGAGATGCAACACACCCAAAATGCATACCCCATTATTGCACCTACTATTCGCTATGTACAATTATTCCATGACTAGACGTTCCCGAAGAATCCCCATCGTCGTCCTACAAAAGTCATCGAAACTCGAGTGCAAGTGAAGACATACATAAAAACCCTGGAGTGTCCCACACACTAGAAAAACACTCAGATAGAGCACACAAGTTATAAAGCAAGACCATTGCATTACCTCACTAAAGCCTCATCCATGAGTACATATAGAATATCTGTGCCTTCAAGAATGTTGATTCAAAGTGAGCTGATGTGTCGCAAGCCAACACATACCAATCACACAAACAAATAACGTTCCCTTCCAGGCGATCTTCGCCCTCTCCTCTCTCTCTCTCCCCCTCAGGAGTGGGGATTTTTTTTTGCATATGTAGATTTTATTTAATTTCACACGTTGGCCTACATTGTCACTGGATGCGATTCGTGGACCTGACCACCCGATCAGGTTGATTCCACCCATCTACCAATGCAATGCAGCGCACAACACACAAACACACAATGATAACACATAACATATCTCAGCTAGCCCATAACGAAGCTGGATGCGGCTCATGGTTGTGACCACCCGGCCACAATGGTTCCACCTACCTACCAACCCGTTATGGCGCGTAGCCAAGACACAAACATATACCTTCCAAGCCTATGGCGAAACTAGTTGCGGCTCGTGGTCCTAACCACCCGGCGAGGATAAATCCACCCACCTACTAACCCACCATAGCGCATTGGTACGATCACAACAACACAATATTTTTTTCTTTTCTTTTTCTTCGTTTTTTTTTCATAGTTAATTAGTTCACCCAAGTCCTGAGAATTAGGGAGAGGAAGAAAGGGACTTTCCCACTTTTCCCACACATGCATGCAAACATATACACTCTAGCCTTTGACAGATCAACCACCTCTTCACTCCATTCTCTCAATTACAGACACTACATATGTATTCATCGAGTTGACCTTTCACTTGGTAACTACAACCGGCTATGCCTTAGTCCCTCCTGTACCTATCCTTAGACGATCTAGAATGTGGATCTCTGGGATGTCTCATGTAGCCTCACATCGTACTCGCATCCCAACGACTTCCCTAGGGCGAGTCAGGCTCAACTTCGGGAGCTCCGTCATCACTTCCTAGCGTTAGCACATCTGCCCAAGCCCATGTGATATCGTTTTCCTCGTTAGGCATTTCCCTCGAAGGATCGAAATAGTAATATCGATCTCCTTCCCATCCTACATGTCGAGTCAGGTATTCCTCAAAACACTCAATATAAAATGCAACACCCAAACCCTGGTTTATAAAGCATACCAGCCAATGCGCTTCCTCAACATCGTATTCCGTCTCAAAGTCGTCGACATCTATGTCCATGCGGGCGAATGTTTGGTCCGAGAAATATATCCTTAGCTCGTACAAGTAGAGTTGCATTATTTGATCTGCCATTTTGTTACTTAGCTCCTAACAGTCTCTGCATAACACAAAAAATATTAGAAGTCCAAAATTCTTGAGCTAGCAAGAAAGAATATTTATGACACACAAATCATAGCTTACATATGCGCATATATATATATATAACTATACATGTATGTACAAGGAGTCTACTTCATCATTTCGTTTGGATCTCGTCTGGCTTCTCCCGTCCTAATATCACTTGAAATATGGTTTAACTCGAAGCGCGTTAACCTTCACGGGAGCAGATTCTTCTCCTAAATCTTGAATTTGCATGGAACCATTGGAATTGAGTTCCACCACCTTAAACGGTCCTGCCCATCTTGTCTGTAGCTTCCCTGGGAATTTATAATATTTACTATCATAGACTAGCACCAAATCCCCTTCCTGAATCGCATAGGTCCTGAGATTCTTGTCATGCCTCTCTTTACGTCTTCTCTGAATAGCTTCCAGACTTTGCTGTGCAATAAGTCTCTTTTCTTCTAGCTTGACCAGTTGTATGTACCTCTCCTTTAATGACTCTTCCTCTCCCATCCTGGCTTCGATAGCCACTCTTAATGTTGGAACTTCTTTTTCGATGGGGAAGATGGCTTCCTCGCCGTATACTAGAGAGAACGGAGTGCTCTTAGTCGTCACTCGGTAGGATGTTCTATACGCCCACAAAGCTTCCAAAAGTCTCTCATCCCAGTCTCGCCTATGCACAGCTACTGTCTTTGTCAGAATCTGTTCCAGCACCTTGTTGGTGACCTCCACTTGTCCATTTGCCCTCGGGTAATATGGAGTGCTTTTTCTATGTTTGATCTTATATAATTCCATTAATTCTTCGATTAGTTCGTTGACAAAATGGGTTCCTCTATCGCTTACTATTTCCAACGGGCATCCGAATCGAGTGATGATTTGTTCATACAAAAATTTAGCTACATCAACAGCTCGGTCAGTCTTCAGAGCTTTGGCTTCTACCCACTTGGTAACATAGTCTGTGCAGACCAAAATATACCTATTAGACCGACGTCTTGAGGGAGGATCAATAGGTCCCACAAAATCAATTCCCCATTTCTCAAACGGCTTAAGAGCCAGCACCGGCGTAAGAGGAGCAGCATGTGCTAATGTGGGTTTGCCCATTCGTTGGCATTTGTCGCATTTCTTACAGTATGTGTGCGAGTCTTTGAACAGCGTTGGCCACCAATACCCAGCCAATAAAATCTTTCTTGCCGTCAATTCACCAGCAAAATGCCCACCGCAAGGTTCGTCATGCAAAGCCCTCAACACTAGGTTTGCTTCTTCTTCCTCGAGACACCTCCGATAAATGCTCTCATGAACAAAATATCGATAGAGTTGCCCCCCAATGATGCTATGGTGCTTCGCCAATGCTAACAGTTTTTGCTTCTCTCTCTTGCTTGCTCCTGGCGGATATTTAGTAGTGCACAAGAAGTTCACCAAGTCGGCATACCAAGGTACTTTAGCTTCAACCTGGAATAGATGCCCATCAGGAGCATCATCGGGCACACCAGAGATTGGCTCCTCATTAACAATTCGAGATAAATGGTCAGCCAATATATGTGCTTTGCCTGGTCTGGTTACCACTGTGAACTGAAATTCTTGGAGAAGTAGCATCCACCTCATTCAATCGCCCTGATAACTCTGGTTTATTAATGATATACTTAAGGGCTTCATGATCCACATAAAAAGTGAAATGCTTTCCCATCAAGTAATGCCGATACTTGTTCACTGCAAAGATCATCGAGAGACTAAGGCGAGTCAGGCTTAACTTCAGGAGCTCCGTCATCACTTCCTAGCGTTAGCACATCTGCCCAAGCCCATGTGATATCATTTACCTCATTAGGCAATTCCATCGTGCTGTCGTAGTAGAAGTACCGATCCTTGGCATATCCGGCCCAACTAAGTAGATACGCTTTGAATTTGGGAAATGGAAAGTTAATGTCCATACCTTGATTCCAAAAGCGTACAAGCTAGTGTGCCTCCTCCACGTCATAGTTTCTTTGCAAGCTCTCAACCGATATCTCCGTACTTTCTAATGCTTGATCTGAAAAATATATGACAAGGTCGAACAGAGCGCTCTGGTATACTTGATCAGCCATTAGTTGCCTAGTCCTCAGTGATCCTACATAGTAGCACACTTGGTTTACCCGTCTCTGCAATTCCAACAAACAAAAGGTAAATTGAATGAACAAGTAGAGAAAGGCCTTCTCGTTTCGTTCTCGTATCCAACCACACATCTCTCGTGAGAACACCCAAATCACACAAAAAAGTGCCATCATCCAACGGCTCACTCGAAGTCCTATCCATGCACATTCACCTATCGATCCTTGTACGTTCGGCTCGCTATCCTGACATCTAATCCAATCAAACCTCCTTCGAATAACTCTGGCATGCTCGGCATGGGCCAATCCTAACTCCTTTAGGTCATCGCCAGTCCTGCACGTATTCTTTTCATGAAGCACTTTACTTTCTGTACTCTTTTCTGGTGCAATTCCTAATGCATGTTTTTTCTCCAATCCTTCATGTATGAAAATCCTCTCTTTACCAACACCTTGGTTCTCCTTATTTCTTGCTTTCAAGAGGTTCTCCTTTCGATCAACTAATTCCTTGCTAGAACTGTCGTGATCCACACACCACTTTTCTCTCCCGGATCTACCCTTGCCCTCGTGCTCCCCCTTGCATGTACCCTTGCTCATGGCATTATGTACTCTCTCGGTGCTAGACGATAGCTGACTTTCTTGGTTCCTTGTCAACTTTTGATGATATCCTCGATCACAAGTTCTAAAAGAGCATTTTCTATTTTTCGAAGAGTATTCCCTCCTTGCATGAGGATCCACCACCTGGCTCATTTTCTTCTCCTTCTCCACCGGGTCGATGTGCATTGTATAGCACTCAGCCTCGCCTGTACTTGCCAACCATCCTAGTAGTTCCTGATCGGAATCGTCTTTATAGAGCAATGGATTTTGATATTCTCCCATCTTCGTGTCTTGCTTTTTGGAGAGCTGCAAGTTGAACCCGTCTTGAAGCAGATTCTTGTAGGTGTCCGTGTTCAAAGAAAACCTAGCTCGTGCACTCTCGTGCCTTGCTTTCTCCTTTTCTTTCTTTTCCATCTCATCTACTATTATTGTCTTTTTCTTGTTGCTCGAGGGTGGGGATACTTGCAACTGAATCCGATCAGACTTTGGCCCTATCGAAATAAAACCTGTGCGCCAGTCATGCACACATTCGGCTTGCACCAACCATGGCCGTCCAAGTAGGATCGAGAAGGTAGCCTCCGAGGTCCTTGGTCTTACTATCAGATAATCAACCTTAAACTCTAGACCGCCCACAACTGTGCTTACATTCTTCAAAAGGCCCGCAGGCTTCACTTGTGTTTGATCCGCCATTCTCAAAGACATCGGCGTTTCTTCCATGTGGTTGAGGCCTAAAGCTTTCATCATGAATTCGGTCATCAGGTTGACTGCGGCTCCACTATCTAACTTTAGCACCAGGGATTGCATATCCTTTAATTTCGACCGTCACAGCTGGAGCATTTGAATCAATTTGCGTCGTAATGCTTTGAATGATTCCTTGAACATCCTTGTCTTGTCTCTTTTTATCTCTAGCTTTCCTCGGCTTCTTAATATATTCGTTATAGAATTGTTTCCTATAAACAGGCGAACATTTTAGCAATGTGCCAATGTCCAGCGTGACTTCAGTGTCAGCAAGTAACTTCACAATATCTACTTCTTCCGAACTTTGTTTTTCCTTTCTAATCTTAGGAACTTTCAATCTTTCAGGGAATGGTGCTAAGCCCGGCACAAACTCCTTG
This sequence comes from Ceratopteris richardii, assembly GCA_020310875.1. Classification (NCBI taxonomy): domain Eukaryota; kingdom Viridiplantae; phylum Streptophyta; class Polypodiopsida; order Polypodiales; family Pteridaceae; genus Ceratopteris; species Ceratopteris richardii. The sequence goes on along the minus strand of CM035419.1, from coordinate 25,229,634 downwards.
GTTACTGGTGGAAGGATCTCAACCTCTTCCCCATCCTCAAACTCTTGCTGCTCAACAAGTCCTCTAACTTGATTCTCTACCTCTTCGTGTTCAGCTATCCTCTCTTGACTCCCTTCTTCACCTTCGCCTCTTGGGTTCTTCTTCGAGTACTCTTGAGTTCTTGTGACTACTGCCACAGTTGGATCTTTGTGTGGTTTCTTGGCCTCGTAAGCATCCACAAAGTGCATCGACGAGCTAGAGCCTTCTTGAGGGTTTGGTGTCTTGAACACTACTCCGATCGTAGGAATGTGCTCTTGGGCTCTCGATGTGGGAAGCATCTGAGTATCAACATAGTTCGAGGATCCTACTGGTCCTTTTTCCTTGCCGGCGGCAGCTCTTCGTTTTGGACAATCTTCGTCAAAGTGGCCCTCCCCACTACAGTACCTACATAGCGGGGTATAATCAATTGGCTTCTTTTCGTTTGGACATCTAGATTGAGTATGGCCAAAGCCATGACATCTCCAGCACTGGATTGGACCATCTCTTCTTTGATCACGCGCGGCTCCTCTTGGATAGTCTCCTCCTTGACCCTGAGCACCATATCCATAAGTCGGTCTGTTTTCCCAACGAGATGTGGGTGGGACACTTTGAGCGGGCAATCCCGTGTAAGGTCTTTCTCTTGTATCTCCTGATTTCATGGTCCTTTCTTCATAGGCTCTCTTGTTGTAACATCGGTCCTCTGTGTGATTTGTCCTTCCACAAAAAGTACAACGCATCCTAGGTGGCGACCTATCTGTGAATACTCTCGAGACTGTGGGGCATTTTGAAGCCAAATGGCCGTAACCATGACACTTTCCGCACCATGTATTCGATCGAAACACTTGATTCGGGTTTGTTGTGACCTCTGGTTTTACTGTGTACGTCTCTTGAGTTATCGTGGCAGCCTTTATAGCTTGCGTGACCAACTCTAATATTCGTTCTTCGGTTAGCGCAGGCTTTACCTCGCTTGGCGTGCTAGTGGCAGCTACAAAAGCTGGGGTCGTCAATGCGGGACTTCCTTGGCCAGGATCTTTCATCGGTAGGTTTCCTGGGCCTCCCATTGGCTCGTATAAGAGCTCCATCTTCCTTTGTTGGCATAATTGTACTTCCTCCCAAAGCCTCGCTTGTTCCTTAGCATCCATTAAGGTCGCAGGTCTTGTCAGGCTGATGTGCTGCTGTGCCGTAGGATCTCGCAATCCTGAAATGAATCTTCGTTTCAATGTCTCATCGTTCGGGGCATTCGCGCCCATCTTTCTTACCAAAGTCTCCATTCTCTGAATATAGTTGTCGATGCTCTCATTGACTCCTTGTCGCAAATAATCCATTTGTTGGGCCAATCTATCTTGGAAGCCTTGTCGTCGAAACTTTGCCAAGAAGGCTTCCTTAAGCATCTGATAAGTTCCACGTTCTTGTGGTGTCAGATTCCCATACCAATTGGCTGCCTCATCACGGAGAATAGCCGGAAAAATTCTCAACCTTTGATCCTGGTCAACTACATCATTGGCTTCACAGGTGACCTCAAACAACTGGATAAAACTATCCGGATCTTCGTCCCAAGTACCCGAAAACTTGGTGAAGTCCCCCAAGTGAACTGAAATCCGCTGAGCCATCTCGAACAGAGGTGTGATATCAATATCACTCCGATCCCAAAAATTTAGCACCCGTGGCTTCAGGATCCCTCCTTCAAATTGTCGTACTTGATTTGCGACCCTCCTACGGGAGTACACGTTTCTGACTGATTTCTTCGAACCAATCGAGGTCCACTCACCTGGCGGTTCCCACCTTCTCCTTTCTCTTTCAAGGGCTCTTCTCTGAGCGCGTTCCTCTCTTTGAGTTTGTGTTGCTCCTGACGATGAGCTCCCCTCGCTCATGTACTAGATCGCGGGGTCCGCAAGCTCGGCCAACCTGTGGCGCTAGGCGAACCTATGGCACTCTCTTATAGAGACGTACCAAGCTTTCCCGGCAAATGCACCAAATGAACACGTCTCTTATGGCCACGGAAAAAGTGATTGTGGAAGCCTTTATTTCGCTTAACCCCTCGCAAACGTTGAAATACCTGCAAAGCTTGACTATGCGCACTATTATGCTATATCAATATAAAGGAAGCGCAATAGAAGGAGAGAAATTAAGCAAGGTCCCACCCCGAAGCCACTTATAAAATGAGAATATCATATAACAATTACATGTCCGGACATTCGAGAAACTTCAATGGAATTATGAAAATATGAACGCCATGAATCCGCCCCACAGTCTACTCCGAGCAAAGACAAGACAGACCAACGTACTCTCTCTCTATCTCTCTATCTCTCTCTTATTGACCAGGAACATAAGGAGGAGATGAAATTCTGCAACCAGAACTCTGAGGACTTACTTACTGCTCTCTCTCTTGGCATAAAATTCATCAACAATGACTAAAACTATCCATTCAACTCATTTGTCAAAATAATGACTCCGACTTTCAACCCAAATTCCTAGTGCAGATTATTCAACCCCAAAAACAATAAAACAAATCAATGCGCCCACTGTTCTCACTTTAAGATACTATTTCAGACAGGACCTGAATTATTTGACCCCATTGATAAATCTTTGTGCTCGAAAAATTGGGCATGCCCAATCACTGTTTAATACAAGTGACAGAACATCATTGGCTGGTTATGCTTCGTAGAAGTGGTGAAGCTATCTTTACACACATGTAGTATGACAGCTACAACCGTGAACCCTTTTTACACATTTCTAGCAACGGCTTAAGAACAACACTAAATCTTGGACTAAAGGAAAGAGTTGCACAACCTACTATATTTTCACAGTCACACTATAATAAATAGATGTTAAATATGCAAAAGAAAATCCAAAAAAAACTTGTACCAACAACATGCAAGTAAAGAGACTTCAGATTCACGCTTACTGATATAATACTTGTCTAATGGCTGAAGGAAACAGGAACTTATAAGAGATACATATGAAAGCACAGAAACATTCGTAAATACATAGTGGAGGACATGAATGAACGAATAAGTTGACTATGGCTCATCGAAGACGCTGAGACTGTAACATAAGCATACCGAAAGTATCACCAAAATTTGTGCAAATTTCCGCTCGAAGAGAACGATCAGAGTCAACAACACCAATGACCTCCACGAACTGGCTGAGCGAGGCTACAGAGGGGACCTGCTTGACAGAAATGTGCAATCCATCCGACGTGAGACCGGAAAGAGAGGAGTTCCCTTCCGCACGAACCACCTTCAGAACACACCTAACTCTCCTCCCTGGGTACCGCTTCAACAGCTCTGCGTTCACAAATGGTGCCGGATTGGAAGTATCCATTCTCTCTATCTGCCATGACGGCCAAGGATTTCGACACTGAAGCTTCCCTCCGACCACCTCCCAACAACACCTAAATGCCGGCACAAGAACCGATCGAAGGAGCTAAACGTCTGTATATCAAGACGAGCGAATATCCCCCTCTTTAACCCTCTGTTCGGTCTCCAGTCTCGGCCATCCTCCTCAGTTGCTTTCTTGAACACAAAGTTATTGAAAACTCCACACAGACCACGATCTCCGTGATAACGACCAAGGCGACCCTTTTTTCCACGGTACGTACCTGCTGACAACTACATATTCTAGACCCATGCTCTCCAGCTCGGCCGTTGTGTCCAAGGTGTCAGCAGTGTCGACCTCTTTTCCAATTCCCCCTTTCTGTTTCTCCTGTCAGATCTGCCAGCAAAACGGCATGCCCCCCACTCCTCTGCGCTCGTCAGAGCCATCCCTGAAAAGAAACGGATCCTTCTGACTTAATCAGCAGCTCAGTACCGACTTCTTATCTGCTTCCGCTCCTCTCATTCATATCTGCACTAAAAAACACGAAGAAGAGAGAGAGCTCCCATCTTTAACACAATCATGCAAATCTCCTGTGTAAGTAGTGCCATAGACATTGTTATTCCATATTTCACTGCCATATTATACATGGTAATATTCATTGACAACACACCCAAGTAGAGCAATTATGAAGCGCAAATTTAATGACAAGTTCTTGTCATAGCAGCCATCAACTGCTCGGCACTCTCTTTTCTGGCCATTCTAGCACATGTATTATGCAAAACATGAAACACATGTTGACTTTATGCAATCCCCTAGTTCCTGTGAATGGCCACCAGCACCATATTTAGTATTCCACACTTCCAGTGCCACATAAAACTGCATATTACCAGAGAAAATTCCCTATATAACACAATCATTTTATCAGGACATCTTCTTCAGAAGAGTTTAGCTGCATGTGTGTTGAAGGGAGTTTTAAATACAACAAATCATCGAAAGCAAACACATGACTATTATTGCTCGGTGCAGTAGATTGCCAACTATGTGTTGCACTTTTCCATATCCTACTCATCCTCATAACCTCAATGATCATAGCATCCTCTTGCATTCCAGCTGCTGCATAAATATTTGCCATAAGTATAGAAGCTAGACCATCATTTTCATCTGCCAGTATTGCTTGTTCAAACACCCATCTGCCAATATGCACATCCCCATACTTTTGACAAGCACCCAATATGCTAAGCCAAATGTTATAACTATCAGAGAGGGGAATCTGCTGGACCAAATGTATTGCCTTTTCTATGTGCCAAAGAGTGAATGAGCCTTTTCCACGTGACCCAGATGACACATTGTGCATATCCTGCAATCAATGTCTCCACACGCTACTCATCAATTATCAAACTCATGCCTCGAGTACCTGAAATCAAGCGTATTTTCCTGCCAAATAGAACCGATTAGTGCATCAAAATCAACCATTTTTGGGGCTAACAGCGTCAACCATCCTAGCAACTCCTGGTCTGAATCGTCGTTATAGAGCAATGGATTTTGATACTCTCCCATCTTCGTGTCTTGATTCTTAAAGAGCTGCAAGTTGAACCCGTCTTGAAGCAGATTCTTGTAGGTGTCCGTGTTCAAAGAAAACCTAGCTCGTGCAATCTCGTGCCTTGCTTTCTCCTTCTCTTTCTTTTCCATCTCATCGACTATTATTGTCTTCTTCTTGTTGCTCGAGGGTGGGGATACTTGTATTTGAATCCGATCAGACTTTGGCCCTATTGAAATAAAACCTGTGCGCCAGTCATGCACACATTCGGCTTGCACCAGCCATGGCCGCCCAAGTAGGATCGAGAAGGTAGCCTCTGAGGTCCTTGGTCTTACTATCAGATAATCAACTTTAAACTCTAAACCGCCCACAACTGTGCTTACATTCTTCAAAAGACCCGCAGGCTTCACTTGTGTTTGATCTGCCATTCTCAAAGACATCGGCGTTTCTTCCATGTGGTTGAGGCCCAAAGCTTTCATCATGAACTCAGTCATCAGGTTGATTGCGGCTCCACTATCTAACTGAGCACCAGGGACTGCATATCCTTTAATCTCGACTGTCACAGCTGGAGCGTTCGAATCAATTTGCGTCGTAATGCTTTGAATGATCCCTTGGACATCTTTATCTTGTCTATTTTTATCTCGAGCTTTCCTCGGCTTCTTAATATATTCGTTGTAGAATTGTTTCCTATAAACAGGTGAACATTTTAGCAATGTGCCAATGTCTAGCGTGACTTTCATATCAGCGAGCAACTTTACAATATCTACTTCTTCCGAACTTTGTCTTTCCTTTCTACACTTCGGAGCCCTTAATCTTTCAGGGAATGGTGCTATGCCTGGCACAAACTCCTTAGTCACGGGTGGAAGAATCTCTATCTCTTCCCCATCCTCAAACTCTTGCTGCTCAGCAAATCCTCCAACTTGGTTTTCTACCTCTTCACGCTCAACGATCTTCTCTTGATTCCCTTCTTCACTTTCGCCTCCTGGATTCTTGTTCGAATACTCTTGAGTTCTTGTGACTACTGCCACAGTTGGATCTTTGTGTGGTTTCTTGGCCTCGTAAGCATCCACAAAGTGCATTGACGAGCTAGAGCCTTCTTGAGGGTTCGGTGTTTTGAACACTACTCCGATTGTAGGAACGTGCTCTTGAGCTCTCGATGTGGAATGCATCTGAGTATCAACATAGTTCGAGGACCCTACTGGTCCTTTTTCCTTGCTGGCGGCGGCTCTTCGTTTTGGACAATCTTCATCAAAGTGGCCCTCTCCATTACAGTACCTACATAGTGGGGTATAATCAATTGGTTTCTTTTCGTTTGGACATCTAGATTGAGTATGGCCAAAGCCATGGCATCTCCAGCACTGGATTGGACCATCTCTTCTTTGATCACGTGCGGCTCCTCTTGGATAGTCTCCTCCTTGACCCTGAGCACCATATCCATAAGTCGGTCTATTTTCCCAACGAGATGTAGGTGGGACACTTTGAGCGGGCAATCCAGTGTAAGGTCTTTCTCTTGTATCTCCTGATTTCATGGTCCTCTCTTCATAGGCTCTCTTGTTGTAACATCGGTCCTCCGTGTGATTTGTTCTTCCACAAAAAGTGCAACGCATCCTAGGTGGTGATCTATCTGTGAATACTCTCGAGACTGTAGGGCATTCTGAAGCCAAATGGCCGTAACCATGGCACTTCCCACACCATGTATTTGATCGAAACACTTGATTGGGGTTCGTAGTCACCTCTGGTTTTACTGTGTATGTTTCCTGAGTCATTGTGGCAGCTTTTATAGCTTGCGTGACCAATTCCAATATTCGTTCTTCAGTTAGCGCAGGCTTTACCTCGCCTGGCGTGCTAGTGGCGGCTACAAAAGCTGGGGTCGTCAATGCGGGACTTCCTTGGCCCGGATCTTTCATCGGTATGCTCCCTGGGCCTCCCATTGGCTCGTATAAGAGTTCCATCTCCTTTGTTGGCATAATTGTACTTCCTCCCAAAGCCTTGCTTGTTCCTTAGCATCCATTAAAGTTGCAGGTCTTGTCAGGCTGATATGCTGCTGTGCCGTAGGATCTCTCAATCCCGAAATGAACCTTCGTTTCAATGTCTCATCGTTCGGGGCATTCGCGCCCATCTTTCTTACCAACGTTTCCATTCTTTGAATGTAGTTATCGATGCTCTCATTGACTCCTTGTCGCAAGTAATCCATCTGTTGGGCCAATCTATCTTGGAAGCCTTGTCGTCGAAACTTTGCCAAGAAGGCTTCCTTGAGCATCTGATAAGTTCCACGCTCTTGTGGTGTCAGATTCCCATACCAATTGGCTACCTCATCACGGAGAATAGCTGGAAAAATCCTCAACCTTTGATCCTGGTCAACTACGTCATTGGCCTCACAAGTAACCTCAAACAGCTGGATAAAACTATCCGGATCTTCGTCCCAAGTACCTGAGAACTTGGTGAAGTCCCCCAAGTGAACCGAAATCCGCTGAGCCATTTCGAACAGAGGTGTGATGTCAATATCACTTCGATCCCAGAAATTTAGTGCACGTGGCCTCAGGATCCCTCCTTCAAACTTCCGCACTTGATTCGCAACTCTCCTACGGGAGTACACGTTTTTGGCCGATTTCTTCGAACCAATCGAGGTCCACTCACCTGGCGGTTCCCACCTTCTCCTTTCTCTTTCAAGGGCTCTTCTCTGAGCGCGTTCCTCTCTTTGAGTTTGTGTTGCTCCTGACGATGAGCTCCCCTCGCTCATGTACTAGATCTTGGGGTCCGCAAGCTCGGCCAACCTGTGGCGCTAGGCGAACCTATGGCACTCTCTTATAGAGACGTACCAAGCTAAATTCCCGGCAGACGCACCAAAATGTTAGGTTCTAAGCCCAAGGAAAAGATGATTGTGAAAGCCTTTATTTTGCTCAAACCCCTCGCAAACGGTCCAATTGGATTACCTAGAGCCCACAATTATCTCGAACTGGATTCTTCCTATGTCTATGCACTAGCTCATAAATTCCCGGATCTATTGCTTGGAAGGCAATTATCCTAACCCTTGGACTACAAACGCATCAAAATGATAAGGTCTCTTTCCCCAAGAAGAAATGTCGAGATATGCTTACACTTGATCTTAATCACTCAAAATCGGTCCATTCCTCTTGTTTAAGTCAACAAGTCATACTTGAATGTATCCCCAAACTTTTTCTCGCACATGCACTCTCTCTTTCTGACTAATTCGCATTTCCTATTCCCTTTCCTACTCTTGGTTCCTTCGGTTCACTCAGTCCCGCGCCTTACTTATATATGCACTCAAGCATGCACTTGAATGTGGTAGCAGGATGATGAAGGATGGTTGTAGTACCATCAAAATAGGGAAGCTTTTTCTTTTTATATCACCATAGAAGGACGCACATACATACACTCATATTTATGATGGTCTCATTTGGGCCCCCATAGCCTCTCTCTCTCTCTCTCTCCATGGAAGTTGCTACTCGGATTGGCTTGTCGTAGACCTTAGTTCTAGATCTCTCATCTGCCTTCATAACATATGTAATGATGAAAAGATATACTGCAGATCAAGCGTAATCCACCTTAATCTTGAGCAGCCAGGAATCATGACTATAATATCGTCCAAAACATATTCTAGTGATCATAATTAGCACCACAAGGTCCAGGCGCATCCACATGGAATCCTTCACAAATGTTTTAATCCAAGAGATGTAAATAAGCGTTCAATATGCTATACAGTATGAGATGCGTACTTATTTTAAGTAGAAGGAACTTGCTCTAGAAGTTTTCTTCCGGTTCCAACTTTTTAATGACCGTTCACTTCATCTTTATCTTTGCAACGGCAAAGACTTTAGACCTACGTTTTTGGTGCATGAATTGACCATTGCATGTATTAAACTGCAGATTACTGCCCCTTGTAAAACTCCATTGTTACAGTGCACAACGCAAAATGTGAGCAGAATATAATTCATCTTATCTTCAAAAAGACAGCAGAATATTATAATGTGAATTTGTCCCTCAGCTTCATAGTGCATGTTACATAATATTGGAATTAAGTTTTCCACGGTGAACTGGAACCATTCACATGTGCCAGAGCAAACTCATTATACTTTGCATCAAAATATTAATCACTCAAGGAACTTGAACGCAAGACCAAATACTGACTTTTTTTTAAAATTCCATCTTTGAGGAGCAGAAACTGTTCTGGTGATCCACAATATAGCAAAGGGAACATAGCAAATTATTTCTACAGAAGATCAATTTGTTTAAGTCTTCCGATTACTATGGCAATTTCAAACAAACAACAGATATTATAATTATGCTTCATCCTTGTGCTGGATAGAGATTCATAATCCAAATCTTTAAGAGAGCAAAACAACTTTGAGTAGTTTAGCGATGCTATTACCCGTCACCTTAGTGCATCAAAGCGTACAAGTCAGGGATCATCCTCTTCAACTAATATTTAGTTCCACAGGATGAAAGTATGCAGCAGTCAAGGTCCTCTTGTTGTTTCTTCAAGGTCAGCTCTGTTGCAAGTCATTGGCACACCTCCTTTCTTCCTGATCATCATCAAACTGCAGCACACCTCCTTTCACATTGTTTGCAAGAACCGTTCGTCGAGTTGAACTTCTCTCCATTTTTTTTTTGTGAGAACTTCCTTCAAATTTCCTTCGCTCAGCTGTGAGCACTAGATACCAGGTTCCAAGACTCGTTCTAATTACCATTCAACAAAGAAATTGTATTCTCCGTATTGTTCTAACACTACCACAGTCTGGACACACGAGAATCCTCATCCATATGAAGAGCAAGAGCCGTTGTTTTAATATGTGAGTGATTACCCCAACTCAGAGAGATCTCCTCCTCTCAAATAAACATCTGTCCTTCGTACCCCCATGGCTGTCGTTAGAGGGAAAGATCCCGCATAGAGAGTGTGTATGTGAGAAGTCTGCAGGACTTTCCAAGATCAGCATGTAGGTACCTTCCCTTCGTGCCTCCCCCGAGCAACAGCCCGAGCTCGTTCCTCCTTTCTCATTGAACCTCTTGAACATATATCACTGGAAGGAAATCACTCTTTAGACCTCCTCTCGGCAGATTGAGTCTTTAATCCGGCTTCTGCTTCTCCCGGTCATGTGTAACAGAAAGCGACCCCCAATCTGCCCTTCGCTTCCCTTGGTCTTCTCCAAAGAATGCCCCCGTGCGGAGTAATTGGCGCACCTCTTCTCTGCCACGCCCACAGACGACTCTCTCCCAATCTTCCCCGGTCTCCAGAAGACAAGCACACCCCAAAATGAAGCAAGCCCCCCCCGTTTCCGCGACCCTCCCTCTGCATAAAGGGGCATACCCCCCCCCTTCAATAAATGAGGAAAATGGCCAAAAAAACCACTTCTGCCCCAAGCAACGGAAAGCGGCCCCTTGCCTGTCAAAAAAACAGAAAGCCTTTCATAATATTATGATGAAAATGAAAAATCAAGCTTCTCCCTGCCATTTGTTCTACAAAATCCTAGGACCACCACATCTTGGGTTCTAGATGATGTCCTTCATTTCAAAGAACTGGAGTGATCTTGATTTGAACTTCTAGTATGCAATGAAAACTCTAGTGATTGATGTGCAGCACCCTCTCAAAAAGTAAGAGAGCCCCTCAGCATTCCTCTTTGACCAAGAAGTCATCATGTAGTCCCCAAATATTTTCCATCAATCACCTAATCACCCTTCAAGTACCTGAATCAAACAAATTCCCCTGCCAGATACAAACATATTAGTGCATAAAAACCAACCATTTTGTGAGCTAACACTAACGTAAGTGGTGTGTGTGATAAAATCAAAGGTACGATGCCCAAAATTCACAAGAAACTTCCCTGATTGATTTGTGCTTTGAAGTGGAATCGATTTTAGCAGAGAGCACCAGAATAATGACATAGGCAAAACCTTTCGATCTTCACAGCTTCACTTTGACTTGCTTCGTTCTTCTCAAGATCAAGCAATGAGGCAGAACTCAGTTATGATTCTGGTTCGGGCCGAGGATAGCTTCTCAAGAGAAGAATTCGGGTTTGAGATGGCCCCAAAGCTTGGGTTAGGCAGAGATTATGTGCAGAAGCTGAGAACACATATAGAGGTAATGCATTGAAATTGTCCTAGCATAAGGCTCGAGCATTGCCTTTAGTTTGCAGAGGATTCGAGTTCGAATCCTACCTACATATGCGTGAGAGAATTTTGTCTCTTTTTCTTCTTTGTGAGAGAAGCTCTGCCACCTGAGTATAATGATATGCAGATCTAGGCAAAAATAAATTATCGTGATTACTTCTGTTGTATTGGATAGAGCAGAGCTCTCTTTTCACGGGTTCAAAACCCCTACGAACTGTTGTAGAAGTTATTCTTCTTTTGGTCTTTGGTTGAACTCCTTCGTGCCCGCAATAAACAACAAATTAACGAGCTGAAGATAATGGATGCTTGATGGAACTACTCTCAAGGATAAGATGAAGCGCCCTTTCTCACAATGTCACGGGTTCGAGCCTGCATTGACCACCTCTGAAAGAGAATTTCTTTTTGTAATCTCCTATTGGAGATATGTCCGTACGATCACCGAGAGAGATTCGGGATGAATCTCTACAATTCGCCGAGAGAGATTTGTCGAGTAGCCACCAAGAAGATGACGACATTGAAGATCGAAATAAGAAGATCTCTATTGGCCAACTATAAGAGCTGGTGTGAAGATGATGATGCTCACTCCAAGGTCACCATGGAAGCTGTCATACCAATGCAACAAAGTTTCCACAATACTAGCTCATGAATGAATGTGTACTCACCTCCTATCCATATGCCTCTATGTATAGCTGCATGAATCAACGAGGACCACAAATGTAACTAAAGTCCACAAGTGCATGTGCAATCTCCTCCACTCCTTTGATACCTTCCACTAGAGTCCACTAGTGGTTGGAGTGATCTTGTCCACTGCTTTAGTACCTTCCATTAGAGTCCACTAGTGGTGGTTGTACTCGCCACTCGAGTTAAGTCTCTCTAGACTCAAGTTAACTCACGTTAACTTGAGTTAGAAGGCTCTAGAGCTTCTTGGGCAAAAGTCTCTTCCCATGCTCCCTATGGGGATTGAACCCAAGAGCTCCTACTTCACAACCATGAGACTTAACCACTAGGATAAGTGGATTACTTAAATATGAGAGCACATGAACTTATGCTTGAGTCTATTCTTGAGATCTTTGGTCCTACACATGAGTGACCAAACGGTGTCCGATTTCAGATCTGTCTAAAGTGGTTGGAGCCCTAGACCATAGACTTACTTTATTACATAAACATGAGCTATATTTTTAGGTTTTTGGCCCATTGGACATTAATGTTGAACCATATGAAATTGCTTCCAACAATCCCCCCTTCAATGTCATAATGGTACAAGGTTTAATAGCCTGCAAAACTTAAGATATCTACAAATATATCTCATAATTGATTTCCAATGAATTTTGAGCTGTGTATGAACCCGGATACTTGAGAAACTGCAAAATGAATGTCCAGACATGTATTACATATATATATTGAGCAACCAACTGCTTGAATATATAATGTAGCATCAAATGGTTCTAAATCTGCTTCTGACTATAATGACACATTGACATCCATAGATGGCTGCATAGGCTTAGAACATATCAAACCTTTCCAATAATTTCTCAATGTATTTTTGTTGTGTCATGTAGATACACTCATCTGTGTACATGAATTCAATCCCAAGATAATAATGTTAAATACCTAAGTCATTTACTTCAAATGTATGCTTAAGTTGTCCTTTAACTGAAGATCTGAATCCTTGGGACCTCTCATGATCATATCATCAACATATATGATAATAATAATCAAAATTCTCGAAAGCAATAGATGGAAGATAGTCATGTATCTTCTCATACCAAGCTCTTGGTGCTTGCTTTAGACCTTAAAAATCTTTGATAAGCTTGCATAGTAAATGCTCTTTACTTGTCTCTTCAAAACCTTCTAGTTGCTAAATGTAAACATCTTCATCTAGATAACCATTAGAAAATGCAGTTTCGATATCTAACTAGTACACTTTACAACTAAAGAATGCAGCTAAAGAAAGTATTATCCTGACCATTGTCATTCTAGATGTAGGAGAAAAATTCTCATCATAGTCAATGCATTTCTTTTGTGCATAACCTTTGACAACTAATCTTGCTTTATACCTGTCTATGATACCATCTGCTTTTCTTTTGATTTTGAAGATCCACTTAACACCAATAGCTTTCTTACCTTTTGGTAACTCACAAAGCTTCAATGTTTGATTATTATGAATAGAATTAATCTCTTCTTGCATAGCTTTCTTCCATACAAGACTATGTAATGCATCTTGAACACTAGCTGGTTCATTCTCAACTGAAGTAAGAGCTAAAATGTTATGAACCTCAAATGGTTTGCATAATTTACTTGGTCTATTTGTTGTCTCCTTGTTTGGCTTCTGGTTCTTTCAATGTATTCCTTTGTACCACTATCCTTTCGGGTTTGATATTACCACTTTGGTGTATCCTTGAAAAGTGTTGATATCCCTTCTAGTTCTTCAGTATCTCTTTCTTTTGGAGCTTTAGAACTCTAGAATCTTCTCCAACTTCATAAGTCCAAATATCAAAAGGTACTGATGATGGACTAGGTACTGATGTAGGTAATGTAACTCTCTCTTCACTTGCATCTCTTAGGTTTTGAGAAGGATTATTACCCCCCTTATATGGTTGAATATAAGAATCCAAATTCCTTCTAAAAAATGCATATTCATATGCTTGTATGAAATCTGGAATCCCTTCCTTCATACATAGATATGACTTTCTATTATATATGCATTGCGTGAGAGTAGGATATTACATGTATCTGGAACATAGAATCTGTGTCCTTTTCTTTCAATTGCATAACCAATAAGGACCGCTTTGATGGAATTTACATCAAGCTTACCATGGTTTTTCTTCTCAATGTGAACATAAGCTAGGGAACCAAAAAGTTTGAAGTAACTCACATTGGGTTTCTTACCATAATAAGATTCATCAGGTGTGATGACCTATAAAGCTTTTGTGGAAGACCTATTTAGAATGTGATTAGTTGTATGTACTGCATCAAACCAAAACTTGGGAGAAAGCTTTTTGGATGACATCATACTACACATCATCTCAATAAGTATCCTATTCTTTCTCTCTACAACACCATTCTATTTTGGCATGTAAGCAATGGTGAGTTGATGAGAGGTAGCTTTGTCTTCAAGAAAAGACTTAAAGTCTTTAGACATGTACTCTCCTCCTCTATCACTTCTCAAAATCTGGATCTTTATTTGACTTTCATTTTCAACCATAGCTAAGGACTTCTTAAAAGTAGTAAAAATATTTGACTTCACTTTAAGACCATAAATCCATGAATATCTTGAGAAATCATCTATGAAGGTAACAAAGTACCTGACACCTTGAATGGAATCTGTTCTCATCGGACCATTCACATTTGAATGTATAATCTGGAACTTCCTTGTGGCTATGATATATTCATGCTGCTTGAAAGGAAGTTTGTGAAGCTTTCCTTCAAGACATCCTTCACATGACTTTGCATCATCTTGTAAAGCAAAAGTTGGAAAAATCTCCACAATACCTTGATCTTTGATATGCTTGAGAGCTATGTAACTGATATGACCAAATCTAGCATGCTACAACTTCATGTTCTCTATAGGTGTATTAGACCTAGCAACATTAGCATGAATAATTTTGGATAGCACAAACATGCCACTTCTGTTTTCACCTTGATGTAGACAATGCTCCTCATGAGGTGAGAGGATTCGACATGAATGTTTCTTAAAAACAACTTTATAATCATATGAAAAGAAAGTAGAGATAGAGAGAAAATTCTTCTTCATGTATGGAACATAAAGAAAATTAGAAATTGTGAAATTTCCACTTGTTGTTGACTTAAGGTTCACTTCCCCAACACTTACAACATCCAAATCATGACCTTGTGCAATGGTCACTCTTCTACCCGAAGAGTTAGAAAGTGAAGAAAATACCTTTCTACAACCTATCATATGCTTAGTAGCTCTAGAATAAAAAAAATCCAAGGATTATCTGAGATTGCATTTAATGTTGCATAATCAAATCAATAGTAACACATGCGTATGAATCTACCTTTGAAGATTTAGGTTCTGGATCATCTTCAACACTATTACCTTATGCTTTCTTCTTCTGATTGAAAATCCTTGTTTTGCATACCAAGCCTGTCGAGAGGTTTTGCATGACTTGATTTGAGGTATAATATGCCTCTTGACTCCCATATAAATATATGAAAGTGCTATTGCATCCCATGAATCCCATCTAGATTAGTCTTCTGTAGGAAATAATATGATAGTAGTACAGACTCTTGATGATGAAGTAGTTTCTTCTTTTTCACTAACCTCTTGTTCAACAAAAATAGGAACAAGGGTTCTTTTAGAAGATGAATTAGTCTCTTCTCAAACTTGTCTTAGCATTGGAAAAGTTCCATTGACAATAATATTCCACAAGTATTTTGATAGTAACAGATTCATCATCATAAAAATCCACATTGGATAGTTAGACATTCCCTGAGGCTTGTCTTCATTCTCAAGTCTATAGTCACTCATCTTGTTAAGGGTGTATGTTAGTTATGTTCTGATATCAAATGTTGGAAGTGGGATGGGCCACAATAACAATTAATCATGGGTTTACAGGATCTTCCAACACATGGACGTTAGCATACACACATTAATACTAAAAAAGAGACGAGTGAGAGATAGAGAGAGAATAGAAAGGTTTTCCAAAGTGTAGAATAAGCTAGGATGCTCACCTATACTATCCTATATTCTAATGTCAAATTACAATGTGTGAATATGATACAAACTGGCAATATCTGAATCTAGGTAGAAATAGGAACTAGATAAAAGAGATTGTGTGACTAAGAGGTATGAGGAGTGTGTGTGTGTGTGTGTGTGTGTGAATATGGAGAATATGAACAATTTAGAACTGTTTTATAGCAAAATCGAAGTCTGATTATACCTAAGTCAGAAACTAGTGAACTAATAACTAAGGACAGATGTTACTCGCAGTAACTTAGCAAGTGATGTTGATGGTTGGGTGACACGCACTCCTCTAGATGTCTCTAGATGTAGAGCACACCTCCTCCAAGAGTGTAGCAACTCTTGCTCCAAGATTACCTCCTTGCGTTTAGCTAGTGCTCTAGGTTGAGCATGAGAGATTCTTATACAATGATTATAGATCCTATTATATAGCTTATTGAGACTCATGCAAAAATCCCATGTAAAAAGCTATGAAAAGTTAAAACACATGCAATTGCTTTTCTATTGCAATGAGGATTTTACTAATTCTCTTTTAGAGCCAATATGGGCATCAATCTCCAAAGATGTATGCCATGTTTTTTAAAATTGTGAAGTGCTACTGCTGGTGATTCATCTCGCGCCATCTCTTTGAGAGGCCTATGGTTTGGCGAAGAGCCATGCCACCTTTTCTTGTAGAGGCTTCTACAACATATAAACATAAGCTTCAATTTCAAGTTTTTGGCTCATTGGACAGTAATGTTGAACCATATGACGTTGCTTCCAACATAGCTACATGCAGATGAGTATGGACTTCACATGGTGTAAGATCATATAGAGAGACCATGTACTTCTAGTGGTTTAACTTAAAAATTAACTCCTATAAGGACTATTCTTCTAGGACCTTAGCCTGTTTTAACCAACATATGCCAAAGAGTACATTATAATCCATAATAGATTATGGAAAACTTAGTACAACAAATTCATATGGAAAATAGCCCTCATGTACCAGTTCCACAAGGTGTACCCAAGACTAATATGCCATGCGTATGAAAATTTAGACTGGATCAATTGTGTTCCATCCTACTTTTTAATGCAATGTAGTAGTAGATATATTGAATCTTGAGCCGCCATCTATCAAGACTTTAGAGGTTCATTGATTTTCATACCAGATCATAATGAATGGAACTAAATGATCATTTGTCAGATCAACTTCCGATTGGATGGTTGTCGTCGAGGTCTTGTTGTCTAGTCTAAGGTGTATTTGTTGCTTGGATTATTGTCAAATTTTTAGGATGAGTGTAAGTAATTGTCCTAACAATAAAGTAATAGTTTCTTTTGTGAGTATCTTCCAAGCAATGGCATGCATCTATTCTTCAATCATATGCTTCATGCTTGGTGAAGGATCAGTGGAAATGGTTGGTTGCTTTATTGACATGGTATTGTTGATAGGTGTTGTTGTTGGAAATATGGGTGCTTCCTCCATGGCCCATTTTGCAGCTTTGGCTACCACCCATTGTTGCTCCTTAAAAACTTGTTCAAAAATAGAAGCTATCATTGAAAAATTCTTCTTGATCGAGTATGTACACTACCTATCTATGTTTTTATGAGTGTAATAATAATCATGTTTGTCATGGGATTCCTTCTTTCTTTTATCATATTGTGGGCTTCCTTGTAGTGTCAATGTATGTGCCCTTATAATAATAATCATGTTTGTTGTGGGATTTTGAACATGCAATTAACTGCTGTATGTTGGGAGTTCTTGCATTTGGTACATAATATTTGCATCATAGGATTTTTTGTATTAGATTTAACTAGCTTCAAAGGCGACCAATCTAGGTCTTCTAGAAAGACACCAATCTTATTTTCTAGTTGCAAAGCCATGTCTACAATGATGTCTAGGGGCATATCCCCAATGCATATAATAATCATGATTTGCCAAAGTTGCAGGTTTAAATCATTGATTAACCACTGCATGATCGCATGCTTTGGTAAAAAATTTTCAGCTAGAATTTGGAAAAGATGGGTACAAAACACAATGGCATAGTCTTGCACTCTCTATTGGAGTTTGAGGTCTGCAAAAGCATGCAAACAACACAAGGAAGAAGAAGATGCTTGGAGAACAACGGACAATACTGAATGTATTACCACTAGAATGTACAAAGATAAGTAGCCCATTAAGGTAATAGGCATATATACAAGTCGGGGGGAAAAAACCTCCTAAAGAGGGAAAAAAGTGCCCCGACAATCCTAGTGTGTTTACACAGATAACTACCAATATATCAACAAATCCCCCCTGGGAGTGATGTCGTGTTTAAGGAGCTGGCACTCATGTATAAGGAAGTGCCATGCTATGTGGAATCAATCCACAAAAGGAAGTAAGTTGTTGAGCCCATAAAAGTCATATTGGTCAAAGTCAACCACAATCAAAGTCAACCATAGTCAAAGGCAAAAGGTCACAGTCAAATCGATCAAAGTCAACATGGTCAAGGTCAAAGTGAACAGGGGCAAAGTCAAAGTGTTCGAAGTGCAGGTGTCAAGGTGCACAGGTAGTGCACAAGTAATTGTCCACAAAGGATGAATTGGAGAAAGTGGTTGCAGGTTGCAAAGGTATTTCTCTAATTTCCCTAAGGTTCAAAGTGTTTTTGAAGTGTTTTGGAAGGTTCAGGTGAACCCTCTCTTATGTGCATAAGTGAAGACTTAAAAGGAAAATGTGAAGGTATGTGAAGCTGCAGCATACGTAGAAGTGAAAGTATGCCCCCCCAATTAAAATTTTTGTTTTAGCCTAAAGTCACTACAGGACAAAACAAGAAGTCGTTGGCTGCCCACTTTTGGAGAAAACCTTGGGACATCAAAGTGAGCACCAAGATACTCTTGCAATTAGGAGCGTACGTGAATCGACACTCAAATCAAGGCAAGGACTATTCTTGGACCATTCTAAGTGTAAGCTAGGTGAGCATAGTCTAAGGAGGCAAGAGAGAGAAGTGCAAGAGACATACAGTGTGCGACGTAGAGAAGTAAAGTTCAAGGTGTGCATGAAGAGTGACTAAGAAGTGTGCAGAGACGTGTTAAGCTATCCCCCCCAAGAATCCCAGGGTCTCATTGCAGTGTGTGCATGCCAACAGAAGGTGTCCATCCCTCCCCCTTATTGGAAGCTTGGTGCAAGGTGTGCAAAAGTGCAGGCTTGGAGAAGGTGGAGGTCTGGTGTAGAGGAGGCCGACAGCAACAAGACCTTGGGTATTTGATATTTTGTAATTGAGCACTCTGTGGGACTTTGCACAGAAGCATTGGATTGTATTGTGCATCACCATTGTATTGTCTTATTATAATCAATCGACAAAGGCTTCTAGTGTGTATCTTTCTTCTTGTCTTCCCCTTTTCTCCTACAAACACTCAAATCCCTTCTTGTCCAAGAATCCCCCAACAAAATTTGGCATGCTCGGTGGGACCCCAAGGAGATTTGAGCATAGGAGAAGCCAAGTGCAAAGGGTAGAGGAGTTCAAGTGCCGAAAATACTACTTCAGTAGACTAAGAGGTAAATATTCTTATCAGTTATCTCATACTAAAAGGACTATGAACAGCCCATGACCACAAGCCGGTCCCAAACATTGAGGGTCACCTGCAAGTAAGCAAGATGGAAGGCTGTTAGAAGATCCTCTAGTCCACTGTCTTCAACCTCATCAGTAAAGAGCATGGCGGGAGAGGTAGACTTGGAAACCTTACTATCAAGATTAAATATAAAATTTCCTTCTTTCAAAGGCCTAGCTCCGGAGAGGCTTAATGGGCAGGGAAGATGCCTTTTTGATACTCTTCCCTGCCACATGTAAGGAATTGAACTCACAACCTCTTGGTTAGGAATGTGATGGGCTAACCTCTTGCCCCAAAAGCCATGGTTGAGGATTACTTCCTAATCCTCTCTCTTAGGGTGTGGTTCAACCATCTCCTACCAGGATTATGTTACATTCTTCCTCCCTTGGTCGATCATTGTCCTCAATGATCTACTCTTGTATCCCTCTAGCCTCGGTGATCAGTCCCTTGAACTCCCTAGGTGCCGTTGAATTGATGTTCCTCAACCTCGCATAGTTTCTTGAACCTTGTTCGCAATCTTGGTCTCTTGAACCCTTGCTCTCAACCTTGGTGTCTTGAACCTTCTTGTTCGCAACCTTGGTGTCTCAAGCCCTTGTTCTCAACCTCAGTCTTGAACCTTGTTCTCACCCATGCTTGGTATCTTGAACGCTCAATCAAGTGCCACCCAAGGATTCCCAAGGAATTCACACTTCCAAGCTAGCTCATTGGAAAGTTCGTTCCGAGAGCTTTCCAATGGTATATTACACGCCTCAATCCGACCTACGGATTGAGAGATACACCCCAATCATTGTAAGGTCCATCCTTGAAACCGACGCACGCGCCTTCCACAATTCCTACCCTTTCACATAGAGGATGCCCAACCGCCTTTTTTTAGAGGCCATTGGATCATTCCACTTTGCCCAAGCCTACTTCCTTAGCTCTGATACCAATGTAAGGAATTGAACTCACAACCTCTTGGTTAGGAATGTGATGGGCTAACCACTTGCCCCAAAAGCCATGGTTGAGGATTACTTCCTAATCCTCTCTCTTAGGGTGTGGTTCAACCATCTCCTACCAGGATTATGTTACACCACATTAGAAGGATTAACAAATAAATGGTTCAGCCAATTTGCTGAGAACCATTTTACAACTTGGGACTTAATGAAAGATGCATTCAAAAATCAATTCCAACATGGAAATACTGCAGAGATCATCATAGAGGAATTAGAAAACTTGAGATTGTGTCCAGGTGAGAAATTTCCAGAGTTTGTAACTAGGGCTAAGGCACTAATTGATCCTCCACATGACTTTTTTGTTAAGAAATGGTTAGCTAAGCTACTTCTAGTGACCACCCAATGTAAAATCAAGGAATTAGTGTTGCCTACAGCCTCCATAGAGGAATTCATCAACACAGCTACACGACTGGAGCAGATAAGGCAAGAATATGGAGCAACTTCTTCTCAACTACCATATTCTACAGAAATGGAGGATCCAATAATCCAGCTAAGGAAGGAGCTTGAGGGCTTAAAAAGGAATAAGCCCCACAAAGAGGAAGAGAATGCTGTTACTCAGTTGAGGAGGGAGATTGAGGCATTAAAGCTCCAAAAGGAGGAGGAGGCCCAAGCAGAGGAATTGGCTCAGCTGCGACAAGAGTTGCAGGAACTCAAAGGGGGTGGCATCAAGAGTGGACTTTGGTGTACTATGTCCAGCAAGCAAGGTCATATAATAAGTGAATGTCCTTTGTTAAGTGTGACTTGCCAAATATGCAGGAAAGCTGGCCATGAGGCTCAGGAATGCCAATAAAGAGGAATGCCTGCAACAACATATTGGACACAAGGAGGACCCCTACCACCAGCAAATGTGATGGCGGCTGCACCCAATCAAGGTAACAATTATAACCCTAAACATAGGGATAACTTTGGAAATGGGCCAAGGAGGCCAATTATTTGTTTTAGATGTGGAGAATGTGGGCACTATCAAAGTAGGTGCACTCTCCCAGAAAATGCCCCTCCTTGCAGGAACTGCCCAGAGGCTAGAGACCACTATACTAATTGTTGTCCTAAGAACCAAGCATCTTCATCTGGGCCCCACATCCAAATGATTTTTGTGTGCAAAGAAGAAAGGGTAGATCAAGTCAATGTGCCGTCTCCATCTACCAGGGTGGTGCAGTTAGAAGAAATTGAATCTTTTACAGTGCAGACAAGAAGCAAGAGGAAGGCTCAAGTGGATATAGGTCAAGAATCAATGATTAATGGATTGAACAAAGACAAAGTTTTATATGAAGACAAAGCCACCATAGGTGCAGATATAAAGCAAAAAGAAAATTTCATAGGTACCAGTGATGCCATTGGACATGCATTCAACAGGGCTCATGAGGAGTTTGATAAGTCAAATGGAGCCCATGCTCTTAAGGAATCAGAAGCTTCCAGACTACTCAAGTCCATGAAAAAGGAGGTTAGTATTTTTTATTTAATAAAGATGGATGGGAAGTTCAGGTCAGAACTCTTGCAGATAATTGATGAAATGTCCACAACAAGTTTAGTTGCAAAGGCTGTTGTTATGCATAAAGATAAAAGTGTAGGGGAAGCACCCCTCACAGATTACAAGAGCCTTCGACTAACAGTCTCTATTAAAGGTCATGAGCTTCAAGGAGTTATTGTGGATGGTGGTTCTAGCATTAACTTGATGCCTGAATATACCATGAAAAAGATTGGCCTATACCCTTCTAGACCTACAAACTTCACTTTAACATTGGCAGACCAAAGCATAGTAAAGCCTATGGGAGTGGTCCCTGGAGTCCCAGTCAAAATACAAGGTACCATATTTAATTTGGATTGTGTTGTTTTAAGGCTGCCACAGGTAGAAGGAAGTTTCCCCCTGTTAATTGGGAGACCTTGGTTAAGGCATGCCAATGTGCTGCATGACTGGGCAAGGACACAATGTGGGTAAAGCAAGAGGGAAAAGAGTTGCAGCAGATAATTTTAGAAGAAGGACCAAACAATCAGAGAAATACTAGCATGATGCAGACAATTGGTATTTGTATGGAAGGAGAATTGTTGGACAACCCAGAAGCAGATCTATTTGAAGGAGCAAATTTATATGAAGATGAAAACATGTTGGCTTGGCTCCATACAGATGACCCATCTTACTGCTATGGAATTTTTCCAAACTCAAGTAGAGAGGAAGCATATGAAGAGAAAGAGGACATCATTCAGGTTACTGACTCGAGTGAGACAGTCTCAGTTAAAGGCCATAGAAGAGAGGAGAAAAGAAGAGCCCTTAAGTGCAACAGTGATGAAGATACATATCATATGCCAATGGACAATTTTTTATGGATATTGGTATGGTTATCATCTGTTATGTCAATTTTTATGATAGTAAGTGCATGGCTTTACAAGGATGTGGAAGGGATACCTGCAAGTCTTTGGAAACAGAGGGTTCCATTTGATGAAGAAGCTGGAATAGTAAAAATGGAATTTTGTAGATTAAGTCATAATCTAGCTAAAACAAAGATACAAAAGATGCAGTATGGAGGAGATAATATTTTTCTGAAGGATTTAGGATACCCCTATTAGATGATTAGTGTGCTCAACAAGAAGACAAAACAAATGAAGTGCAGCACAATTGGAGATTATGAAGGAGTTTTTCTGAGTCAAACTATCAACGCTAAAGGCCTATCATCAACAAAAGTGACGATTCATGGATCACCTAGAACCTGCAAAATTTGTCCAGGTTGTACATAGCCTTCTCATGTCATTTTTGCTTAAGTTTTAGTAGTTTTTATCCTTTTTCATGCTTGTTCTTTGAGTTTTTAGCAAATTTAACAACCCTTTCATAGTCCTTGGCATAAGTACAATTTTTGGAATTTTTTTGGAATTTTTGGGATTTTTCAATCATTTTTAGAAATTTTCTAGCATTTTTTATCATTTTTGAATGTCTTTTTCTTGCCAAAAAAAGAAGAAAATCTCCACCCCCCCCTCTCTCTCTCTCTCTCTCTCTCTCTCTCTCTCTCTCCCCCTGCCCCCCCCCCCCCCCCGCCCCCTGCCCCCCCTCCCCTTCCCCCATTTTTTTATATTTTTTATCTATTTTTATTTTATTTAATTATTTTAATTTTATTTTTTATTTATTTTTATTTATTTTGTTTTTCATTTTAAGTTTATTTTTTTTAAGTTTGGCCCATCTTGCGCATTCGGTACCCATATTATAAATAAAAAAAAGACATATTTTATTATTATTATTATTATTTTTTAATTTATTATCAATAATTAAAAAATATATTTTTTTATAATCTAAACCTTTTGGCTCTGGATTGTGCCTCGGATGGCCATTTTTTTCAAAAATGGGGTCATTTTCATGTATTTTGGCAACTCTAGACTCATTTTTTGGCTTTATTTTTTCAAAATCCCACCTTTTCTATGAGTTTTGGTCAAACACCACATGTTTTGAGCACATTTATCACATGTTTTTATTTCACCACATTGTCCACATGGTCTATTCTCACTTTGTCTTAACTTATGTCTCACAATTTCCCATAGGCCCTCTGTAGCTCTATTTTTTGATCCTTTCAACCCTCTCCAGACACCATAATCCTAATCCTGCACCCTACCTTTACCCTTCTGTCTGGCCACATCCTTACCCCTCCCTGCCCTATCCTTCTCAGCCCCCTCAGCCCTCCCTTCCCCCTCCCTTCTAACCTTCCATTGCCTTCCTTTGCTTTTACATGCAAAAATTCCACTCTTGGGTTCTTCTCTGCCGCTTGTTCTCTCATGTTTCTGGTGGACTTGGTAGCTGCTCAGGTGTCATTCTCAAGATTTTGCAGCTCAAGACTCATGGTGTCCTCTATGCTCTGTGTTTTGTCGCTCTTCGGGACGGAGAGCACATTAGGTGGTGGGAAACTATTGAGCCCATAAAAGTCATATTGGTCAAAGTCAACCACAATCAAAGGCAAAAGGTCAAAGTCAAACCGATCAAAGTCAACATGGTCAAGGTCAAAGTGAATAGGTGCAAAGTCAAAGTGTTCGAAGTGCAGGTGTCAAGGTGCACAGGCAGTGCACAAGTAATTGTCCACAAAGGGTGAATTGGAGAAAGTGGTTGCAGGTTGCAGAGGTATTTCTCTAGTTTCCCTAAGGTTCAAAGTGTTTTTGAAGTGTTTTGGAAGGTTCAGGTGAACCCTCCCTTATGTGCATAAGTGAAGGCTTAAAAGGAAAATGTGAAGGTATGTGAAGCGGCAGCGTACGTAGAAGTGAAAGTATGCCCCCCCAATTAAAATTTTTGTTTTAGCCTAAAGTCACTACAGGACAAAACAGGGAGTCGTTGGCTGCCCACTTTTGGAGACAATCTTGGGACATCAAAGTGAGCACCAAGATACTCTTGCAGTTAGGAGCGTACGTGAATTGACACTCAAATCAAGGCAAGGACTATTCTTGGACCATTCTAAGTGTAAGCTAGTTGAGCATAGTCTAAGGAGGCAAGAGAGAGAAGTGCAAGAGACACACAGTGTGCGACGCAGAGAAGTAAAGTGCAAGGTGTGCATGAAGAGTGAATAAGAAGTGTGTAGAGAAGTGTTAAGCTATTCCCCCCAAGAATCCCAAGGTCATTGCAGTGTGCGCGTGCTGACAGAAGGTGTCCATCCCTCCCCCTTATTGGAAGTTTGGTGCAAGGTGTGCACAAGTGCAAGCTTGGAGAAGGTGGAGGTCTAGTGCAGAGGAGGCCGGCAGCAACAAGACCTTGGGTATTTGGTATTTTGTAATTGAGCACTCTGTGGGATTTTTCACAGAAGCATTGGATTTTATTGTGCATCACCATTGTATTGTCTTATTATGATCAATCGACAGAGGCTTCCAGTGTGTATCTTTCTTCTTGTCTTCCCCTTTTCTCCTACAAACACTCAAATCCCTTCTTGTCCAAGAATCCCCCAACATAAGCCCAAAGCTTTATGGAAAGTTTCAAACTTCTCCCTAGGTAGAGCCTTTGTGAAAAGGTCTGGAATGTTCTCCTGTGTGGGCACAGATTCCAAACTGATACCTATAGTAGAGAACCTCTCCCTGAAATAATGATAGTGCACCTCAATGTTCTTAGTGTGAGCATGGAACATAGGGTTCCTTGCAATTGCCAATGCGCTCTGATTGTTAATGAAGATGGTGGTGGAAGAAGACTGACCAACACCCAAATCAACTATAAGGCGTTTGAGCCACACACACTCAACAGTTTCTGTGAAAGCTTCCCTATATTCAACCTCACTACTGGAAATGGCCATAGTAGGCTACTTCTTGCTCAACCAAGATATACATGAGCTACCTACTATGAAGCAAAAGCCACTAGTGGACACATGCATGTCATACAAACTAGCCCAGTCAGAGTCAAAAAAGCATGTAAATTTGGCAGTATTGATCCCCCCTTGGGATAAAACAATCCAAGTAGTCAGGTACCACTCAAGTAGCGAAAGATGCACTTAACCGCTTGCCAATGCTTGACACTTGGGCACTGCATAAACTTCTTCATCTATGAGATCGAAAACTGAACATCTGGTTGAGTAATGCATAAGTAAATCAAGCATCCAACAACCCATTGATAGAGAACAACATCAAATGCATCTCCAACATCATGAAGACTCAATCTAAACCTATCTCCATAGGAGTGGGAATGGGTTTATAGTCGGTGAAAAAATTTCGACATTATCTGTTGGGCAAACGCTTCACCTTCCACGTAGATCATGCAACATTGGTGTATCTGGTGCGCCAACAGCATTTGGGAGGACAGTTAGCATGGTGGGTCTTGCTGCTTCAAGAATTTGATTACTCCATCATACATCGACCAGGGTCAGCACACGCTCTTGCTGACTTTCTCTCTTGGTTGGATTCTGGTGAGCCTCCGGAGGGAATTGATGATACAACACCAGCCATCTACGCAGCAGAGACAATACAGGATGATCAACAAGAATTATCGGTACCCTCCTCTTACTATGACACCTTGCTTCTGTTCTTGACTAGTGGATGTCTACCTGGTATGATTTCTTCCGCTGCTAGACGAAGACTAGCCACGTACAGTCGACGCTTTGGTTTGATTGTCGGACAATTATATTACATGGATCACTCCAGAGTACTACTCAGATGTGTCCCCCCACATGAAATTGCTTCAGTCATTACCATGGCCCATATTGCCCCAACGGGAGGACATTTCTCAGCGGATCTAACTCACCGGAAGATTCTCCAGAGTGGATTGTGGTGGCCCACTATGTATCGTGACGTGACCAAGTATATACAACAGTGTGACGAGTGCCAGCGTTCCGGTCAGCCTTTACAGCGACACTACTTCCCTCTCCAACCCATTGTGCCTCTGAAACCCTTTCAGAAATGGGGTTTGGATTTCATAGGACCAATTACACCTCCGACAACCGTCACCAATAACAGATATATTCTGACATGCACAAATTATGCAACTAGATGGGCCGAGGCATGGGTTCTCCGATCAGCCACAACGGTTGTAGTTGTTACATGTTTAATGAAGGATATCTTTCCGTGTTACGGGTTACCCTTGGAAATAGTAACTGACCAAGGTATGCACTTTGCAAATACCTTGATGCAAGTGCTTACGAAAACATTTCAGATTGTGCACAAATTCAGTTCTCCCTATTACCCACGAGCAAATGGACTTGCTGAGAGTACCAACAAATCTCTCTTAAACATCTTGAAGAAACTGGTGTTAGATTGCCCAGAGAGATGGGACCAATTTCTACCTGTTGTACTATGGGCTTATCGTACCACATACAAAGTGGCGACCGGAGCAACTCCTTTTAAGTTGGCATATGGATTGGAAGCAATTGCTCCGATGGAACTGGTGGTTCCCAGTCTGCAATGGCCCTTGAACGGAAGTTATTACCGGAAGAATCTTTCCCCTTTCGATTGGAGGTTTTTACGGTCCCTGGATAAACGTCTGGAAAGTTTCCTGGTGCTGCAGGAAGTGCAACTGAGACAAGCCAAAATCCACGATCGTTTCCTCAAAACCCCCGTGTTTATGGTAAACCAATTAGTCCTCTTCTATAACGCCAAATCTAATAGATCTGCCGAAAAATTTAAGCTGCGCTGGTTTGGTCCTTACCATATTACTGAACAAGTGGGACCCGCAACGTTTCGATTATCTACCCTCACTGGTCACCTTCTCCCTAAAGTAATTAATGGTTCGAAGCTTCGACCCTACTATCCGCCATCTACCAACTCATGAGGTGTCTTCGGTATTTTTACTCTTTTTCGCTTGTCACTTGATTTTCTTTCTTGATCTCCGTGTTTCGGTTGACCAACTGACCGTAATCCTTCCGTTTTCTTATCTAACCATGATTAATAGCTACCTCTGTGTTGTTTTTCTGTTAATGCATGCATGTCACCATTATGTCGGTATATTTTCAATATTGTGTTATAATTAGGGTTCTTGCCGCCTGATTTTTCCAGTATCCCTACTTAATCTTGTTCTTTCCATTGTTAATCGCTATTGTGTTTTTGTGTGTCTGCGACCAGTGTGTGCTTTGTGCTTTCGCTTATCTCTGAGTGCACCATGGAAGCTCTTGCGAACATAGTAACCTTCCGTGCGGGTCTCACTCCGGATGTGAGTGAGTACTTGCATGCTTGGGGACTTTTGGCCTTTGCTCAATTGCATTGGCATTCAGTGGAGGGTCATCCCTTCCATGCGCAGATCATCTCTGCCATCGCCGCCACGCCTGCTACCGAGCAGTGCTGGCCATTAACGTGCTTAAACCCCCGTATAGTAGTTACACTAAACACGGTTGCTGAGGTATTCCATCTCCCTCAGGAAGGGTTGGTCAATGGACCACTCCTTCCGATAACAACTATGAAGGAACTTTTTCCCGGGCACTCACCTAATGAGTTTTCCATTCTCTACCGCCTCGAGCCTGAGCGCACCGCACTGCAGTTTCCTGTAGCAGCGTTAAAGTTGCAAAAACGCACGCATGGTATTTCCAGGCCTTTTTACTTGATGATTGATACTGCCTCACAAGAGGGTGTCGATTTCACATCCTTTTTCTTCTGCGCATTCAACGTGAATGCTTAACGGTTACCAAACAACTCGCCAAGAACGATATGCCTCGTACCCGATTGCCCATCTCCTCACCTTTCTCCTTCCGGTTCTACAAGCCGTGCAAAAGCCTCCAATGGATATTGTGCTGTTACACGAGGAATCTACACAGATGTTGGAGAAGGACGATGACAAAGACCTTCTCCAATTTTTTCAGCATAAACGAAGACGTATTAGCCCATCGCAAAGCCAGGTGCAGGGTTCTAATGCGGGTCAAGAAGTTGACCTCTTTCATGACACCGCCACTTCCTTACAAGTAGAATCTGTCCCGCCTTCTCCTAATCAGCAGCCCGACAAGGACATTATTATGGAAGATGTAGCTGAAGTCTCATCGCGGGAGGAATCTCAGCAACTGAATGATGAGGTTGTGAAGGTGATAGCGAAAGCTATTGTTGTTACAGACTGTCAATCTCCTTCTTCACCAACCTTAGACGCCCAAGCAGATGCCGTCAATCAATTGATTGGAAATGCAGAGGCAGTTACCGAAGCCGCCTTGTCAGTACCACAGATTGAGACCGGAATAGTTTTGGTTCTGACTGCCCTTATCCCTCTTCCTTCTCCAACTACCATTCCAGATACTGCTGCTGTTCTTCCCGTTGCACGTTCAACTGCCATTCGTGAGGCATCAACCCATCTCCTCTACTCTCCCGACTACTCTCCACCCTCCTCACCTCATCTGCTCTCTGCCTCATCATCACAGCCTCCTCCTTCTATTCCCCCCCCCCAATAGTAATGTTCACTGAATTGGCATCCATGGGCCAATTACTTATTCAATTCTCCCAGTACTTGCCCCTCCAGATGAAGATGGCAACTCAGACTCTTCAACAGGAGTTGCAGCATAAGGTCGATATCTTGGAAGCTGATATTGCATCCCTTCAAGAGGAAGTGCTCGCTGCGAAGGCTGAGACCAGTAACTGTGAAGAGCGGATTCATCTTTTACAAGCCGAATTGAATGAGAAGAATGTTCTCCTTGTTGCTCGCGATGAAGAAATTTCTCAATTGGAACAAATGGTACGTGATAAAGAAGATGCTAGGGTAGCGCTAGGAAATCTGCTGGAGGATACACGTGCGGATCTTGCTTTGGTGGGGCAAAAAGGACAGGAAATGGTAGACCTTGTTATGCAGAACACTGAAGAATTAAAGAAGGTGTCCGAAGAACTTTTTTAGAAAAGTCATGATTTGGAAGGCAAGATTGGCCTGACTGTTTAGTTAAAGAAGTAACTTACGGGTGTGCAAAAGGAGAGAGAAGACTTTTACAAGAAGATGCAATTTCAAGCTCAGGAACTGGAAAGAAGAGAAAAGCAGTTAGGTGTTCAAGCAGACAGGCTCTCTCGAATTGATGCAGATATAACAGAAATGAAGTTGCGATGAGATGCTGCTCTGGCCAATGATTTTTATCTATACGAACCTGTTTTGGAGACTCAAACCGAATTACTTATCAGCCAGGTTATAGCTTCCAGTTTTGTTAGAACTGATGCACAACTTATAGAACCAGCTATTTTGAAAGATATGCTAGATTCCCTCAAGCAGAAGATTACCCGTACATTTAAATTAGCTCGGACTATGTATATTCAGGGAATCATAGATGAACCTTGATTTTGTAATCACCATTTTTGGGTTCGAGTCCACCGTGCATGCCAGTGTAAGCCATCGAAAAGGAACTCATACTTTTGTAATATATACTCTGAAAAGTCACACGCATGATGTAAAGGCATAGCGCAAAGTTGTAACCCTTGAAAAGATTAATGAAAGAGTCGCGTGGAGCAGAAGGCATAGTCATCGGACTGTTCGTCTGGGCGAGAGCCAGAAGCGAAGCGCTGTTGTCGAAACTCTGTGTAATTCTGAGTCTATTGCCAGTTCTGTTTATTACGTTAAATCATTACGTGAATTTAATGAAATACTAAGTAAATTGATTAATGTGATAAGTGAAGAAGTATATACAGTTAACTGTTTGGTGTGGAAGTGTGTTGAAGAACGTATGCAAAACAGTACTGAGAAGATAATCCAGTTTAGCGCGTTGATTCAATGAAGTAGTACACACTTAATCTATAGATTTGGGAAAATACAAATAGGGCCTCTGTTTACAGACCCCTAACCATCCCAAGAACCTAGATTGAATTAATTTTAAACAGATAACTTAATCCGAAGTTTAAGTTTAACATTACTCTTATTCTATGATTCTAAAAATGATTGGGTTGTAGGACAATTCAAACTCCAGTGGTTCGGTCCATAGCAGATTTTGGTGAAACTCGATCTAGTAACTTTCCGGTTGGAAATGTTGATCAGAGCCCAGATTAAAAATCTAGACAATGGTTCAAAGTTGCATCATTTCCACTTGCCTTCCACATCCATCATTATAGTCTCATCACCCCTGTTTACATGTGTTTGCATGATAATTATGTGCATCACCACAATGTGCATTCATCATTTCATTTTCCATCCAAATAATGACGTTGTGATGCCCTCTAATTGTTTTAAATCCCCTCGCAAACATTCAGACATTCAACACTTTGTGATTGTGCTTTTGTATGTCTCTATTGTGCTTTGTGTTCATGTTTTGTGTTGCTATTTGTCACCATGGATGTAGTTGCCCCTTTAGAACCTCTTATGGGGATCAAGATGGATGACATGTAGGCTTTCTTATAGCCTGACCATCTCAGCACCTTCTGTCCCCTGGAATGGGATGCAATAGCTGCTCATCTTGCTGCAGAGAGCATTATTCAAAATATAGCCATCGAACCCATGAACAGAGCTCATTGGACCGTTCTTTTGAATGGCCAAGAGCTTAGTATTACTGCCATAAAAGTAGGACAACGATTCTTCCTTCCCACTAAAGGAGTAGCCACTGTTCTGACAATGTCCCACTTTGCTATTGAGTAGCTTTTTCCTCGGCATAGCTCTAACGAGTATGCCATTAGCTATAGATCGGAACCTGAATGCTTCATCTTACACTTTTTGGTCCTAGCCCTTAACTTGTAGCACTGCTCCTACGACATCTCATGCCAATTCTACTCCCTTGTTGTTGCGGCCATTACCTAATCTGTTAATTGGTCGTTAATACTATTTAACCATATTCATAGAGAATCCCAAACTATAGTATGATAGTTGGACGTTGACAACTGCCCAAAAATTCATGTTTCCTTCCTCCTATCCATTTTATTCCCAGACAGATTTCCAATTGGTGCTTGCATCATGTTGGTTCCATGCTCCTTTGCTCAGCAGACAATTCCATTCACTGAAGACAAAGAGGAAGAAGAAGATGAGAGCATCAATGTTCTTTTGCATCGCCCTTGACATCGGCACATTGTAGTTTCTTCATCCTCTTCTAGTGCATCTCATGCCGAGTCCCACCACCCCTCTCCGCTACATTCTCCTTCCCCCCTTGAGAATACTTCAGAACCTATGCCTTCTATTGAATTTGACGTGGAAATGACAAGGCCACTAGACTGTACGAAAGCAGAGTCCTCTGCTTTGCCTCCCCCCATTTCCCCTCCACCTATCTCTTCACCCCCTACCCATCATGAGGTGATCATGTCATCAAGAGCTGTCTAAAACTAGTTGCTAAAGAGCCAAAGAAGAAAGACGTCGGAATGGTTGTTGCAGAGGCCTCTACATCGAAAATTGAGTTTGCTAATCTTGTGTAGGAAGAAGAATGGGCATTTACTACTGTTTGCAATTTTGACCCATCTTCTCATGATCAGTGCATGTTTGTAGTAGACTCAAATGTTTGGTGCTTTGATAGTGGGGCGACCAAACATATTACCTCGCAACATAATTTCTTCTCTTCACTTGAGCCTGCCCCTATAGGAAATACTGTTACATGCACCAACAACTCCTCCTATCCTGTTATGGGAGTTGGTAAGATCATTTTGACTACTACTGATGGTAGTTCTTTCACTTTGTCACATGCTTTGTTTGTGCAAGGGATCAAGAAAAATATGTTATCAGTTTCATTGCTTTTGGCATTTTATGTCGTGTGTTGTATAAGCTCATAGACTATGAAAGATCTGTAAATGATTTGGCATGTGCAGTACATGATTCTCAAGCTATGTCAGATGCAAAGCTTTGGCATGCATGCTTTGGTCATTTGAATTTTGCTAGTTTGCTACACCTACAGAAATCTTAAATGGTGTCCTCTTTGCCCAAACTTGAGGCACTTGGTAAACATGTATGTGAAGGCTATATTTTGGGCAAAATGCAGCATTCTTCCTTTCCAAAAGATGGTTCGGTTCGGGCTACTCAAAAATTGTAGCTTGTACATAGTGACGTTTGTGGTCCTATGCAGACACTTTCTTTTGGGAAGTATCTTTACTTAGTGACTTTCATCGATTGTTTTTTCGGGCATGCATGGGTATATCCATTGAAGGCAAATTCTGAAGTGTTTATGTGCTTCAAATAGTTTCTAGTTTTGGCTAAAGATCTGTCAGCATGCAAAACTGCACCCTCTGTTCTGATTGAGGGGGGAATATATGTCTTCTGATTTTAATGCATTTCCGGTTGAAAGTGGGATAAAACATCAGTGTACAGTGCCCTGTACACCTCAACAGAATGGAGTTGCTGAACAAAATAATAGGTCACTCATGGAGATGGCGAGGTGTATGGTCAAGAGTCAGGCTTTACCACATAGTTTCTAACTTGAGGCTGTTATGTGTGCAACATATGTATTGAACAAGTGTCCCACTAAAGTGTTGCACTCTATCACTCCATATGAGGCTTGGCATGGTCGCAAGTCATCTATTTCTCATCTACATGTTTTTGGTTGTCTGGCATATGCATTAGTGCCTAAACAACATCGTAGAAAAAAGGATGATAAAGCAATAAAATGTATTTTTGTTGGGTACATTTTTGAAAATAAAGGCTATCGTCTGTTAGGTACTATCACTACTGGTGAAATCCATTCAGTGTGCTCCACTAGGACAATAAATCCACCTCACAATAATCTATCTATTCTCTCCTTAATCTATTGAGCATAGTTAGGATTCATGCAAAAACTCTGTTGCTTGACTAGTTGGGCATCCGATTTCAAGACAACCCGGTGCTAGTAAATTCGGGGATCTAATCCCTTCATGACTCTATAGTCCCAAGCAAAGACATCTATAAAATTCTTTTAATAAGTTTAGTAGATCCTCTTGAAAAGTAAGAATCAGGCCAGCTTTGATTTTACCCACATGTGGATTGACTTCATAACCCAGGTGGCAAGTCACTAACTGGTCTTCTGACACATAAAATTGCCATGTTGTAGAGGGATCATCCGCGGATTGGAAGAGGTGTTTCATATCCATAGGGTCCAAGAGTTCTTGAGTCTCACTAACAACATCATCCACAAGTGGTTGTACTATACAAGTTGCCGAAGACCATTGATCCAGCACCTATTGTAGATCTACCGTTCCCCGGGAAAGAAAATCCTAGTTGGGAATCAAGAAGGGTTCCTCTTCATCATCAAAAAATCCATCTAACATGTGCACAGGTTCCGCTACATAGGGTCATGCATGAATCTCACAGGGATTCATGTCATCTAAATGAACCACATATTTACGATGGTTGCATTTAAAGATGAGTTTGTGTGAAGACCAGTCTTGCAAAATTCTGGCTTGCTTAAGCCAAGGTCGACTAAATAGTAAGTTATAATCCAAGCTTGATTTAGGTAGGTCCATAACAATGAAAATCATTTTAAAGATTAAGCTCTATAATGTGATAAGGTTCTTACGTACTAATCCTACGAGATGAATTCTCAACTGATCGACCATGCGTACAAAAAAATTAATAGGTTCAATGTGATTCCAACCTAGCTTTTTGCAGATGGCCAGAGTGGCAATATTAACTTCTGACCTACCATCAATAAGGAACTACGAGATTTTATGATTTTTAAACCAAATAATAATTAAGGGGATTGCGTGATCGACCATGGAATCAGACTCTGGATGAATAGTAGACATGGTTGCTGCCCAAGTTGAACTTGAATCAATTTGTTGCTAGAACTGTTGTTGGATGCTAGGAACTAAGGTTAGTAACTCTCCCAGTGGAATGGTAATCAGAGCCTTAGCTAAAATATCTCATGCTACATTGTGATTAGGCAATCTCGTGCGGTTTCTAGTGAGGGTCAGGGAAAATTGGTCATTCCTATTTAGCCCACTTGGATGCTTTAACAAATTTTTGTTGTTGCTCCTTTAAACCTGGATCGAACACTTGTATAGGTGGATGGAGTTTTTTGCCTGATTGGGTCTGCACTGTTTCCATTTGAGTATCTGCTACCGTAATGTAGACCATATTTGCCATCAGACTTTGCCTATCTTTTTTCCTTACAATGAAGACGTATGTAACCTACTTCCCTGTAAAAATGACATCGAGGTGGAGGTAGAGCTATACTACTAGTCATATGTTCTTGGTTCCACTGAGGTTGACCAAAATTTCTTGTCCGAGATATCTTGTAATTGGTGTAAGCAGGGTATGCTAGATTTCATAGATGGGGTGGTACATAACTGGTTGTTGGTTGTCCTTGTTCTTAAAGAACTGCATTAATGGCTAGCTTGCTTTGTGTTTTTGCTTTGTACGAACATGTATCTATTGAGTGACTAGCGGTATCGCAAATGGCATAGTAGACTTGATTAAGGGCACAGTTGGTCACCACATGGTCATGATTTTTACATTTTGTACAATAAACCTACTTCAAAGCATCATCACTTTTACTTTTGTTGGAATTCAACCACTCCAAGTCTTCAGTAAATCCACAAACTTTATTCTCCAACTGTAATGCCATTGCTATAGCTACATCTAATGTCGTACCACCGCACCACGAATGATCATCATCTATCTTAAATCAAGTTTTAGATTGTTAATAAACCATTGAGTAATAACGTCATTGGGGAGATTTGCATGGTCTAGTGACAACTGTCGTAAATGTGTGTGAAACAAAGGAGCATAATCCTGCATGCTCTGATGCATTTTCTACCTATTATTTTGTAAATAATCAAATATCTCAGCAACATTCTTCTTCAATCTGAAATGTTGGAGAAATGCATTCTTTACATCTTCATACCATAAAAAAAGATTAATGTCAAACTTTTTTTAATATAAAGGAAGTTCGGCAATAGCCTACTCTCCCGGACTTGAATTAAATTAAGAAACAAAGGTACAATAGAAGGGGACTAGTGCCCACGGGACCCCCCAAATCCCACAAAGCAGGGGAAACTTGATTGAATCCTAGGTTGCATTACAGAGAAGGTTAATCACCCTCTCATCGCCCTCATGCGGGGCCCACTTGGGTTTGAGCTTGTTGTTGATCAAAAGGAGAACTTGATGGTGTCTGAAGGGGGGGGACTTCTTACTGTTAACGATCCTTAGACAACGTGCTACTTCATTAACTAAGGTGGATTAAAACACTATAGCTTTGTATGCTGGATCCTCTAGGTTGTTCAACATTGTGTAATTAATTTCAAAAGTGCACATGTGCACATCTCAAACATCACCAAGAAAGCTACTGAATTTTCCATACATGAGTCCTACAGTGGATTGCCTTCACTGACCTCCCTATTGTCGTTGTTGCTGCTCATCTTGTATATCGCCATGGGTTCTTCACTTAAATCTACTGGTTGTTTTGGTTCATTGATGTTTATTGGTTCTACTGGTTTGCGATTAAGAAACAAGCTTTTCGAATTTAAGTTTTAATCGACAAGTTGGATACTACTCTTCATATATGAAATCAGAGTAAAGGGCCTTCCTTTCGCCCCAAAACTTTGGGAATTCTTCTTTGATGAGTTGTTCGATAGGGGTACCTAGCCCTTGGATGCTACCTACAGGTCTATTAATATCTTCACTAGCTTCGTCTATCATTTTGGTGGACGTCAAACTACCGCCGAACATGATATCGAGACTGAACACCAAACCACCATCTAAAGGCACCAAAAACAGACTGATAAGGAATTTAGGCCATTAATTTTTTTTCCTCATCTAATTAGGGGAATTCATCCTTTCTCGTCTCAAGATATGTAGGTGAAGGTGTAATCAATGCCTTTCTATCCTATATATTGAACTTGTGAAGTACTTTGGATATGTACTCATTGTGAAAAAAATATATGCATATCCTACTCCTATCATGAGTAATGTGCATGCCAAGAATATCTTTGGCGTCCCCCAAATCCTTTATATCAAATGTCTCACTCAACTTCTTCATGCAAAATGATAAGTCATTAGAGGATTTCCTTGCAATCAATATATTGTCGACATAAAGTATCGAGCATATCAATCTACCATCTGGGTTTACACAATGATTATCATTGCTTCTAGAATAGCCTTGAGACCTCATAAAATCATCAAGCTTTTGAAACTATTGTCTACAAGATTGTTTACCTCCATAAAAGCTCTTCTTTAACTTACAAAATAGACCCTCCTTGCCAGGAACTGAATAACCCTCTAGTTGTTCCATATAGATCTCTTCTATAAAATCTCCATGCAAGAAACCAATTTTCACATCCATTTAGAATATATCTAAGTCCTCTCTTGCAATGAATCTAAGAAAAATGTGTAGTGTGGTCATCTTGACTATTGGAGAGAATCTTTCCTCACAATAGA
Organism: Ceratopteris richardii; assembly: GCA_020310875.1. NCBI lineage: Eukaryota > Viridiplantae > Streptophyta > Polypodiopsida > Polypodiales > Pteridaceae > Ceratopteris > Ceratopteris richardii. The sequence goes on along the minus strand of CM035419.1, from coordinate 25,192,735 downwards.
CACCCTATTGTTTCTTAAAACCCTTTGTAAATATTTGTTCTTTATACTTTGGATAAGCACTATCTAATGGTAAGTCGGTGTGAATGCAAGATATATCCTCATTCCTTAAATGCTACGCCCTATTCGATGATGGATTAGAGAAGCATTATATATCCCTAGGAACGTTTGTTCAGATGATGATGAGAGAGAGGGGCACACCCCTCTCTAATCTACAATCCTAAAGACCAACACAACACAACGTTATATACTCTTGTAAGTACCAATTAACCTCTACTCATTTGTAATATGTGAGTCCCCCCACCTAAGAGTCCAAACCCTTTGAGGTATCCTACAAAAAACTAGAAATTATGACCACCACGTGCTAGTGAGATGACTCTCCTCCCAACCGTATGCTTATATACATAGCTGCTCAAATCAACGAGGACCACAAATATAACTAGAGTCCACAAGTGCATGTCCAATCTCCTCCACTCCTTTCATACCTTCCACTAGAGTCCACTAGTGGTTGTTGTACTCACCTCTTGAGTTAAGTCTCCCTGGACTCAAGTTAACTCACCTTAACTTGAGTTAGAAGGCTCTAGAGCTCCTTGGGCAAAACTCTCTCTTCATGCTCCCCATGGGAGTTGAACCCAAGACCTCCTCCTTCACAACCATGAGACTTAACCACTAGGCTAAGTGGATTACTTGAATATGAGAGCACATGAACTTATGCTTGAGTCTATTCTTGAGATCTTTGGTCCTACAGACGAGTGACCAAACGGTGTCTGATTTCATATCTGTCTGAATCGCCAAAACCCTTAGATCATAGACTTATTTTATTACATTCTTCCCCCCTTGGAAAATATTTTTGTCCTCGAAAATAAAGCTATATATAGTAACTATAGGCAACCCCCGAGCCTCATGTTCCAAAATTGGAAGAACATGGTCATGTTCTAAAACTGGAAAGTGTCTCATCTCTGTGGTGGCATCCTTGCCCAAATGATTCAAAACACTATCTCAAGTTGCACTTTGATGAACTGGACAAAGTACAAACTAGTGAAAGAATAATAAGGGTGGATCTAAAAACATTCTTGGCCAATTCACAGTTTCTGAATGTGCGATCTAGGCACAAACATGTGAACTAGGTGGATTCAAATTACTAGTCCATTTCTGGGCATGACTGGTGCATGGACTTAGTAACGAAGGTGGGGATTCTTATCCCTCACAAGACTTTGAGAACTTTTGATTCACTCGAATTTGTTTTGGAGATCTTGAAGCTTGGTTGTCCCAAACATCTAACTTAGATGTTTATACAATGGTTTACTTTGATCCAATAGTTACTTGATTTTTTGACCCGACTAGAGGACTACTTTGTCCTTATGAGTTTAAAAATCCTATGTAAACTGTAGGAGAAAGTTTACCATTTTCTTTGGATAAACCTTACTATATCTTGACCAAGTCAAATTCTGAAAATTGTCCAACTTAGGACACTTTTCTCAAAGACGTGCTAAAAGTTCTTGGGAATTGTCAATCTGCTGAACAATTCCTAACTTCTCTATTCTGAGAGTATACTGAACTCTAGAAAATCTTTTATGCTATAACTTGAAGCAAACTCAAATAAATAAGTCCACTTAGACTTATTATCTTTTAAAGATTGAAAAGGTTCTTGTATATAACATCTATCTAGGATGTTTAGTTTTAGTTATCTAATTCTAACCGGCTAACCCTGGTCTTTTGCAAAAGGAATCAGATACCATATCTAAGTCAAATCCAAAAGATTCAGAAAGCAGAAAGAAATCACTAAAACTCTGTACAACCAATTCAAACTTTGAAGATACATAAACTTGCTATGAGCCAAAGTCTAGATGACTCGGGACTTTAGCTTCTCAAAGATTTGTTTCAACAGGATATTGAAGCATTTTTTCTATCTTTAAGAGAAACAATCCGGATTCTCAAAAAGATTAAGAGAAAATAAAAAACATCATCCAACCATGGTAACCAATATCAGTGTGTCGACCCACTGAGGTTCTATTGATGAGTTTTTTTACTCAAATAATGCTTCACTTGAGACTAAGTTAAGATCACATTCAATCTTTCTGACTCCTTACTGGGAATGCAATTCTTGTGCATTTCTTTGAGTCAAAAGAGTAAATATACCACGTTATACTAGGAGCTTGATGCTTGACTTAGTCAATCAAATCCTTGATTGAAAAGATCAACTCAAAATCAAAGTCCAACTTCTTTCAGAAATTTATGAAATATTTCTGAATTAACAACACTTTATCTTGAAGTGTTTTCAAGAAGATCTTGGAAGTTACTTACTTCATATCTTCTTACAAACTTGATCTTGAAGTATCTTGAGATCATATTTTATTCTCCTTGAATTAAAACTTATCCTTGGGAGTTTTAATTCCCTTTGAAGATCAAATCTTACTTCAAGTTTTATTCTCAAACCCAAAGAAGATGATGATGCAAGGTTTCCATGAAAGCTTGCCTAGCTCTGTTACCAATGCAACAAACTAGAAATTACGACCACCACATGCTAGTGAGATGACTCTCCTCCCAACCTTATGTCTATATATATAGCTGCTCGAATCAACGAGGACCACAAATGTAACTAGAGTCCACAAGTGCATGTGCAATCTCCTCCACTCCTTTCATACCTTCCACTAGAGTCCACTAGTGGTTGTTGTACTCACCTCTTGAGTTAAGTCTCCCTGGACTCAAGTTAACTCACCTTAACTTGAGTTAGAAGGCTCTAGAGCTCCTTGAGCAAAACTCTCTCTTCATGCTCCCCATGGGAGTTGAACCCAAGACCTCCTCCTTCACAACCATGAGACTTAACCACTAGGCTAAGTGGATTAGTTGAATATGAGAGCACATGAACTTATGCTTGAGACTATTCTTGAGATCTTTGGTCCTACAGACAAGTGACCAAACGGTGTCTGATTTCAGATCTGTCTGAACCGGCCAAACCCTTAGATCATAGACTTACTTTATTACAGATCCTAGTCATCCTAAAGAAATATGAGATTGAACAATAATAGTTCTCCCAAATTAATGCATAGAAGGATTTTATGAAAAAATCTCATTATCAATCTCATTATGAAAGAAGCCTAGGACTTGCAATTGAGATGGTAATTTTGGGTGTGGCTTCCTCTAATCCACCACTATGAAGTGGCCAATTTGATACTAAGATATCTTATTGGAATGAAGGCTATGTGTTGTTTTCTATATAGATGTGATGCATTTGTTTTGCGATGTAGAGACTCCAACAATGCTCGATTCATTGACAACAAGAATTCTGCATCATTCAGTCTACCATGCAAAGAACAAGCATGTTGAGAACTTTATCACTTTATTCATGATTTCTTATCTGTCATGGGCATTTTACTTGACAAGGCCCATATTCAAGTAGATATTGGGTATGCTTTGAGTTGGGTCCTATTGGTAGATAGCTTTAGGGGCGATTGTCACTTGATGGGTGTCACATGATTCCTATTTCCTCACACTCCCTAGTATATTGTATAGCATGCCTATCACCTTGGATGTATAACTAATATAGAAAAGATTATCCTTTCTCATTCTTCACTTCTTTTATTTTTTAGAACCATTTCAAATAAAAGCTATAGTGACTTGGTAAATGCACACCATGTTTTGACCACCTATTGTGAATCCTATGCATTTAAGGGAATCACTATCTAGACTATGTCCTTTGTGTTTCTATAGATCAATATGTGATACTATGTAGGTCATCAAAGGCATCCTCTAAAGAAAAAAATATGTTATGTGAGGATTAGGAATGCTCAACTCCCCTTTAGTTTAGGGAGAGGCTAGAGTTGAGAATTCCATGTGCCATCCTTTTTTCCAAATCTAGTTTCATTCTAAGATATCTTATTGGAATGAAAGCTGTACTTTCTTTTTTATATAGATGTGATGCATCCATTTTGGGATGAAGATACTCCAAAAATGATAGATTCAAATGGTGGTAATGATCCCCACTTGGGATAAAATAACCCAAGTAGTTGGGTACCACTCAAGTAGTGAAAGATGTGCTTAACCATCTGCCAATGCTTGAAACCTGGGCAATTGAGAGACAAAAAACTGAATATTATGCAATCAAAATATGATGCTATTATGAAGAATGGTACATGGTCTTTATGTGATTTGCCTCTAGGCAACAAGGCCAGTGACACTAAATGGGTATACAAGATAAAGTGTAAGCCTGATAAAACAGTTGATAGGTATAAAGCTAGGCTTGTTGCAAAAGGTTATGCTCATAAGAGAACCGGTTATGAGCATCAATTGGACATTAAAAAAGCATGTTTGAATGGTGACTTATGAAATAGTGGATATTTCAAACCTTTGGTTTTGTGTAGAAAGGGCATAAAAACAAAGTGCGGAGGTTGAAAAAGGCATTATATGTTTTGAAGCAAGCACCACCTGCTTGGTATGAAAAGATACATGCCTACCTTATTGCACATGGTTTTGAGAATAGTCCAACTAAGAGCATCTTATATTTTAAGTGTGTAGATGATGTAATTTTGATAATTGTTGTGTATGTTGATGGCACGATGCTCATTGGTCCTAATGAGAAGCGTATTGCTGAATTTAAAGCTAATTTGCATGCCTCTTTCAAGATGTCAGATTTGGGGCATTTGCATCATTATTTGGGCATGCACTTTATGCAAGTTGATGAGGGAATGGCTTTGTGTCAAATAGAATATATTGACACACTATTGCAATAGGTTTGCAATATATTGAGTATTGCAAACCTATTGCCACTACTATGGAAATGGGTTTATGGTTGAGTCTTCATGATGTTGGAGATGATAGGGACGAAAACTCCTAAAGAGGGAAAAAATACCCATGTGGTCCTAAGTATGTTCATACACATCACTACTGAAATATATCAACAGTATTATTGAAGAGCATACCAGCAAACGTTTTGGGTATTCCGATCAGACTCAAGAATGCTCTAATTGCTATAGAAGTAAGTGCAAAAAGTGGTGCATTCTTTGCCTAAGCCTCTCGTTCTCCTTAAGACCCAAATTATCCTCAAATCTCAAATATCTCTTCCTAGAAACTATCGGTGTGTAAGTTACTATTGTTCCTTGGTATATAAATGAACTAGCATGCAATCCATGAAGTTGATTTCAATAGGAAAGGTAGACATCATTTAGTAAATTTTCTTAGCTCTCAAGACTTTATGCTTGTCACCACTATGTACACCTTCAACATACCTCATGATAGTGAGTGTCGTTTCATCCCATGTTAGTCATCAAGCAAGAATTTGTTATGCTCATAGTAAAGTACTCACCTTAAAGAGTATCCTCCTACAAATTTTGGCACTAGAAACTTGCTAGGCTCTGAGTTCCAAGCGATACAAGATCAGCAATAGAGATCATCTAGAGTGCTCCCCAAGATACTTGCATTCACAAATGAACTAGAATGTGGTGTTTTTTTGGGTTTTGTCACTGTCCAAGGCCACTAAACTCAAGAAAAAAAAGGGAATTTTTGTTTTTTGATGTGTTGATTGACCTAACCTACTTCCAAAATCTCTTCCTACCTCCTAATCCTAACTTCTCCTCTCCTATCCTAATCCTAGAAATTTGTCACACACACACACACACAAGGTGTATGAAGCAACAAGTGGGAGAAAAATCTGACTTGCCCAGCTACTAAATTTTACTCCCTTAAGATTACTACCTTCACAACAATGCTTTAACATCACGTAGGCACTTAAACGTAGGCCCATATCCCCAAAAATGGTGTCAAAACATTTGCATCTAGACTCACAAGGCCTTAGGGATTTGCGATGAAAGAGACTATACCTCAGTCATCAAGAAAATGTAGATAGTGGTGGTTCGATACACACATTAAATTATTAAACTAAGAGCTTGACCTGGTCAAGTGCATGGAAACGAGTGTGTGAATGATGGTTAATGTGGAAAAGGGACAAGTAATGCATGCAAAAATGAAACATCCACCTCACATGACACCTCTTACACAAAAGTGTGTATCGCAATACTTGGTGCAATAGCAGACACAAATTGAGTGATATCTCTCAGCTCTGATACCCAACTATGATCAACACCAAGTTCCTTTTGAAGATCTCAACGAGACACATCCAATACTAGTCTTTTTAACTTGATCGAACCTCTATGCTTAAGGCTATGGCAAAAAAAAAAGAATTGTAGGAATCACCTACTCTCACTATGAAACTTCCTACACTTCACACATACATAATAACAGTGTAAAGAGATGGGGAAGGGATAGGCAGCACCTTTAGGCAAGCATTCCACACCTCAAGCACACACATAAGCTCATGAAGAAGAAGTTACACAAGAAAGAAAAAGAAAATTCAAAAATTCAAAAAGTTAGCTCTTGATTATGGCCAAAAGTCTTTACAAAAGAGTCACAAGTGACTTATATACATGTCCCTAATTTTGGTCCCTTTACATCTAAGGCCGACACTTTTTCTAAAAATCACTAACTTCCTATTATTGTACGAGGATAGTATTACAATCCTCAAGATTCATGCATCTAGAGGACCTCTCTAGTGCATTTACAAGGCTTTCCCAAGTTTTATAGTGGATTTTGGGAAAATAAATTGAGCCATTTCTTGAACAAATTTGGGGTCCTTTTTTTGCTTTCTTCTTTTTTCTACTTCCAACCCTTTCTGCAACAGAGACTAGTTCTTTCTTTTAGCAACTCCATTTTGTTGAGGTGTATACAAAACTGTTCACTCATGTTTTATCCCATGCTCAACTAGAAATGCATTAAAATAAAAAAACATGATGTCCCCCTCAATCAAAACAGAGGGTGCCCAATTTACATGCTAACAGACTTTTCTTCATAACCAAAAAATGTTTGAAGCACATAAACACTTCAGACTTTGCTCTCAGTGGATATAACCATGGAGAAATCATCACTAGGACCATAGACATCACTATGAAACAAGTTGCAATTTATGAGCAACTCAGATTAAACCATCTTTTGGGAAGGATGAACACTGCATTTTGCCCAAATTACAGCTTTCATATTTCTACAGGCATAGCAAACTAGCAAAATACAAATGACCAAAACGTGCATGCTAAAGCTTTGCATCTGACATAGCCTAAGAATCTTGAACTACACATGGTGGATCATTTTTCCCAAAATTCAAAGGACATCATTTCAGATTTCTATAAGCATAGCAAACCAGCAAAATTCAGATGATCAAAACGTGCATGCCAAAGCTTTGCATCTAACATAGCTTGAGAATCTTGAACTACACATGGTGAATCATCCATAGAGTTTTCATAGTCTATGAGCTTATATAGCACATGACATAAAATCTCAGACACAATAATAACATTGCCATTTGAGAGATCATGAAGTGTACATCTGTCATCAACAAATTTGACAACCAAGCCAATCTTGGCTAATGCTCAAACTGGCAATAGATTTTTCTTGATCCCTAGTACATACAAAGCATCTAACAATGTAAAAGTACTACCATCAACAATAGTTTGAATGATCTTATCAACTCCCATTACACGATAAGGAGAGTTGTAAGCACATGTGATAATATTCTCTATAGGGACAGGCTCAAGTGACCTCAAGAAACTATGATATTAGATAATATCTTTGGTTGCCCCACTATCAAAATACCACACATCTAATTGTACTCTTGACATAGACTACTCACGAGAAGATTTTTCATAGCTACATATAGTAGTAAATTCCCATTCTTCATTTTGAGCAAGATTAGCATACTTTGTTTTAGGTGTAGAGGCCTTTGGAACAACCATTCTAGCATCTTTCTTTTTGCCTCTTTGCAGCCATTTTTGGACAACTCCTTTTGATATGATCGTTTCCCTTATATTATTTGCAATTTTTTTTGTTTCTTTTCTCATTTTTGTCTTCCTTTTTCAACAATTTAGCACTAGCAAATTTCTTCTTACTAATAGATCAGCTTCATTTACTTATGGTATTCTAACTAGCTATGAAATCTTGATCTACAACATGCATGATAGATTTGTTCTGCTTGGACTAATCTTCTTGCAACAAAACAAGGGCTATCTCCTCAAATGTTAAGGCATTTGGATTGTCTTTCATCATCAATCAAAGAGTAGAAGAAAAACTTTGACATGAATCTAGAATATTATTGAGAACAGTTTGCACAAGTGACTATCTAGCAAGACTTCATCAGTAGAAATCAATTCCTCTTTCAAATCTTTGATGTTTGTCAAGAAACTGTCCATAGAATCACCTTCATTCATATGCTTAATCTCCAAAAATTTTTGGAGATAAGCAACATGAGTCTCATTTCTTGCCTAGTATAAAGTGGTAAGTGTATCCCAAGCATCCTTTGTTGATATGTTTAGGTAGTGATGTGTGTGAACACACTAGGACCGCGGGGCCACCTTTTCCCTCTTTAGCAAGTTTTTTTTCCCTAGCTTGTATATACGCATATAGCCCTAACGAGTTACTTACCTTTGTACATTCTAGTGGTAATACATTCAATATTGTGTGTTATGCTCCAAGCTTCTTCTTCTTCCTTGTGTTGTTCGCGTGCTTCCACAGACATCTAACTCCAATAATTGGTATCAGAATAGGTCGTTGCTTCATCTAGGGCATCCTTGACACCCCTTTGGTCACAATCTCAAAATCACATGAAATTTGGTGATCATTCTCAAGGTGATCAGGATATCGAAATTGCTTCGCTATGTGGTGTTGAAATCACGATCTGAGCTTGTTTCGATCTTCGAACACGCTATTGTAGCACATGTGTAGGCTATTTTGTCTTTTTGTGTGAAAGATATATACAGGTTTTGGTTCGCCAATATAAGCATCTCAAAGTCTGCTACAGGCTTAGCAAAACTCGTCAGGGTAGTTCTGTTCAACTTTTTCAGATACACTTATTTTTTTGCATCATGGTATTTTAGTCAATGGCCATGGCTGAAAGCAGTGATGTATTTCGTATGTTGGTTGTTGAGGATAATTTGGATAGTACCAATTACCCATTGTGTGCTTATATGATGTGACATGTATTGGTTGCAAAAGGACTGTGGAACATTGTGCAGGGTGTTGAAAAACATCCTATTCCACCTGCAAATATAGGACCTATTGAAGCAGATGCAAATGGCATTAAAGATGCTGATATTCTTCAAATTCATGTTCGTGCTACGGTTTTTTCTGCACCTACTGTATAGCAGATTTTTTGGGATGGCAAAGATGCTCAAGCACATGCATTGATAGCCTTGTTTGTCAAACGTGCCATTATTCTTCACATTTTCTCCTGTAGAAAAGCAAAGGATGCTTGGGATATACTTGGCACATTATACTAGGCTATGAATGAGGCTCGTGTCGCTTACCTCCGAAAATAGCTAGAGAGTGAGCATATGAATGAAGGTGATTCTATGGACAGTTTTCTAACAAAGATCAAAGAAGGAGCAGTTGATTTGTGTTGATGAAGTTATACCAGATAGCTCACTTGTGCACAATGTTCTGAATGGTCTTCGTGATTCATATCAGAGTTTTGCTTCTACTCTTCGTTTGATGATGAAAGGAAATCCAAATGCCTTGACATTTGAGGAGTTAGTCTCTGTTCTATTGCAAGAAGATCAGTCTAGGTAGAACAGGTCCATTATGCATGTTGCAGATCAAGCTTTCCCAGCTAGCCAAAAGGGCAAAAGTAAATGGAGCTCATCTACTAGTAAGCAAAAATATGCAAATGCTCCACATTTGAAGAAGGAAGAAAAAGATGATAATAAATCAGAAAAGTGGAAATTCTTTTGTAAGTAAAGGAAATGATCATATCATAAAGAACTGTCCAAAACTAGCTACAAAAGAGGCAAAGAAAAAGGAGGTTGGAATGGTTGTTGCAGAGGCCTCTACATCAAAAATAGACTCTGCGAATCCTGTGCAGAATGAAGAATGGGCGTTTACTACTGTTTGTAAGTTTGACCCATCTTCGCATGAGTAGTATATGTCTGCAGTAGACTCAGGTTCTTGGTATTTCATAGTGGGACAACCAAACATATTACCTCACAACGTAGTTTCTACACTTCACTTGAGCCTGCCCCTACAAGGAATACTGTCACATGCGCCAACAACTCCTCTTATGCTTCATGGAAGTTGGTAAGATCATTTTGACTACTGCGGATGGTAGTTCTTTCACATTGTTGGATGCTTTATTTGTGCTAGGGATCAAGAAAAATATGTTATCCGATTTAGCTTTAGCCAAAATTGGCTTGGTTGTGAAATTTGTTGATGACAAATGTACAGTTCATGATTTGTCAAATGGCGACATGATTATTGCTTTAGGCATTTTATGTTGTGGGTTGTATAAGCTCATAGACTATGAAAAACCTATGAGTGATTCAGCATGTGCAGTACATGATTCTCAGGTTATGTCAGATGCAAAGCTTTGGCATGTATGCTTTGGTCATCTGAATTTTGCTAGTTTTCTATGTCTGTAGAAATCTGAAATGCTGTCCTCCTCTTTGCCAAACTGAAGGCACCCGAAAAACATGTCTGTGAAGGCTGTATTTTGGGAAAAATGGAGTGTTCCTTCTTTCCAAAAGATGGTTCAGATCGAGCTACTCAGAAATTGCAGCTTGTTCACAGTAATGTCTGTGGTCCCATGCAGACACCCTCTTTTGGAAGGTATCTTTACTTCGTGACTTTCATTGATGATTTTTCCAAGCATGGATGGGTATATCCATTGAAAGCAAAGTCCCAAGTGTTCATGTGCTTCAAATAGTTTTTGGTTTTGGCTGAAAATCTGTCAGCATGTAAAATGGGCACCCTCCGTTTTAATCGAGGGGGTGAATATATGTCTTCTGACTTTAATGCATTTTTGGTTGAATGTGGGATAAAACATCAGTGTACAGTGCCGTATACACCTCAATAGAATGGAGTTGCTAAACAAAAGAACAGATCACTCATGGAGATGGCAAGGTGTATGGTCAAGAGTCAGGCTTTACCACATAGTTTCTGGCTTGAGGCTGTCCTGTGTGTAGCATATGTACTTAACAAGTGTCCCTCTAAAGCACTACAATATATCATCCCATATGAGGCTTGGCATGGTTGCACTCAGGAAACTGGATGATAAAGCAGTAAAATGTATTTTTGTTGGGTATAGTTCTGAAAGCAAAGGCTATTGTCTGTATCATCCATAGACTAAACACAGTTTGGTTAGTCGTGATGTTGTTTTTCTAGAAGATGATATTCAGCCTTTACTTTCATGTACAAAGGAGACATCTCTTAGCTCCAAAGACATGTATGATACCTTGTTGACTCTTTTTACAGGTGGACAGTCTAGTGCTAGTCCTATTGAGGCAGCTTCTCAGCCTTTAAAGGTTTCATATGATGATGCTGATCATTCCATTTCTGATGCAGATTTGCATGATGCACTTGTTGATGAGAGAGCTGATATTGAGCAGGCAAAAACTATGTCAAAATGGCTAGTGCAAACTTTGCATGACAACAAATTAGATGCACCTCTATCATATCATACTCGTTCAGGCTCTCATAGTTCCTCTTGTGCATCAGATTGCTATGCTATGGCTGCCTCTAGTCTTTGTGATGAGATTGAGCCTGTTTTGTTTGATGAAGCATAAAATTCCGAACATTGGATGGTTGCAATGCAATCTGAATATGATGTTATCATGAAAAATGGTACTTGGTCTTTATGTGACTTGCCTCCTAGTGAGAAGGCCAATGGCACTAAGTGGGTATAGAAGCTGAAGCGTAAACTTGATGGAGCAATTCATAGGTATAAGGCTAGGCTTGTTGCAAAGTTTTATGTGAAGGAAAGAGGCATTGATTTTTATGAAACCTTTGCACCTACATGCCGAATGACTACTATTCATAGCATCTGTGCACTTGCAGCTCATCATGGTTGGAATGTACATCAGTTGGACATTAAAACTACATTTCTGAATGGTGACTTCCATGAAGAAGTGTATGTTTTTCAAGCCCATGGCTTTGTTTAGAAAAGGCATGAAAACCAGGTGTGCATGTTAAAGAAAGCATTATATGGTTTAACGCAAGCACCATGTGCTTGGTATGAAAAGATACATGCCTATCTGATTGCACATGGTTTTGAGAACAGTCCAACTGAAAGTACCATATATGTTAAGCGTGCTAATGATGTGCTCCTGATCATTGTTGTGTATGTTGATGACATGTTGCTCACTGGTCCTCATGAGAAGCATATTGCTGATCTTAAGGCTGATTTACATGCCTCATTTGAGATGTCTGATTTGGGGCATTTGCATCATTATTTGGGCATTCAGTTTATGCAGGTTGATGGTGGAATAGCTTTGTGTCAAACAAAATATATTGACACATTATTGTAGCGTTTTGGCCTTGAAGAGTGTAAACCTATTTCCACTCCTATAGAGACAGGTTTATGATTGATTCTTCATGATGTTGGAGATGCATTTGATGTTTTTCTCTATCAGTAGGCAGTTGGATGCTTGATTTACTTGTGCATTACTCGGCCAAATATTCAGTTTGTTATCTCACAGATGAGCAAGTTTATGCATTGCCTAGGATTCAAGCATTGGCAGGCAGTTAAGCGCATCTTTCACTACTTGAGTGGTACCTAGCTACTTGGATTGTTTTATCCCAAGGGGGGATCACTACCGCCAGTTTTACATGCTTTTTCTTACTCTGACTGGGCTGGTTGCTATGACACTCATGTGTCCACTAGTGGCTTTTGCTTCATGCTTGGTAGCTCATGCATACCTTGGTTGAGCAAGAAGCAGCCTATTGTGGCTACTTCTAGTTGTGAGGCTGAGTATAGGGTAGCTTTCCCAGTGATTGTTGAGTGTGTGTGGCTCAGATGCCTTATGGACGATTTGGGTGTCAGTCAATCTTCTGCCTCCACCATCTTCACTGACAGTTAGAATGCATTGGCATTTGTGAGGAACCCTATGTTCCATGCTCACACTAATCACATTGAGGTGCATTATCATTATGTCAGGGAGAGGTTCTCTGGTGGAGAGATCAACTTGGCATATGTTCCCATGCAGGAGAACATTGCAGAACTTTTCACGAAGGCTCTACCTAGGGAGAAGTTTCAAGCTTTCCGCAAAGCTTTGGGCTTACTTGCTTTTCTAATGGCATGCTTGACAGACAAAGCTATTAAAGCATGTGCCTGAGAATCTCTACCATACCAACAAAGTAAGTGCAACAGGAACTATAGCACAAATAGGAATTTGAAGATCATCATTTTCAACACCATTTACATCATCATCAATAACTATATTTGTTGGGTGGAGTAGGATGTTTTTCAACAGCATGCACAATATTCCATAATCCTTTTGCTACCAATAGATAACACATCATATATGCCCACAATGGGTAATTAGTACATCCAAGCTATTCTTGACATCTAGTATACGGAATACATCATTGCTTTCATGCATGGGCACTAACTAAATACCCTAATGCAGAAAAATGATTGTATCTCAAAAAGTTGAATAGAACCATCATGTCAAACTTTGTTAAACTTGTAGCAAACTTTGAGACACTTCTATTGGAAAACTAAAACTTGAATATATATTTGGTACAAAGGGATGGAATTTCTTGCATAGCCATTGCGATAGTGGATTCTGAGCTTGAAACGATCTCCATCAAAATTTCAATGCCACATAGAGAGGCTATTTTGAACTCATAATCACCTTGAGTATGCTCACTAGTTTTGGTGCCATTCTAAGACTATGAACAGAGGGGTGTCAAGGACGGCCTAGATGAAGCCGCGACTTGCTGTGATACCAATTATTGAAGTTTGAGGTATGCGGAAGCACGTGAACAACACAAGGAAGAAGAAGATCTTAGATCACAACACAACACTAAAAGAATTACCAAGTGAATGTACAAAGATAAGTAACCCGTTAGGGTTATAAGTGTATATACAAGGGTCGGGGACCTCCTAAAGAGGGAAAAAAGTGCCTCGACGGTCCTAAGAGTGTCTGCATACATCACTACCAAAATATATCAACATGTATTAGATGCATCTTTTAAACTAATTGCTGACTAGAATTTATATTCAAATAGTGGATAAGCTGAATTTTGAATAAATACCACATGTTGACTTACAATTATCTTGTTCATCAATGGATGGTATAATTGATAACCTTTACTCTCATTAGTATATCCAACAATTATAAATTTATTTACCTTCTCATCAAGTTTGTGACGTTATTGTGATGGTACTAGAGCATATATCAAACAATCAAATATGTGCATATGAGTAACCATTGGCTTGCACCCATTTGGATCCTCATAAGATATAATGAATCTCAATGCTTTTGTTTTTACAATGGTTCAATACATAGTTTGCACACATGGCCAATCTTATCCAAAACTTATCTCAAAGATGCTTTCATTTGACCATATATCATGTCATTTTGAAAAATATTATATTGTTGCACTCCATGATACTATTTTGTTGAGGTTTATATGGCATTGTACATTAATGAGCAATACCTCTTTCACAAAGAAAGGCATTAAATTCATGTGATATGTATCTATTGCCATGATCTCTGTGAAGAGTCAAAAGTTTATTGCCAAAAAATTTTCAACCATGGCTAAAAATATTTTAATGTAAGAGAATACCTTATTCTTTGATTTCATAGGATACACCCAAGTATGGATTGTTGTATCATCAATGAAGGTAACAAAGTAAACAGGCTTTGCAAAAGATGGAGCCTTGACTCAACCACATACATCACTGTGAACATGTTGCAAATTTTGCGTAGTATGTATAGTGATATCTTTAGGAAAAGAAGAACGATGCATTTTTCCAAGTATACAATCTTCACATGCATGCTTTTCAATGGAATCGAGTGTCAACAAATCAATAACCATATCCTTTTTCTACAAGTAAAGCAAACTATTGAAGTTCAAATGACCAAAACAAGCATGTCATAACTTTGGTTCAACCGAAGAAGTACATGTAAGCAAGGCATTAGAGGAAACTCCGTACATGTATCCAAGCAATACATACCATTGCATAAAGTCCCCAAAATCATAACATCGCCATTTCCAAAATTACAAATCATATATTTGTTATCAAGAGTGTACATGATGTCTCACACTACTAATAATATTGGACACATACAATGCATTCTTGAGAGTAACAATACCTTCATTTGTAGTCATAAGTTGAATTTCTCTAGCTCCAATAATAGGATAAGAAGCATTGTTTGCACATATAACATGTCCTCCCTTGGAAATGCAAAAAATATTTTGCACGAAGTGATATGATTTGAAGCACCACTATCAAAAGACAAATCTAAATCATCCTCATTCACAATTATATATGTAATGAAATGTAACAACACGTGCCCAAACATCATGTGCCCAAACATCTTGAGCAACATTCACTTCATCATTCTTTGCAATGGTTATATTCTCCATGAGACATGCCAGATTCTTTCTTCTTTTCATTATGTTTGGCAAGATTCTACATTCATCAATGGTATGCCCAAGCTTTCATTAATACTTGCATTTCTTCTTTTGCATATCACCATCAAAAGAGGAGAAAGTAGAAGAGGAAGGTCAAGGCTTTGGTTTTGATGAACCCAAAATTGAGCCATACTTGCTTTCACCCTTTTGTGTAATAGCAAGTGCTTGTGTTTCTTCAAGCAAACGACTTCTATTTACTCTTGATTGATCTTCTTGCAAAAGAAGAGAAAAAATCTCATCAAAATTATACATATTTGAATTTGCTTTTGCAACCAAATAAAGAATAGTGGCAAAAAAAGGTTCTAGCAATCCTTTTGAATAATATAGAAACGAGTAATGTTCGAAATTATTTCATCAATATTGCTCTTTCAAATCTTGATGCATGTAACATATATGTCCACCGATTCATTTTCAGCCATATATACATCTTCAAGTTTCTTTCTTAAGTAAGCAACTTGAAGATGTGAATGACTTCAAAAGAGGAGTGAAAACCTAACACACCTCATCAAAATATTATCTGCGTTGAACCTTGTACTTCTATGTTTCAAAACCGATTTGCACACTTAAAAGTGCGCGTGTACATGGATGTGAAAAACGGTAGATTGAAGAGCTAAATGTGCTCTCATATCACTATTGGGTTAGTGAAACAATGAGGAAAAATGAACAAAAGTACACAAAAACAAAGAAGGAAATCGATATAGCAAAAAACGTGATGGAAAGAACTCTATAGATGAATGATGAACAATGATCAATAATATGAGAATAAGTGAAGTGTGAGCTATATGTGAATCCCTACGTACTATCTACCACCACATATGAGTATATAATATATATATGGTTACATGTAGAAAAAACCTATAACCAACTCTAAAGTAAAACGTGATCATGTATAAGGAAACACTTCACATCAAAGCTATTCGAAGTACACATGTAACAAAATTCTTTGCCCCTGAAATATTTGTGGAAGTGACATGTATTTGTGTGTTCTTCGTCCGGAAATATTTGTGGAAGTGACATGTAATTTCACATAAACAATTTCTCCCTGCAACTGACATTTCCAAAGTACAATATCCTTAGTTATCTTATGATGTTTGCAAACAAGCATTCGTTATGCTGATTCATCCAGCTGGTAGAACTGATTAATTTGTGAACGAAAGTTTAATAAGAGAACTTCATACACAATACCATGTTTCAAAAGATTTGCAGTACTCCCTCTTACTAGATCAATAAAAATTACACACTTTTGAATTATGAAAATTCTTGATGCAACAGCAAATCGTTTTTGTTGACGTGATGTGTGAACAATCCGTCCCTGCAATTGACATTTTCAAAATTAAATACAATTAACCTATTTACAATGAGACTGAAGTGCCTAATGGAGGATAAAATCTGGCCAAAATTCTCATATAATGTGAGATGCTTGAGTGGGAAACCCCACACCTTTACCTAACCAGATTTGAAGAGGTTCGCATTGCAGTACTAGCTGTTACTAGATCAATAAAAATTACACACTTTTGAAGTATGAAAAATTCTTGATGCAACAGAAAATTGGTTTTGTTGAAGTGATGTGTACTTTCCAACAAACAATCTGCCCCTGCAATTGACATTTCCAAAGCTAAATACAAAGAACATATTTCCAATGAGACTGAAGTGCCTAATGGTGCAAAAAAACTGGCCAAATTCCTCATATGATGTAAGATGTTTGAGTGGAAAGCCCCACACCTTTTCCAAACCAGATTTGAAGAGATTCTAAGTCTCCTTACACATATTCCTCAAGCCAAAGCTCCGATTTACATAACCATGATACAATTTCTTCAGCTTCTAGAAGAAGCATTATATTCTGCATACAGTTGAAAGTGAACCCCTAGATATCAGTAGGCACACTTTAAACTACAACATCCATGTTATACAATAAGACTTCAAACAATTTTCAAGACACGATGCGATCAGTTGGCACTTTCTCTGCATCATCTGCATTATGCAATATCTTGAATTCTCGTGATGAAACATCAAGTTTATTATCAACTGATATGCACGGGGTCAAATAAAAAATACTGGCTGGTTTTGTACATGATCTTTGATGTTTGGGAAAAAAGGATGTCTATCAACATGTTAGAAACAAAAGCTTGAGCTTGTCATAAATGTTAAACCACATTCTAGCTCCTAATTAACATGCAAGAAGTTAAGCATGCCTTTTGTAAAACGTCAAAAAGCATTCCAAAATGAATTGCCCTTATGCCAGTGAGCAAGCACAACAGTATCTTTGTGAATCTCAACCTCAAAATATCATTCATTGAAGAAACTTTGAGTTGCACACGTGCTAGACATAATAGCATTAGACTCTGCCGTATGTTTCTCAGCTTGTATTGCATGTTGAAAAGCCCATTTACCAACATTCATATTTCCCCATTTTTGACATGCACCTAACAAAACTGACCAAAGCCCATTATGGAAAGTTGGCAATGTCTGTATTACTTGCATTACCTTGTCAACATTTCCTGATCGACCAAGAAGGTCAAGCATGCAAGCATAGTGTTCTAGGTCTGGACTAACGCCATTCTTTGAACGCATATCTGAAAAATATGATTGAGCATCTTTTATTTGGCCAGAACGATTGCAAGCACTAAGCATACAGGAAAATGTGGCTGCATTTGGAGACAGGCCCTCTTCATGCAGTTGTTTGAATGCAGTAAATGCCAATTCACTATCACCTTTCTGAATACATCCTGCAATGAATGCGTTCCAAGAAATAATACTCCGTCCAGGTAGCTCCTGAAGCACCTGTTGAGCATTTGAAAGAGCACCACACTTGGCATACATATCCACCAAAGAAGTTCCTAGTATAACATCACTTCCCAATAAATCTCGTCTTGCAATCTCATAATGAATTTCTTTTCCTTCATTGAGTGCTCCAACAGCACCACAGGCTTTCAAAATGGAGGTAAATGTCACTGAATTTGGGACAATTCCATCACATTGCATTTCTTTAAGACATTTCATTGCTTGTTCAACATCGCCGCATTGTGCATACCCTGTGATTAATGAATTCCAGGTGACAACATTCCGGGACAGGAGTTCCTCAAGCACCTTTCTAGCATTCTCAGTCATGTCACACTTACTGTACATATCCACGAGAGCATTGCCAACAAGGATACTATCTTCAAGCAATCCCCATTTAGCAACCTCTTTATGTATCCTTACCCCCTTATCAGCTGCTTTTATTGTGCCACAGATGTTCAAGATATAGAGCAAGATTGCCTGGTCTGGTAGGATGCCTTCACATTGCATCTGTTCAAAACATCTAAATGCTTCCTCAAACTCACATTTTCGGACATAGCCTGCAATCACTGCAAGCCAAGAACCCAGATCTTGAACTGAAAGCTTTCCAAGTAACTCTCTTGCTTTTGCAAGAACACCACACCTGGCATACATCTCCACTAAAGCACTTCCTAACACAGTTTCCTTTTCAAGAAGGCCTCGTCTCATAATCTCCTCATGCATCAGTTCCCCTTTTTCCACTGCACGTGCACTACTACAAGCTTTCAGAATACACGTATAGGTAATTGCATTGGGAAAGATCCCTTCATCATGCATTTGCATGAGACACATTAGCGCTTGCTCAGCTTTGCCATGTTGAGAATACCCCGAGATAAGAGCATTCCAAGAGATGACATCACGATCTACAAGCTTTAAAAGAACTTGTTGTGCTTTTTTGAAAGCACCACATTTCGCGTACATGTCCACAAGAGCATTTCCAAGTACTATATTATTTTCCAGTAATCCTCGCTTAAGTATCTCATCATGGATATATTCTCCCTTGTCAGCTGCTCCTATACTTCCACATGCATTCAAGATGCAAGTGAAAGTTACTGAATCTGGATAGAAACCTTCCTGCCGCATTTCTTCAAAACAACTTATTGCTTTTGCACCGTCACCCTGCTGTGCATATCCTGCAATCAATGCAGACCAAGTGATAGCATTGCGCTGGGGGAGGTCCTTCAAAACTCCCTGTGCTTTCTCAAGAGCACCACACTTGGCATACATGTCTACAAGTGCAGTACCAAGCTCAATGTTATTTTCCAACATCCCGTGCTGTGAAACCTCATGGTGAATCCATTCACCTTTGTCAATTGATTTTGTGATACCACATGCTTTCAAGAGGCAAATGAATGTCACTAGATCTGGAGAAAGTCCATCATGCTGCATCCGCTCGTAACAACTTAATGCTTCAGAACCTTTACCTGCATTTACATATCCAGACATGAGTGCACACCAAGCGTTGACATTCCGAGCTGAAAGCTCCTCAAGCACTTGTTGCGCTTTAGAAAGGGCACCACACTTGGCATACATGTTCACAACTGCATTACCAAGTATGGGATTGAGTTGCAAGAGCCCCTGTTGAGCAATCAGGTTATGGATCTTTCCTCCCTCTTCTACAGATCCCATGCTACAACATGCATTCAAGATATAGGTGAATGTCACTGGGATTGGAGAGAGGCCCTCACGTTGCATACGCTTAAAACATATGAGAGCATCTTCAGGTTGACCCTTCTCTACATATGCTGCGATGAGTGAAGTCCAAGTAAATGCATTCCTACTAGGGCAATTCTCAAAGATTTCCTCAGCTTTTTCAACCTCGCCACATCTGGCATACATGCTGATCAAAGCATCAGAGCATTTGTGAAGCAAACCCCTCTGGATAATGTCATCATATAATTTGCCACCCAAAGAAAGGTCTTTCATCTTTGCACAATTTCTTAGTGCGGACAGGAAGGCAGTGCGCTCGCCCTGATTCTGGCTCTCCTGAATTCGGCCTTGAGCAATCAGGAACTGCTTTCCAGTGAGCTCCTTGGCGATCCAAGATGAGCAACACAAGCCAAAAATCCATAAGGACCCCTTGCTGGGGATATGCTGGGAAAGAAACGAATTCAGAAAGCAAGAAAGAGGATCTGCAGATTTCTGCGGTGAGCAGGTTGCAGGGATCCTCCTCATGCCAATATTGGAAAACCATTGTCGTAATTCTGCACTGCTGACGCTGCAACCCGATTTCGTTACACAAACAACGAAGAAGAAAAACACCTCCACCCAAAATTCACTAATGAACTTTTTCCTCCACTTCACTACCGTGAATCCGTGAATTTCCTGTGGGAAATAATTGGCAGACTTGTTTGTACCGGTGGATTTATGAGCGAATAATGTAGCTGTAATTTGAACTTTTGTTGCCCGTGTTATGGTGATGTACAAAAATCCTGTGTCCGGATTCTCCTTCAAATCGTCTTGCATACAGACAGAAAGAAGTCCTTGTATACAGTCCCGGTTCGCTGGCCTGGTGGTTGGGCCTCTCGCCTCTTGAGGTGGGGGCGAGGGTTCAACCCCTGGCAGCAACATGTAGGGACATTTGAATCCTGGAAACAGTTGTATGTGGTTGTTGGCCACCGTTTGACCATCCTCGCGGTAGTTGTGACCGCTGTTTAACCCAGTTTGTAAACCCCTGTTCTTGTGGGATAAGGGGGGTCCCATGGGTACTATGCCCTTCCTTGTACAGTTGTAATTTCAAAGTTAAAGTCCGGGGGAGTAGGCCTCAGCCGAACCTCCATTTAAAAAAAAAAAAAAAAAAAAAAAAAAAAAAAAAAAAAATCCTTGTTTAGAACTTTAGCGTCGTCCTTGTTTAGATCTTACGAAGTAAGATATATTTAGAGCAAAAATGGATTATCATCCATTTGCTTTCTCATGATCAAGGCACTCGAGACATGATGAGTCCACAAATGCCCTATGACTCAATCCGTAGATCTTCTTTTCACCTTTGGAAACCAAAGTGACTAAAGAGGACATTGGATTGAATGCTGTACATAATCCTTGAATAAGTACCTATGGTACTTAAATTCAAACAATCAAGTGTGGAAGGTCAAAGCCAAATACTAAGAAATGATATTTGACAAAGTACCTCAAAGTTGATAGCATTCAACAATATCCAAGGAATGTTGAAGGTAAATCTTATGGTAGAACGAGTTGCCCAAAGATAGTGAGCTCAAATGGGGTTTGAATTTGATCCAAATGGATTGCACCCAAAAGACGTGCACCTAACTTGAAGGGACAAAAAGCATTCCTAAGAAGGATTGAAAGGTTCTTGATTCTCATCTTGAATGGAGAAGCAAAAGATGGATAAGTGTAAGGTATGAATTTGAGCATGATTCATGATGAATTCAAAAGGGAACAGAAGATCCAAGGAATTCTTATTCAATGAAAGGTACCTTGATCCAACTTGTGTAATTGAGCAAGGTTGAAAATTAAACTTCTTTGACAAGAACTGATCAAGCACGAGCCTTGAACATGGATTAATGGGTTCGTCATCAAGAATGCCTCCTATTGAAGGATAAGATCTTATATCTAGAAAGAATTAAAGCTCAAAAGAAAAACTCTAGTCCATTGGATAAAGTATCCAAGATCGAGAGTGACTTGATTAATCGATATAAGAAAGCATCAAGTTTCTTGCACGAATAAATCTCGGTAAGTGGCTCTTGTTCTTTAAACATATTCCAACTCAAAATCTGAAAAGCTTTTAAACACCTCCAATCTAAGTAGGGTTTGTTTAAAAGATCAAAAAATGAATAAACTAGATTCATAATGTGTATGATTCCTTTTCAAGGAGCTGATCTAGCAGTGGTCTACAAACAAATTTAATGATGCATATAGACTTTCATGTAAATATCATTCACAAATCTATGATAGATGTAGGTATGGCAATATTACACCTTGCATCTACAATGAAAGATTTCATGGCATATGATATTAGACCTTAAGGTAGTGGATATATTTTAGTCTATGACTCTAGTGTTGGTCCTACATAAAAAGCTATTATCTATGGAAAACACAAAAACTTTAAATTTCACTAAGTGAAAGACTTAAATGAAGAAAAGGAAAAGATGGTCTAATCAAAAATCAAATCTGGATAATGAAATGAAAAGACCATAACCTATGGGGCTGCTATATAATGGTCTGAATTCAAGTAACAAAGTATTCAAGACAAGTACTGACTAAGGATGTAGGAAAACCAAGTGTGAAATGTGGATCATGATGCCCTAGTTTAGGCATCATGAATATCATAAAGACTTGAAACTAGCAAAATACATTGGCAAGTGGGGTTGTGAGTCCAAACCAAAGGAAGAGAAACTTTAGAAAGGTAAGCTAAATTTTTTATCCATTATATTTAAAGATTAGGTGAGGACTTAGAAAAGGATTATCTAACCAATGTAATTAAATATAGTCCTTCCTACAAGTTAACTAAGCTTCAAAAGTTTATAGATATCTAGAGTACACATCAACACCACAAGTTCCTAGATGGATGTAGTGTTGGTCATGCACAGAAAGTTATTTCGTATAGTGTTGAGCCCATTAAAGTCATATTGGTCAAAGTCAAGCTAGTCAAAGTCAAGATGGTCAAAGTCAGAGTGTTCAAAGTCAATCTCGTCAAACTCAAGTTGGTCAAGGTGCACAGGTAGTGCACAATTAAATTATTTACAATAGCTATGGTTTTGCAGAAAGTTGGATGCAGGTTGCAGATGGTCTTTCTATAAGGCTTTCAAGGGTTTTAAAGTGTTTGGAAGGTTCAAGTGAACCCTCCCTTAGTACACATATTGAAGAAATGAATGCAAAAGTGAAGTCATGTGAAGAGGAAGCGGTATGCAAAAAGCATATGTATGGCCTTCCCCCCATTTAAAATTGTGTCTTTGGCCTAAAATCACTACAGGACAAAATGAGGAGTCGTTGGTTATACACATTTTGAGACATTTTTGGGACATCAAAGTGAGCACCAAGATACACTATTAGTTAGGCACGGTGTACATAAGTGAATCGACACAACACAAGGCAGGCATAATTCTTGGAGTTAGACTAAGCAAGTGAGAGCATAGTCTACACTAGATGACAAGAGCAAGAGACATTGAACCAGAGTGCGATGCAGAGAAGCAAGTGTGAGGCAAAGTGTGCAACAAGGGTGATCTAGTGTGTGCAGAGAAGGTGTGCAGAGAACCAATAAGCAAGGCAACCAAGGTGGCACAAGGTACCATTGAAGAGGTGTGTGCATCGACAGAAGGTGTTTGTCTCCCTCCTACCCTATTGGAAGCTTGAGTGCAAGGTGTGCACAAGAGCAAGCTCCTGGAGAAGGTGGAGGTCTGGTGCAAAGAAGGTTGGCGGCATAAGGAACTTCAGGTATCTTGCAACCTTGTGTGTGTGTGTGCATGTGTGTGTGTGTGTGTGTGTATTCTTTGGGATTAAGCACTCTACATAGAGATCACTTGGTCTTGTTTGGACATCATTATTGTATTTTTCCTATTGGTGATCAATATACAAAAACTTCTGGTGTCTGTGTTCCACTTCTTCTTCTTCCTTCTCCTACAATGACTCAAGTCCCTTTCTACAAAAGAATCCCCCAACAAAATTCGGCATGTACGGTGTGATGCAAGGAGTCCTGAGCATAAGAGAAGCAATAATTGCAAAGCATAGAAGAAGTGCAAGGATACCGACAGTGCTAGTCTAAGAGGTAATCTTTCTTCTATTTGGAATTCTCTTAACCTAAGAGGAGTATGAGCAGCTCATGACTGCAACCCGGTCTCAAACCTTGAGGGTCCCTTGCAAAGCAACAAGAAGAAAAGTTGTTCGAAGGTCAACTAGCCCTTTATCATCAACATCATCAGTAAGAAACATGGCAACTCATGTAGACTTAGAAATTCTAATCTCCATATTAAATAGCAAATTTCCATCTTTCAAAGGATTAGCACAAGAAGACCCAGATGAACATATTAGAAGATTTTTGGCCTTATGCAAGACAAGAGGTCTAATGGGAAGAGAAGATGCATTTTTAATTCTTTTCCAAGCAACGTTAGAAGGGTTAGGAGATAAATGGTTTAGTCAGTTTGCCGATAATCATTTCACTACATGGGACGTAATGAAGGAAGCATTTAAGAAACAATTCCAACAAGGGAACACAGTAAATAACATTATTGAAGAGTTAGAAAATCTAAGACTAGGTCTTGGGGAGACATTTCCAGAATTTGTCACCAGAGCCAAGGCATTGATGGCTAAATTACCATACCCTCCCCATGACTTCTTCATCAAGAAGTGGATCACTAAACCACTTCCAGTCTCAACACAACGTAAAAGTAAAGAGTTAGTGCTACCTATAGCAACAATTGAAGAGTTCATTAATATAGCCACAAGATTGGAGCAGATGAGGCATCAATATGAGACAAGCTCTTCCAGTCTATCATATCATGTAGAATCTGAGGACCCAATAATTCAATCAAGGAAGGGGCTTGAGAGCTTGAAAAGGAACAAACCCCACAAAGAGGAGGAAAGTGCGATAACTCAACTCAGGTGAGAAATTGAGGCCTTAAAGCTACAAAAAGAAGAGGAAACCCAAGCAGAAGAGTTGGCATCACTTCGACAGGAGCTACAGGAAATCCGGGGAGGTGGCATTAAAAATGGATTGTGGTGCACCATGTGCAACAAACAAGGTCATGTGGTAAGTGAGTGGCCTCTTCTAAGTGTGACTTGCAAATTATGTAGGAAAGCTGGTCATGAGGCCTAGGAATGTCGGTCAAGAGGGATGCTTGCACAAACATATTGGACACAAGCAGGAGTCCAACCACCAACTAATGTGATGGCCGGCTGCATGTAATAAAGTAAGTCTATGTTCCAATGGTCTGGCTAGTTCAGACAGATCTAAAATCGGACACTGTTTGGTCATCCGTGTGTATGGCCAAAGATCTCGAGTTTAAACTTACTAGGAGGTCTTGTGCTCTTGTGAACAAGTGATCCACTTAGCCTAGTGGTTAAGACTCAAGGATGTGAAGGAGGAGGTCTTGGGTTCAATCCCAATGGGGTACATGGGGAGAGTGTTTTGCCCAAAGAGATCTAGAGCCTTCTAGAAGCATCCACTTGAGTTAACTCGAGTTGACTGGGACACTTGGTGCACATGCAGTTACATGGCCGACACATGGCTGGCTAGTATCCACCTGCCCAAGAAGGCAGTCCCCTGGAGAGAGCTATATATAGAGGCATTTGGTTGGGAGGAGAGTCATCTCTCTCGCACGTGGTGGTCGTAATTGTCATTCTCTTGCATTGGTATCAGAGCCTCCATGGTGACCTTGGAGTGAGCTTCATCATGCTTCTCTCCATTAGCTTCCTTCATTGATCATCATTGTAGCTAATAGTGTCATCACCATTTACATCATTAGCTTCATTATCATCTTCGTGGATTCTTGCTCGCGGGTGTGCTGAAGAAGTATTATCCCGAATTTTTCTTGGCACCATAATTTAACATTGCGATTGCAAAAGGGGATGAAATATTCGTAGGTGAGTGTATGCAGGTTTTGAACTCATAATCTTGCACTTCACTGGGATTCTACATATCCATCCCACCATAGGGCCACTAGTACAACATTTCGGTCATTGTAACATAATATCTAACTACCTGCTGCAGAAGCTCGCATGTTAGAAGCAAAATAGACGCTTCATCTCTGGCAAAAATATACACCATCTCCGATGGCGTTCAGTTCATGATTCGAACCCGTGACCTCTAGACAACTAGTCTATACTTCTAGCCACGAGACCAAGCCTCGTATTTGAAGCCTTTCAGTTCATGATTCGAATCGGTGACCTCTAGACAAGTAGTCTACTCTTCTAGCCACGAGACCAAGCCTCGTATCTGAAGCCTTATCTGCCGACTTTTATATTGATAAAAGCTTCGTCATCACAACAAAAGAAGAAGTTTGATCGGCTGGAGTCATGGACAACATCACAACCAAGGGAATTGTTTCAGAGGACGGCAACTGGTGTTCGAACCCGTGACCCGTGAAACAGAGTTCATTGCTCTATCCAATAGAGAAAGAAGCACTCACAGGATGATAGTGAAGAATTCATTATTCGACATGGTCTTCAGAGTTTATCGCTATAACCACGAGCTTCTTCATCATTTGTTTAGGGAAAAAGTCGATTAATGGCCAATGGTGAAGACGGGGTTCGATCTCTCAGCTTCTACAAACGGAAGAAGAGATCTATCCACTAAACTAATAGGAGGACATGCATATGTGGTGGATGGTGCATACACTGATTCTTCAAAGCATGGAGACTGAAGTTAACCAAGATGAAGAATCGCTCTTCCCAAGGATCAGAGGATGGACGAAGCTATGATCAAAGCTAAGTATTTTCCAGTTTCTACCTGGCCTTAATGCTTGATTTATCATGTTTTCATTATTCTATACTTAATCCTAGATGCACATTGAAATAGCCAAGATTTCAATTGATTAAGTCTAGATAAGGATAATGAAACAATCCACTTCTCATTCCAAGCATTAGTTTGCATTAAGGAAAGACTTGGTTTTAAAAAAAGGATCCTTGTGCATCAAAGAATGTATTTTGGTAGTTTAATTCCAGATTTCCTTTCCATTGAGTAAGCTTTTTATTGCACCACAACGATATGTTTTTATATCATAGTGCATTAGGACAAAGGAAAGGATATACATGCATCAAGATTGCATGATATACATTCTTAGTACAAGGAAAAGTCATGCATCAAGCTCATGCATGATTGTTACATGCAAAGAACATGCATGCATACGCATGTGAGCATATGGATTTGCATGTAGGCACATGCATTTGCATGATAGAACGGGATGTTGTTTGCAAGTAGATATGAAGATGTACTCTCTTAGAATTTAGCTTACTTTATAAAGCTCACGGTTTGACATTAGGGAAGACAGACGACTAGTTAGTTGCAAAGACAGGCTAGTTCTAGTTTGCATCTCAAGTAACTAGTCGATTCTTTCCCAAGTTGATACTCCGTTATGAAAAATAAATACTTAATGATAATTAAGTATGTTTGATGTCTTACTAGGTATAAGTAGGCACTAGGTATAAGTAATTAAGTATAAATTTTCTTGATGACCAAGAAAACTTAATTACTTGCAAAGCTTTTGCGATGTATGATGACTCTAAGTCCCGGATGTATTTTAGGGAGTCGTGAAGATAAGCTTATAATGATTATTCTAAGTATAAGTGATATTTAGAAAGTCATGCGGAGAAGATTTAGTTGATTAGTTACGTAATTTATGTAACTTCTCAAGCATCCCAAGATTGGATGATAACTTCAGTTATGTTTCCAAGTTCCATGAGCACTCTTCTATTTAGAAGATTTCAAAAATTCTAAGAAGTTTCTTTGTGGTTTCAAGATTCGTATCTCATGATGAAACCTCGGTAAGTGACTTTTAGGAATTGAGATATTTCCTAAAAGAGAAACACTAAAATGAAATAATCAAGCCTTCTATTCCACGTGAGATCATTCTCCTATCATGTTCAAGATGATTTTATTTTTGGGAAGGCAGATGTTCCAAGTAAAGGATCTTAATTGATTCATGAAGTCTTCCCAAAATACACATAAATTCATAATATATGATACGACCAAGGAATGATGATGTTCTAATAAAAGGTGTGTAAAGAGATAAGCCATTGGATAGATAAGAGTAAAACATCTACTAGTTATGGATGTTTTGTTGAAAGATGATGAAGGCAAAACCTCTTAAGGATATAGATGTTTTGCCAAGATAATAAGGTGCCAAGAAAAGTTATGAAGAATAAGTTTTTATTTGATTTCATCCCAAGGAGTGATGGAAATCAAAGGTTGAACCTCAACATCAATTGATATTTGACATCAATAAAAGGATGTTAGGTTCTATAGTTGCATCTCTGGTAAATGATACAACTAGTTAAGAAATCTTTAGGAAATAAGATAAGTTCCTAAGGACTTGAAGCATGTGAAATTTTCATTTAGGATTAGAAAGTTCCAAGAAATGGATCTCCAATCCATGAACTTTCATAAACAAGCTATAAAAGTTCAAAGTTATGTGTTCATAGTAGCATTACTATTGGATCAATCATCAATAGATGCTTGTACTTTAAACATAATTTTGAATGATGAAAGATGTTTAAAGGACTCTAGTAACATCTAAAGACTGACCAATAATAATAAATCTTGTATCAAACTCAAGAATAGGAATCAATATCACATACATAAAATTTCAACTTAAACTTTCATAGTGGCATAGGAAACCATATCCAAAAGGTGATATTTAGTCTCTAGTTTGATACTCAGGAAATGAATACAATTAAATCAGTAAACCTTTTGGATATTGTTTGAAAGAATTTCTTTCAAATATCCTTCCAACATTACAAAAGATTCCAAGATGAATTAAAATATTTGATTCCCTAGAAGGAATCTCAAGTCTTTGAAGAATAACATTCTTCCAAGTATTGAGAATAAAGTTCTTCATACTCTTTAAACATTAAGTAGTTCCCTAGACGTACCGCACCACCAGAAATGGTACTTAAAGTCCAAATAGTGATATAACCTAAAGGTATATCAAAGATTCTTAGCTTTGGAATCTGAGAAGCATCAATATATGCTTGGACTGAAATTTAAGAAAAGATCTCTAAAAACCCTGCAGGTAAGCAAAGAAGCTTTAGATAGTTTAGGAGATCTTAAAGATAAAGACTAAGTCTTTATTCTAGCCACAAGATCAACCAGACTTGATCAAGCTTGGCCATGATTGTCCAAGAACGTGCGATTGGAACTACTCTGTAGATTGCCCAAGTATTGGCAATGAAAAATTCTTTTTGGGATATATTCACTCAAGTTCCATTTATCCAATGGAAAAATGTGAAGAGAGTAAGTTGTTCCAAGTCTGAATAGAGTGAAGAAATTCCAAGAATGTAGTCTGCAATGGTGAAGACGGTACTTAAGTCTGTGGAAGGTAAAACATAAATGTTTGCCTATCCTTAAAGGGATTTTGGTACAAATCCAGAGAGCATGAGCGAATGCTTAGACTTAAGCACTAGAAAGATTCTTGTAAAAGTCTCGGTCGAGATAGGTAGCTAAAGCATTAGTTAAGAAGGAATCTAAAGACAAGAAGTTAAAAGCTCTTGTCACTACAAATTGGTCCAGAATAAACCAATTGAACTTGAATTTGTAAAATTTCAAGTACTTGGAATTTGAATTGGTTTTCATTTGAAAACCCTAGCAAAAGAAGAATGGATGTTCCATCAAAAGGTTTTTTAAATTCCCAAAGGAAAGCACAAGATCGTAAAAGATCTTGTGAGGGATCAAAACCTAGAAAGTCTAGTTAGAGGTAATGCCTGAAACTTTGAAATTCTCATTTTGAATTAAAGAAAGAAGGTACTCTATCAAGAGATGTTTAGACTTTAGGATAAGAATCACCCACAAATTAATGTGAATATAAAATAGGGTGGTATGGGACACCAGATTTTATTCTCAGATTGATGTAGGAACGATGGTATGGGACATTGGACCGTGGGATGATAATTATCTTTTAGTCCTAGTTTGGATCTTGAAGTTAAGTTTGATCCTCAAGAGAATTAAAACTTCAAAGAAGGAGTTCAATTCAAGGAGGATAACGGTAGTATCTCAAGATGCTTCAAGATAACTTCAAAGATAAAGAAAAAAAGAAGATATGAAGTAAGTAACTTCCAAGATCTTCTTGAAACACTTCAAGATAAAGTGTTGTTAATTCGGAAATATTTCATAAATTTCTGAAAGAAGTTGGACTTTGATTTTGAGTTGATCTTTTCAACTAAGGATTTGATTGACTAAGTCAAGTATCAAGTTCCTAGTGTAACTTGGTAAATTCACTCTTTTGCCTCAAAGAAATGCACAAGAATTGCATTCCTAGTAAGGAGTCAGACAGACTGAATGTGACATGAATTTAGTCTCAAGTGAAGCATTATTTGAATACAAAACTTGTCACCAGAATCTCAGTGGGTCGACACAATGATGTTGGATACCACATTAGTATTCTTGTGGTTGGATGATGTTTTCATTTTGTTTTGAATCTTTTTGAGAATCTTGCTTATTTCTCTTAAAGACAGGAAAAATGCTTCAATACCTTGTTGAAACAGATCTTTGAGAAGTTAAAGCCCTGAGTCATCTAGACTTTGACTCATAGCAAGTTTACGTATCTTCGAAGTTTGAATTGTTTGTACAAGGATTTAGTTATTTCTTTTCGATTTCCAAATCTTTTGGAATTGGCTCAGACATGATATCTGATTCCTTTTTCAAAAGACTAGGGTTAGCCGGTTAGCATTAGATAACTAAATTGAATATCCTAGATAGATGTTTTGTACAAGAATCTTTTCAATCTTCAAAAAATAGTAAGTCTAAGTGGACTTATTTATTTAAGATTGCTTCAAGTTATAGCATACATGATTTCCTAGAGTGCAGTATACTCTAGAATAGACAAGTTAGGAATTGCTCATCAGATTGACAATTCCCAAGAACTTTTAACTAAAGTCTTTGAGAAAAGTGTCCTAAATCGGACAATTTCCATTTGAATTTGTCAAGGACTAATGGATTGAACAAGGCAAAGGGATCTCTGAAGACGAAGCCAATACCTATGAAGATACAAGCCAAAGAGAAGATCTCATAGGTACTAGTGATGCCATTGGGCATGCATTCAACAAGGCTCATGAGGAGTTGCAACAGTCAAATAAAGCCCATTCTCTTAAGGAATATGAAGCTTCAAGACTACCCAAATCAATTAAAAGGGAGGTGAGTATTTTTTATTTAATAAATATGGATGCAAAATTTAGGGCAGAGGTCTTGCAGATCATTGATGAGTCCTCCACAACAACGTTAGTGGCAAAGACTGCCACTTTGAGTAAGGATAAAAATGTAGGGGAAGCCCCCCTCACAGATTATAAGAGCCCATGTCTAACAGTCACTATCAGAGGGCATGAGTTATAAGGAGTTATTGTAGATGGAGGTTTTGGCATTAACTTGATGCCTGAACATACGATGAAAAAGCTTGGACTACAACCTTCAAGACCTGCCAACTTCATTGTGACATTGGTAGATCAAAGCATAGTGAGACCTATGGAAGTGGTGCTTGGAGTCCCATTTGAGATACAAGGTAACATCTTTAACTTGGATTTTGTTATCTTAAGGCTGCCCCAAATAGATGGAAGTTTCCCACTATTGATTGGGAGACCTTGGTTAAGGCATGCCAATGTGCTGCATGATTGGGGTAAGGACACAATGTGGGTAAAGCAAGAGGTAAAAGAGTTGTAGCATATATTTTTAGAAGAAAGACCAGACAACCAGACATACCAACACCATGCAGGCAATTGGTATTTGTATGGAAGAAGATTTTTTGGACAACCCAAAGGTAGATTCATATGAAGAAGAGAACATGTTGGCTTGGCTACATGGAGAAGATTCATCTTCGTGCTATGGAATTTTTCCAAATAACTCAAGGAGAGAGGAATTCTATGAAGGAAAAGAGGATATCATTCAGGTTATTGATTCGGGTGAGCCATTCACAGGTCAAGAAGAAAGAAGAAAAAAAATGCCCTTAAGTGCAACATTACTAAAGCTCATTCGAATCCTACATCAATGGTCACTTGGTTATGGATACTGGTATGGATATCATTTGTTATGATAATTTCTATGACGGTAAGTGCAACGCATTACAAGGATGTGGAAGGAGTACCTGTAGGTCTTCAAAAATAGAGAATCCCATAGGCGGAAGAAGCTAGAAACGTAAAATGGAAATGTTATAATTTAAATAAAAAATTTGCTAAAACAAAGATACGAAGGATGGAGTATGTTGGAAATATTATTCCAATGAAGGATTCAGGGTGGCCCTATCAGATGGTTGGTGTGCCCAAAAGGAAGATAATTCAAATGAAGTGCGATACAATAGAGACTTTGGATGGCAAAGAGCTTCCATTACTCATCATATCCAGGCTCAAGACCTATCACCTACAAAAATAAAGTTTTATGGATCACCTGGAACTTGCAAAATCTGTTAAGGTTGTACATAACCTTCTCGCACCATTTTTGCTTAAGTTTCATTACTTTTATTAATTTTCATGCTTTTTCTTTGAGTTTTTTATGCAATTTAGAAGCCATTTCACAGTCCTTTTTGTGAACACTTTGTTGGAAATTTTTAGGAATTTTTAAAAGAATTTTTAGAGTTTTTTTATATTTTTTTAGAGAGGCTCTTTGTAGTTTTGAGTGGGAAAAGTGGTCTAGAAATTTATAAATTTTTTTGAGATTTCTTAATGAATTTTTTAGATTTTATTTTGATTTTTTGTCTATTTTTTTAAATATTAAAAAAAAAGCGGCTCCCCTGGCTTTTGTTTTTTATTCAAAAAACTTCTCCTCTACCTCTCTCTATCTTCTCTCTCTACCTCCCCTCTACTTCTCTCTATCTTCTCTATCTACCTCTCTCTACCTTCTCTCCCTACCTCTCTCTACCTCTGTCTACCTCTCTTTACATCTCTCTACCCTCTCTCTACTCTCCCTCTACCCCCTCTCTAACCTCTCTCTATCCCCCCTGCCCTGCCCCCCCTCCCCCCTTCCTATCATGCCCCTTTGCCTGCCTCCTTGGTTTTCTATCCAGCCCACTTTGGTGCTTGGGTGGTATGCCCTGCTGCATCGAATTGTGCGCAACTATAAGGCGACTAGTAACCATGCATGCCTTTAGACTACAGACCGGCTAGGAACACCCCCAATGTCCAGGCGACGAAGCACCATGGGCATGAGTGTTGAGCCTTCCCTTCCTCACGTTTCTTGGGAACGTCAGTTGTCTCTTGCATCGTGGGTAGATGCTCGACAATGGGAACACCCCTCATCCATCCTTGACGGGTCTTGCACCTTAACGGCCAGACAGGCCGGCCCATCCCTCATCTTGCCCACTCACTCAAAGGGGCTTTGGATGTGTGTAGCAAAGGAGAGCCACTATGCCTCTTGGCAAATGGCAACCATGGACTTGACGGCAACGTACCGCCAGGCCGGCTTGCCTCTGATGACCATCCCTCTCATCTTCCTGGTTAAGTTCCGTCTTTCGCTACAACCGGCCTCCGGGCCATCTCAGCATCGCATCCCCCTTTGGCTTCTGGGTTACTTAAGGGGATTGGCCCTTTAACTCGTGGCCATCCTTCTCCTTGCGGGCTCAAGACAAAACCCCCTTGGACTTGGACCATCACATTCGGTATCAGAGCTTTGACTCTGGATCGACTGGTGAATCCACTGTAGACGGTGCCGATTGTCAACCTGTTGGCAAAAAGGGTATTTTTTTTTTACATGAGATACGTTTGCCATTGGTCCCTGCTTGGACGTCATCTCATTTTGGCATAAATTCTTTTTATGTATGTCGCAACGTCCGCCGTCGGCCCCCGCTTGGGTCATGAACAAACGACAAAGGATCAGAGCTTCAGGCTCGAGTGGCACGAGTCCAGGGTTCGGCATGAGAGGCCACCTCGATCTTTTATGATCCTTTGTAAGGCAAAATGATTTGCCCATTCATGTGTTTATAGGTTTGACCCGCTTGTTAGCCCACTCCCTTTTGTGTATTCCCTCTCAGGTCTGGCCCCATGATGTTCATTCTGCGGCTTCCCACCAGGGGGAGGGAGGATCCGTCCTCCATATGTCGGCAAGGCCACCTTGTTCTCTAGGCCGAGTAGCACCGTAACTCACAAGAGCTGTCGTAAGCTGCATTCCTTTGGAGTGGGGGGCCCATTTGCAATACTAAAATTTGGGAGCAACACAGGGCAGTCCCTCCATGCTCCACTGCGAGTGGGCTGGCAGGGTAGAGTGCTAGGGAAAATGGTGATGCTACCATGTGTCGAAACAAAACGTGCATAACCCACTTGTCGACCATAAGACCCCTCCCTTTGCAAAACATTGTAATATCATTTACTTGAGTCGCCCCTGAGCCAAACAACGTTACAAAAGAAAAAATGCCAACAAACCATGTTCTCCCGTGAGGGTATAGCATTGGCTGAGGTAGTGAGAACCTTGAGGCCAAAATCTTTTTAGATGGAATATTGCCCCAATCTTTTACTCTTTGGCCACCATGCCTAGAGTCATCAAAGTGAAGTGTTGTGCTTCCCATCGGGTAGTATGAGGCCGGGGAACGCACTATGGGAAAAATAGTGGCCGATGGGCTCATGGCTTTGCCCTCTTGTTGCACCCTATGTGAATGCCGCCTGTTGTCCCGATGCAGTCAGAGTGGGGCAAGCCATCCCTTCTAAGTAGTCCTTTTGCTTCTAGCCAAACTGGCGGTGTTAGGTTTGTACCTCTCTTCCATTAAGTTAAGTTTCCCCTAGATATGCATTCGCATGACAACCCATGGTACTAAGGACACTGCCCCAAACTTGAGGGTAAGAACACCATGCAGAGTCTAAAAAAGCCATCACTTGTCACCCTTTTGACTTCACTGCAAACAAGAATCATTCTAGGGCTCGTAGGTGGACTTCATGAGGATGCGAAGTCTATCGTAGAGGGGTGGGATGTCATGCCCCTTTGTCTGCCTCCCTGGTTTAGACTGTGGATTGTCTAGGAACACCCCCAATGTCCAGGGGACAAAGCTCCATGGATGTGAGTGCTGAGCCTTCCCTTCCTCATGTTTCTTCGAAATGTTGGTTGTCCCTTGCATCATGGGTAGATGCTCGGCAAGGAGAATGCCCCCCATCCAGACAGGTTTCACACCTTAACAGTTGGATGGGCTAGCATTGGTCCGGCCCATCCCTCATCTTGCCTGCTCACTCAAAGGGGCTTTGTGTTGAGAGTACGCATGCGGAAGCAAAATGAAAAGTAAAGTACTCTCACAAAACAAAGAATGTGTGAGACACAAAATGAGTAGACCATAAAGTGGGTAAACTCATGTGGATTAGAAATGAGCTTGCCAAGAGCATGGAGTAGGCTCCTCAAGCTTCTAACCAAGTACAAATGAGGGGAGAGGACCTCCTTATATAGATTTGGGAGGGGCTCTCAAAAGTACATCATATGTGGGATAAGTCTCCTGAAAGGAGAATGAATACAACTGGTAGAAGCACATGGAAAGGTACCCAAATACAAAGGAAGTACAATATAAAATGGAAATAGACTAGAAATGGAGTGCCTCCTGGATACAAAATGGAGATGCACTCATGCGGATACAAATGTTGATGAAGTAGGAGCAATCATGTCATCAACACCCCCTTTGCAGCTCCATTTTGGAGCGGTTGAATGCTCTAGAGGTCCACCAAGCACTGAAGCGGAACCGGAGGTAGAGCCTTCGTGAACATGTCCGCCAGGTTCTCCTGAAAGGTACACTGCTCCAGAGTAATCTCCTGAGATATGAGCTTCTCGCGGATGAAGTGGTACTGGATCTCGATGTGCATCCGTGCGAATACATGTCAGAGTATCCTGCAAAACATCAATGTCAGATAATAAACGTTGAAGCCAGATGGCCTCACATGCGGCAAAGCTGGATGCTCACTTTCGGCCTCGGTAGATGATAGTGCAACTGTAGGCTTCTTCTTACTTGCCCAAGAGATAGGTCCTAAGCCAAGCAAGAATATATACCCAGAAGTAGACTGTTGAGAATCAGGATCACCAGCCCAATCTGAATCTGAATATCCGGTGAGTTCGATGCCCCCTCTATATCAAAGACCATGATGTCGGGTGAGGGAAAGGTATCGAAGTAGTCTCTGAGTAGCATCCCAGTGAGTCTGATGAGGCTGATGTGCAAATTGACTGAGTATACCAACTGCATAAGCAATATCTGGTCTAATGTTGGCAAGATAGAGTAATGAGCCAACAAGCTGTCGATAGGTATGCACATCCACAAGTGATGATGAGTCATCCAGTGTAAGCTTGATGTTTGGATCAAGTGGTGTAGAAACTGAGGGACATTGATCCATGTTATATCTGGAAAGTAGATCAGAGGAGTACTTCTTTTGTGATAGAAATATACCTTCTTTTGTTTGCCAAACTTCCATACCTAAGAAGTAGTGTAGTAAGCCAAGATCTGTCATAGAATACTCAAGGTGAAGCTGTGTGATGATAAACTGGATGCGTTCTTCGTCTGAGCCTATCAGGATTAAGTCATCTATATAGAGAATGATGATGGCTACTAAAGATTCCTTTTGATAGATATAGAGATTAGCATCAACATTGCTTCTGCGAAATCCCTTGTCTTCAAAGAACTTGTGAATCTTTTCATACCAGGCCCTAGGAGCTTGCTTAAGTCCGTAAAGTGCTTTGTGAAGCTTGTAGACTTGATCTTCTTTGCCTTTGAACTTGAAGCCTTCAAGTTGTTCAACGTATACTTCTTCTTGAAGATCTCCATTGAGGAATGCACTTTTAACGTCCAACTGGTAAATGGGCCACTTAAAGTGAGCACTGAGTGCTAAGATGATTTTGATGGTTGTGAATCTTGCAGTAGGAGCAAAGGTTTCTTCATAGTCAATGCCATGTTGTTGCTTGTATCCGTAATCTTGCCTTATATTTATCTAGAGTGCCATCGGACTTGTATTTGACTTTGTATATCCACTTGACTCCTATGACTTGATGGTTGGTTGGTTTGGGAACTAATGTCCAAGTCTTGTTCTTTGCTATTGCATCCAGTTCTACTTGCATAGCTTCTTCCCACTCGGGTTGGCCTTGAGCTTCTTTGTAGTTGGATGGCTCTAGGATTTGCTGAATTTGGTGCATTAGAGCATAGTTAACATAATGACTTTGTTCATGTTGTTTCTTATCAAGAAGCCTTTGAGATCGGCATGGTTGTTGTGAAGTACTTGCTTCTGAGTTGGAGTTTGGAAATACTGAGTCCCCCTCTGAAGTGTAGATAGGTGGACTAAGACTTGTACTTGAATCTTTTCTTGAGTATGAGGAAGCATCATTGAAAATCACATCCTTCGAAATGGTGATGGAGTGGTTTTCCATATCATATAGATGGTATGCCTTTGATTGGTCACTGTAGCCTATGAATATGTGTTTCTTGGACTTTGATTGTAACTTGTTTCTATCTTCTTTTGGTACATGGACAAAAGCTTCACTATCAAAGACTCGAAAGTAATTCACATTCAGTTTTCTTCCATAGTAGGCTTCGAAGGGTGTTTTGTTGTGTAATGCACTTGTAAATCCACGATTAAGAATGTGAACGGTAGTATGCACGGCTTCTGCCCAAAACTTATAGGGTAGATCCTTGTGATGAAGCATTGTTCGTGCCATTTCCATCACACTGTGTATCTTCCTTTCAGCTACTCCATTCTGTGATGGAGTATGAGGCTGAGTGACTTGACGTTTGATCCCTTTCTGGTTGAGAAAGTTATCAAAGTCATGATTGATAAATTTGCCACCTCCATCTGATCTTATGGTTTTGACTTTAGTTGAAGCTTCATTCTCAACTTCCTTGATCCAAGTTTGAAACTTAGAGAATGTTTCTACTTTTGACTTCAAAAAGTATACCCAAATAAAGCGAGAGTGGTCATCTACTAGAAGATAAAAGTAGAGAGATCCACTCAGGGATGGGGTATTCATAGATCCACATAAGTCCATGTGGATAAGGGCTAGTGGGTTCCTCGCTCGTGTTGAAGCTTCTTTGGGAACTGGGACCCTGTGTTACTTGCCTTGGGTGCAAGCTTGGAAGACATCAGTAAGTTGCCCTATCTTTGGCAATCCCTTCACAAGTTGGGATGAAGAGATTTTTGATAAGTAAGAAGTGTGGCCAAATCTCTGGTGCCACAAACTTGAGTTTGATTCTTTGGATACAAAGCATGATAGCTTCTAGAGGCCCTTTTCTTCTATACCTTGAGCAATGACATTCTTTGTATGGGGATCAACTACCTTAACTGAGGTGTTATCAAACCATACTTGTTTGTCCTGATCTGTAATGGCCTTGACGAAAAGTAGATTCATACATAAATTCGGAACAAAGAGAACATTGGATAAAGAATTGCATTTGCCCTGATGGTTGGAAATTTGAACTTTCCCTTTTCCTTCGATGGGTAAAATCTTGTTGTTGCCGAGATAGACTTCTCCTGTATGCTCTTCGAGTTCCTGAAAGGAGTCCTTGTCTTTGCACATATGGGAGGTAGCTCCGCTATCAAAGATCCACTCATGCGGGGAGCTAGAAGTCACTAGTGCATTGGCTTCTGTGGAGATGAAGAGTTCCTCACTCGAGCAGTGAGATCTATGTTAGGAGCCTTTGGATGCTTGCCTAGATGTAGAAGCCTTCGATGATTGTTTCTTTTTATAGCAAAACGTTTCTAAGTGGCTTGATTTTCCATAGAAATTACAGGTGAACTTCTTCGATGAATTATGCGATCCTTGCTTAGATCCATTGCTAGCCTGATGATTTGTGGTTTTGCCCTTATTGAATGGGCCTTTGGCCTTCATGGCTGACTCTTGTGAGGAAGTCGATTTTGCTCGCGAGTCGTGAAGGAGCAATAGTCGACGAACCTCTTCCCAAGATAAGACTTGGCCGCGATTATACAAAGTTGTGACAAATGTCTCGTATGACTTAGGTAACTTGTTGAGAAGTCTAATGGCCATGTCTTCACTAGAGATCTACCTACCACATAGTGCTAATTTATGTTGGTAATCCTCAAATTGTGCTATGACCTTGGTAATTATGTCATGTGGCCTAATGGTCAAATTATGAAACTCGGCCTCTAATGCATATATCTTCGAAGGGGTCTTGTCTTCATACAAAGCGGCTAATGTATCCCAAGCATCCTTGGACGTCTTGCAGGCAGTGATATGTCCTTTCGTCAATTCGTCGCAGGCAAGTAACAACTGACCTAAAGCTCTTTTGTCCTTGACATTCCACACATGCCAATTGTATAAGTTGGTATCCCTATTGGGTTCGGGGTCTGACCCATCTACTACTTCATGAAGGAGATTCGTATAGAGATAGGCGCGCATGACATCTTTCCATAAATTGTTATTTTGGCGATTGAGGCGTTCATCCTTAGGCATAAAAATAGGGGTCAAAGAGGGTCAAAAGTTATCCATGGATGATGAGCTACCTTCACTTTTGGTCATTACAACGCTTTGAATATAAAGTGTTTGGAAACACTACCAAAATCTTCGCCAAACGCACAAGCTTTGAAGATAAAGTGTTTAGAAATACTACCAAAATCTCTTGCCAAAAATGATGCTTTAAATAATTGCAAGACTTGAAATGAACAACGGGACACCGCACTTAAAATGCTCGGGGAGGGGGGGCTTATAGTAGCCCTACTCTTGCAAAATAACAAGATGAGTTGGCACGAGACGAGGGATGAGAATAGCCTTATGCATACCAATTCAACCTTAGAGTAGGCTTGGGTACGCAAGAAACTATGTGGGTGGGCTTAGAATAGCCTCCAACCCACAATTTTCACACACACCCAAAATTTTCTTATATTATTATTTTTTTTAAATAAAGGAAGTTCGGCCTTAGCCTAATCTCCCGGACTTTAATTATAATAAAGGGAAAAAGTTACAAGTGAATGGGACTAGTGCCCATGGGACCCCCCAAATCCCACAATGCAGGGGAGGAGTATGGCAAGTTACAGGGCATTACAAATGAGACGGATAAAATTATCATCACCCTCATGTGGGACCCATTTGGGTTTCAACTTGTTGTTTTCGAGGAGATAAATACAATGATGTCTAAACGGTGGTGATCTCTTGACTCGGGAGATTCTTTTACCAAGGAGAAACAAGGATTTCTCGATCGACCATTCCTTAGGGGTTTGGCCAAAATTGACAGCACAGCGCTCCCTCCAAATCTTCCAGAGAGCCTCACCTCTGATGGCATTCCACAGCCTCGATGAGTAGCCGATCGCCTCACCCAACATCACTTGTTGCCAGTTGATTTGACGTGTGAGTCTCAAAACTCGGGTCACGTGATGCCAGATAACGTGGGACTTGGGGCAGTCGAAGAACAGGTGAGCTAAATCTTCGATGCACCGATGGCAATGCTTGCACCATGGCGGCACACCACAGATTTTGTTAGCCCTTGCATTGGTCCAGATACCTTTATGCAAGATCTGCCACATGAGAACGGACTTTTTGACCTCAATTAGGGGGTGCCAAATAGACATGAATTTTAGCTCCCACCGAAGTTTGGTCCAAGAAAGGCACCATCTCTTGTTAAGGGTGTGGTGAACATCCAAATCCGCTTTGAAGTTGGGGATTCCGGATAGCTTCTTACCATTGCTCCATTTGAGGCCCTCCAAGCAAGGAAGATCCTGACCGCAGAGAAGGCGGGTAGTTGAGCGGTCCCAGGCTAAACACCTGCTTTGAAGAAGAGTCCATTCCTCAAAGGTAACTCTAAGTCTCGGATCCAATTCTTCGAACCTAATCCACTGGCTGGTCTCTTGTTTCCAGAGTTGTTTCCACAGTTTGAACCCCTTGTTCCATAACCGCCTTGCAGTTTGGAGGTTCCAAGACTCAACCCCTCGAATGCCACTGATCGGGAACCAAATAGAATCATTTTGTCTTATGCCAGCCGCCCACTTCCACTCATCACTGATTCTGATGAACTGTTTGGCCTTGTTCCAATTCTTCCATAAGGAACATACGAGGCTAGAGCCTTTAGGGAAGACCGGGTGGGGGGAGAACATAAGCGTGAGAATCCCTAAGTTCTTCCAACCAGGGTGGCCAGCAAAGGTAAGGTCTTCCGTGTTTCAGAAGATCAATTTGGCCCAAGAGGACTCCCTATTGCTCCAAGCCTTGATAAGCCACTTTGCAGCCAACTTGTCAGCCAATCCAACAATATCCAAAATTCCCAAGCCCCCTAAGTCTTTAGGGCTAATGCAAGTTTCCCATTTGATTTTGGGAATCCCCCTTCTATTGGGGTCCCCAGTCCAAAGGAAGTTTCTGCAGATTCTTTCCACTTTGGCCAAGTCTTTCTCCTTAGGTCTCCAACACGAGATAAAGTAAATAATTGTAGACAACATAAATGTGTTAACAACCATAGCACGCCCTGCCAGCTTGACTTGCATACCTTTCCATTGATTCAGCTTCCTATCCAGCTTGGATAGCACCCAGTTCCAGCGTTGGTCCATTGAGATATCGAACCCCATCGGAATGCCAAGGAGAGGGAAGACTTGTCCGCTAGGGATAACTTGACATCCCTGATCCACCAACAATTGGGGAGTATGTCCCCTGATTGCTCTAAAAGCAGTTTTAGCATGGTTGATTTTTGAGCCAGATGCCACACAAAAGGTGTGGAGGCACCACCAAAAAACCTCAATGCTGTTTAAATCGTTATGCACAAAGGCATTCATGTCATCAGCGAAAAGTCTCACAATCATTTGGTCGTGATTTAGAGGTAAGGAAAGACCCTTGAGATTGCCAACGTCCATGTGATGCTTTAATAAGCAGCTGAGTCCATTCGTGGCGATAGCGAATAGCAAAGGAGCCAGAGGGCAGCCTTGCCTAATTGATCTTTTTAAACGAATGGGCTCAGAGAGCTTACCGTTGATGTTTATTCTAGTTGAAGCATTTCCAAGAAGAGTGGAAACCATCTTCGTGAACTTTTGGCTGCATCCTAGGTCTTTCAATGATTAAAGAATGAAGTCCCATTCCAATCTGTCATACGCTTTGTCGAAGTCGATCTTAATGAATACCAGATCTTGAGCAGACTCCTCAGCAAAAGCAAGGCCTTCCCAAATATCGATAATTGCTTCAAGTATAGATCTACCTTTGATAAAACCTTTCTGGTCCTCGCACAGCCATGACTTTAAATGACAAGAGATTCTGTTAGCGATAACTTTTGCTATTATCTTGTATCCAGTTTGGAGCATGGTAATCGGACGCCAGTTTTCAATTTTGTTCTTAACTCCCCGTTTGTGGATTAACTTGATGACGCCATTATTCAGGCACTCAGGGAGGGCACCGAAGGAGAGAGCCTCTTGCCACACGAGGCGCAGCGGGGTGGCCACCTGATGTTTGAAGGACTTGAAAAACTCATTGGTAAGGCCATCCGGACCCGGACTTTTCCCATTAGGAAGGGCATCAATAACCTCGAAAATTTCATTCTCGGAGATGTTAGCATCCAGAAGAGCAGTCAAGTTCTGTGGGATTCTGGTTTGAGCAACCCTTGAGATGGTTGCCATGGATTCGCACCTGTGGGGGGAAAGAGGAGTCGAGACCCCGAGAAGATTGTTAAAGTGTTCGACGATGATAGCTCTATTCTCCACTTCCGTGCAACATTCAGTTCCATTGTTATCGACCATTAGGGGGATGGATTCCCTAGCTTGTTTCCTTTTGAGGATGTTACACATCTCTTTCGTTGGTTTGTCGGCCTTCCCTGCCCACCAATCTTTGAAGAAAATTTGAAGATTTTTCCTTTGAACCTCCTCCTCTAACCTTAGTCTTCCCCTGATTTTCAAAAGACCTTGTTGGCAATGTAGCTTTCCTTTGTTCACCTCTTCTTCGAGCCGTGAGAGCCTCCGGTACACCGTTTCTCTTCTTTTTTTTCGGATTTCTCTTATTGCCTTTTGCGTCCTGATTAGAATTTTTCGATTATTTGATGTACAAAGATGGGGGCACTTAATGCCTTGAGGGTGTCAAAGTATGGTTGAAGCCCCTAAAAAAATTGGAACTTGGGAAATTCAAAGATGGTCATGTACTTACTCCTAAAAATATAAGGGCCACAACTATATAAAAAAATTTCGAATATAGTGCCAAGCTGAAGCGTGGGAGATTAAATGACCTTCATAGATTTATTGCAAATATAGTCAAAAGGGATTGTAGGTTGGTGCAGATGAATAGAGGCCACGTATGAATCTCCATTTGTCAGATGATGCAGGCCATTACCCCGAATTCAGTAGCCAGGTTCGTTGCATGCTCTGCACATCAAGCGGAACTATAAGACATGGCCATGACATAAGCACTCATGTCATTCCATATCAACGACTTTTGAACATGCTAAAAAAGTGGATTTCCGCTTAATGGAAGGGTGGAGTCGGGTCCAACTCTCTGACAACGACAGTGAATTTTCTTCACCAAAAATGGAAACAAACACAGATAACAAGTGTCAAGGATCCTCGTGCTATAGTGGCATTCCTGATGTCAAACAGTAGATGCATGATCCACGAAAAAATCATGAGGCCCTAGGCATTTCACTCCCAACAGCAGCAGCGGGAGCAGCTAAGGGACCTTCACTCTCTTTTTTTTTTGGAATTCTACTGCAACCCTCTCTTCAAGCCGCCATCCCTGCTGAAGGCATCCTGATCGCGCTCAACAAACCTTGATTGGTACAAGGGTCCAACACTACTGGAGGTTGTTGAGCCTGACAAGCCCCTTCGCCTGTCAGGACGTCGTCTCTCAATTCAAACAAGAAATCAAGCCTTCTTCTTTGCCTCACTTGTCCCTTGCTACAGAGCTACTCCCCGCCTTCTCTCCATCTCTGCGTACACGACTTTAGTTCTGTGGTGAGGTAGGTCCTTGGCTCTGCCTGGTCGCTTAATGGTTTGCTTCATGTCCCTTCGGTCTTTGCGTCGAAAGAGTCGGTCGTACTTCCCTTTTCTTGTCGACAGCAGAGACGATGAATCCTGACATGATTAGTTTGCGAAAGAATAGCTCAGCCAGATTCTTGTGGAACAGCTCATGAACATTCAACAACCGATAATGAGCAATCCAGATTTGATTCGGATAGCTTCAAAAGCTATGAATAACATCAGGGCTGATGGCTTCCGGGTAGCTTCTAGCAGATGCCCCTCGTGCCATCGATGCCATCTCTTACTACAAGCGAGCGTTCAGGTCTAAGGAAGTATGGGAGCTTGCACCTTCTGTCAGTCTGGATTTTGAACTCTAATGACCCTGCATGTGAGCAAAAGGTAGTTGGGTTGCTGGTGTTCCTTCTTGACTTCGGAGTTTGCTACTGCTTCTTGACTGCGAGCTTCCCCACGCAAGATTCTCTGGAATTTTTACACACTACCAAAGAGCCCAGTCTTTCTTGCTCAATATGAACGACAATGATACTTCTGACATGCAAAAACTGAAGAACTGAAAGCAATTGCAAAGGCTGCTTTTCAAGCTCATAAGTACCCCAAAGCAGTGGATCTGTACACTCAAGCAATCACCTTAAATGGTAACAATGTTGTATACTGAGCAAACCGTGCATTCGCCCACACAAAGCTTGAAGAATATGGAAGTGCAGTAGCAAATGCTACTAAAGCAATAGAGATTGACCAGAAGTATGTTAAGGGATATTACCGCAGAGGAGCTGCTTATCTTGCGATGGGGAAATTCAAGGAAGCCTTAAAGGATTTCAAGCAGAAGGGGATTGCAGAAACCAGCAGCGACAAAAATTTGAAGATCCTC
The DNA here is from genome assembly GCA_020310875.1 of Ceratopteris richardii. NCBI lineage: Eukaryota > Viridiplantae > Streptophyta > Polypodiopsida > Polypodiales > Pteridaceae > Ceratopteris > Ceratopteris richardii. The sequence continues at coordinate 25,148,124 of CM035419.1, read as the reverse complement.
CTAAAGGATAGTAGATATTGACACTACATGCCTAAAAGCATGTGTTGCATGAATAATCACCAAAGTGTTTATAAACACTTCAAAGATATGAGATGCATCAACACATTTGGGAAGAGTTTTAGCAAAATGAATGCTAAAGAGTGCTTGTAAGCACTATAAAATGTGGAAATGGAGCGCAAAACTGATATAATCAGGGTGTGAAAGTGGGGTTAAAAGGGGTACAAAATTAATGAAGAATGATGGGTGGGAGGGTGGGCAAATGACCAAATCAGGCCACAAAATGAGTTAAATGATGGCAAAGAGAAGCTTCTCTCAATGAGGAGAGAGCCACACCACCAAAAATCAAGCACCACCACCACCAAAACGACCGCCAAACGCACCACCAAGACCTCCACCTAGCGCTCTGATACCATGTAGAGAGTACGCATGCGGAAGCAAAATGAAAAGTAAAGTACTCTCACAAAACAAAGAATGTGTGAGACACAAAATGAGTAGACCATGAAGTGGGTAAACTCATGTGGATTAGAAATGAGCTTGCCAAGAGCATGGAGTAGGCTCCTCAAGCTTCTAACCAAGTACAAATGAGGGGAGAGGCCCTCCTTATATAGATTTGGGAGGGGCTCTCAAAAGTACATCATATGTGGGATAAGTCTCCTGAAAGGAGAATGAAGACAACTGCTAGAAGCACATGGCAAGGTATCCAAATACAAAGGAAGTACAATATAAAATGGAAATAGACTAGAAATGGAGTGCCTCCTGGATACAAAATGGAGATGCACTCATGCGGATACAAATGTAGATGAAGTAGGAGCAATCATGTCGTCAACACTTTGGACATGTGTGGCAAAGGAGAGCCACTATGCCTCTTGGCAAATGCCAACCATGGACTTGATGGCAACGTACTATCGAGCCAGCCCACCTCTGACGGTCGTCCTCATCTTCCGAGTTAAGTCTCTTCTTTCACTGCAACTAGCCTCTAGGCCATCTCAACATCGCGTCCCGCTTCAACTTCTAGGTTACTTAAGGGGATTTCCCCTTTAACTCATGGTCATCCTTCTCCTTGTGGGCTCAAGACAAAACCCCCCTTGGACTTGGACCGTCACACCTCACCCCCTACCCTCCCCTCCCTCCCTCCCTCCCCTCTCCCCTCCCCCCCCCCACCCACCATAGGATAAATTTATTCTATGGTGTGGTTCTATTTTTTTATTTTTATTGAAAAAATATTTTTGGCTCTAGATTTCAGCTCGGATGGGCATTTTTTCAAATTTGGGGTCAGTTTCATGTTTCTTGACACCATGGGACTCAATTTTTACATTTATTTTACCAAAAATCTAGACTTTTCTCTTACTTTTGGTCCAAACCTACATGTTTTGTGCACATTTAACATGTGTTTTTTATTCCGCATGTGGTCCACATGATCTATTCCATCCTTATCTTCCCACATGTGTCACATTTTTCCATATGAATCCTCTGTAGCTTTCAATGTTTAGCATTTTGGCCCTCTCTAGAGCACCTAATCCTTCTCCATGCCCCTCCCTTTATCCTTCTACCCAGCTCTATTGTCACTCTAGCACAATGGCAAGTACCAACGTGAGGAGATTCAGATCATAAATGTTAATCCGTGGAGACCTGAGGACTGGAATGAAGACTGTGAGCAAGTGAAGGCACATTTGCATGAGTGAGAAGCACACAAGCATGCACACACATACACACACGTGCACAAGGTAAACACAAAGAGTGGAACAATGGAAGGACTTCGTTTACAAAAGAAATCTATTACAAGAGCTCAAATCTCTAACAAGCTAACCCCAAAAATGAGCTCTCCAACCCTTTTTATAGTTTTTTGAGTAGTTTTGGCCCTGTCTAGACCTAGTGTTCGGCCTAGTTAAAAATTAGGTTCAAGGGCTTATTTGAGGGCTCAAACGGAGTTTAGAAATTATGAAAATTGGTAGGGTGATACTTCTAATATTCCTCAAGCTCAAGGACCCCTCAACTTGAACAAAATGGAGCTGCAAAAATGGAAAATGGTATTTACAATGGTTTTTAGTAATAAAATTTACTAGTTTTATAGGGATTTCTTTTGAAAATTTGACATGTGCTTCTTGGAGCTCCCTATATGCTCCTTCTTCTTGTCTGTCCACTTCCTTGATGCGCTTCCATGCTTGTACTTGACCTTGAGTGTCAACACTCCCCCCCTCTCGAGTCTATCATCTGTGACAGACCCTTGTTGGAGTGGTTGTTTGATGTAGTAGTACTTTGAGAGGTAGTGTCCTTCACGTATCAACAGAAGCGGTCCATCTTCCCAATGTAGCTTGGTCCGTTGTCTGGTTCTTCAGTTTTCCACTGCTAGCCTATGCGAAAGTTGGTCCCAATGTATGTACTTCTTCCTTGGATTTGAGTTGGATGGTGTATTTGTGTGCTTTTAAAGATTGTTAGTTGTTCAAAAGAGGTTATCAATGTTGATCTTGAGCAACTGTCTACTGTGAATTGCTTCATGGGTACTGATGTTGAACCTTGGATCTTCTCTTGATCTTTCAAGCATGGCTTTCATAGTCTTCATGCCAAGTACTTGTAACCCATAATGAATGATGGGTAAGTGCATTAGTGCATGGGTTGAAAAAAATATGTGCCTTGTGCACGGCCTTGTAATGTAGCCTTATGCATGCATACTTGGGAAATGCATTGGAAGAAGTATGGTGCGAGAAGTTGGGTCTTGAGCTAAGTGCTCAAGGGTATGCCGTCGAAGAGGTTTCCTAAGCTATCATGGTTATGGTGTTGCCGAAGTAGGGTGTGCTTGCCATGGTGAAAGGTTGGTTGATGTTTATCTCTTCCTATTGTATGCCCATCATGGTGATTGAGCATTGGCGCATCCTCCATTGTTGATGGATGCCCTTGTTCATGGTTCACTGATTAAATTCTTGGAGTGCATGGTCCTATTTCTTTCTCTCTCTCTCTGTCTCTCTTTTTTTTTTTAGGAACATTGTCATAAACAAGAAAAGAGGTTAGTAGCAATAAACTATTTTACATATGTCAAATGTGTCTCATGTGCCTGCGATTCTCAATTGTGTCTATGCATGGTCGTGTAATGTGGCCCTATATTTATGCATACTTTGGAAATGCATGACCTAAATGGTGCAAAAGACAGGGTTATGCCAAAGGCACATGGTTGTTGCTGGTCGAGGCTTCTGATGTTACTTGCAGATTTGATGCAATCTTTGTTTGGAGGTGTCGATTGGATCTCAAAATGATGTAATCCTCCTTATAGGGATCCATTTTAGAATAGTATTTGGTCTTGTAGAGATCACCTCTGGTCTCTTCATCTTTGGATGGTTTTTGAAATTTGGTATGTAGCATGGTTGGCTCTTTGGTTCTATGGAAGCTACTGGTACTTTTGGCTTCCAAACCCATACTCTTTTTGCGTGTCTTCCTAATATTGCCGAAGAGGTGAGTTTATCTTCTTTTGGTCTCTGTGCTCGGTTCTTACCCTTTTCTCTCCTTGGCTTCTTTGTTGCGACCTTTTGCATGGTGGAGAGCATAGGCCTTTGTGCATGTAAGAGTCCTTTGGGAACCCACATGTGTAATCGCCCTTGTTGAGCTGCAACTAATTTCTTAGGCACCCAAATTTGTCGGAGACCTTCTGATTGAGCTAGTCCTAGTTGCTTGGTTCTTTTCTTTGCATGGTTGGCTTGCCTGAGTGGGAATTGTGTTGGCAAGGCTAGTGGTTTCTCTCCTTTTCGTACCCAAATTTGCTTCATGCCTGGAACTACTTTCTTCTTGAAATCTCTTTGTGTATTTGATATAGCGGTTGTAATGTACTGCTTCGCTTGCCTTTTTGGTTGAGTTGTTGTGGCGGAATTAGTCCTTGCATAAGAGGAGGAGTTTGCTTGTCTTTGAGCTTGTTCTTCCATGATTGAGTTCTTCTGGAACATAGAGCTTTTGACACATACATCTTTTTTGCTAAGATTAGTTCTAGAAGAACTAAGAGAATGTGTGACATCTGGATTTGTGAGCATGCAATTCTCTAATTCTAATGTAATGCATTGTTCCTATACCCAAACTTGAAGTTGACTTCTTAGGTTCAAGTTGACTGCATGGTCCTAAATCCAATCTTGACCCAAGAAAAGTGGCTCTATAAGGTCCTCATCATGACACACTAGCATTTTGACTTTCATTGGAACAACTTGAAGGTAGATGGGAAGATCCACCTCGCCCAAACAAGGGGTTTCCACACCTTCCAAACCTATGATATAGAATTCTATGGGCTTGATGTTCAATTGTAGGTCTTGGCAGTATGAAAGTCTAATTGCACTAGTTGCTGCACCTGAGTCAACCAATGATCTCACAGTCCTTACAGTCTTTCCTCGTCCTACCTCTACGGTCACAAAGGGGCGTCGATCAATTATTCAAGAAGTAATTATGCCCGATTTTCGGCACATGTCCATGTGATATTTTGGGGCTTCCAGGTTGACATCTAGGCCTAGTCACCTTAACTTATTTTGCCTAATGTGCTCTCTAGCCTCTACCTGTGCTTCTTTTCTAACTCTCAACTCTTCTTCTTTTCTCTTCTTAGTGGTGTTGAGTCTCCTTAGCATATACTCTGTAAGAGGTTCTTGATATAACTTGACTCTACATCCACTTATATAGTTTGGCAAGATATCACCTTCTAGAGTGGCCAATTGAACCGCACCGCTAGTGGAAATTCTATTAATGATCATAGGTCCATATCCTCTTTTTTCCAATTTAGGTGCATGCTATTTTAGTATATAAACCAACACTAGGTCTCCCTCTTTCAATCCTTTATCCTTAATGTGTGCATCAAAGTATGCCTTTTGTCTTTTCTTTGCAGCATAGATGCCTGCTGCCACTCATAGCCTCATCTCACCTAAGCATTCCAGATCAAAGATCCTAGAGGACAACTCATGCCATTCAACTCGTGCTCTTGTGCTACTTTCAAGGCTGGATTAGGAAGTCCAATGGCAGCATAGCATTTTGTCCGAAGACCATCTGAAAGGGGGTGGCATTGAGTACCGTTTTGTAGGCAAGTTGATTTGCATGATGAAGTTGTTTATCCCAATCAGAGCATTTTTTATTTACGAGTTTGGTCAATACATTACAAAGGATCTTATTGGTGCTCTTGGCTTGTCCATTAGGGGCAGACTTCTTATGTATCACCATGAATTCTTGGAGAAGGTGTTCAATGACTTCATTCAAGAAGTGCGTGCCTCTATCACTTACTAACTCGATTGGTAGCCCATATCTAGTGAACACATTCTCAAATAAGAATTTAGCCATCATTTGAGCATCATTCTTTAGTGTGGCTTTTACTTCCACTCGCTTTGTAAGGTAATCTGTGGCTACAATAATGTATTTTGCATGGGAGTTTCTAGTTGGGGGGTTAATAGGACCAACAAAGTCTATACCCCACAATGATTAGAAGCACATCATTTGCATGCTTAACATATAATGTGCTCTTAGTTGGACTATTCTCAAAACCATGTGCAATCAAGTAGGCATGTATCTTTTCATACCAAGCACATGGTGCTTGTTTCAAACCATATAATGCCTTTTTCAACCTGCACATTTTGTTTTCATGCCCTTTCTTCACAAAACCACAGGGCTAAAAAACATACACTTCTTCATGCAAGTCACCATTCAAAAATGCAGTTTTAATGTCCAACTGATGTATGTTCCAACCATGATGAGCTTTAAGTGCAAAGATGCTATGAACAATAGTCATTCGACATGTAGGTGCAAAGGTCTCATCAAAATTCAATGCCTCTATCTTGAGCATAACTATTGCAACAAGCCTAGCCTTATATCTATCAACTATTCTAGCTTATGCTTCAACTTATATGCCCACTTAGTGCCAAAGGCCTACTTGCGAGGAGGCAAATCACATAAAGTCAAGGTACCATTTTTCATAATAGCATCATATTCTGATTGCATAGAAGTCATCAAATTTTTAGAATTTTGTGCTTCATCAAATGAAACCGGCTCATTCTCATAAAAAAGACTAGAGGCAGCCATAGTGTAGTAATTTGATGCAAAAGAAGCACTATGAGAGCCTAAATGAGTATGTACAACACAGGTGCATCTAATTTGCTATCTCGCAAAGTTTGCACCAGCCATTTAGGCATAGTTTTTGCCTCCTCTATATCAGTTCTCTCATCAATAAGTGCATCATGTAAATCTGCGTAAAAAAATGGAATGATCTACATTATCATGTGAAACTTGTAAAGGCTGAGAAATTGCCTCATTTGGACCAAGACTAGACTGTCCACCTATAAAAGAGATAGCAAAGTATCATACACAGCTATGGAGCTAACTAATGTCTCCTTAGTACATGAAAGGAATGGCTAAATAACATCTTCCACAAAAACAACATCATGGCTAACCAACATGTGTTTAGCATGTGGATGATATAAACAATAACATTTGCTTTTAGAATTGAACTCAACAAAAATATGTTTCATTGCTTTATCATCCAATTTCTTGCATTGTTGTTCAGACACTAATGCATATCCTAGACAACCAAAGACACGCAGGTGAGCAACAGATGGCTTGCGACCATGCCAAGCCTTATATGGAGTGATAGACTGCAATGCTTCAGTGGGAGACCTATTAAGTACATATGCTGCACACATAACAACCTCAAGCAAGAAACTATGTCGTAAAGCTTGACCCTTGACCATACACCTTGCCATCTCAATGAGTGGCTTGTTCTTCCTTTCAGCAACTCCATTTTGTTGAGGTGTATACGGCAGTGTACACTGATGTTTTATCCCATATTCAACCAAAAATGCATTAAAATGAGAAGACATATATTCCCCCCTTGATCAAAACGGAGGGTGCCCATTCTACATTATGATAGATTTTCACCCAAAAGCAAAAACTATTTGAAACACATAACACTTCAGACTTTGCTTTCAGTGGATATACCCATGCATGCTTGAAAAAATCATCAATTAAATTCACGAAGTAAAGATAGCTCCTGTTGAACCATCTTTTGGGAAGGAGGAATGCTGCTAAGGGTGTTTACATATGACCACAAACATCACTATGAACAAGCTACAATTTTTGAGTAGCTCGTGCTGAACCATCTTTTGGGAAGGAGGAGCACTGCATTTTGACCAAAATATAGCCTTCAGAGACATTTTCACTAGGTGCCTCAAGTTTGTGCAGAGAGGACACCATTTCAAATTTCTACAGGTGTAGCAAATTAGCAAAATTCAGATGACCAAAGCATGCATGCCAAAGATTTGCCTTTGACATAGCCTAAGAATCTTGAATTGCACATGCTGAATCATTCATGATTTTGCATAATCTATGAGCTTATACAGCCAAGGACATAAAATGCTAGAAGCAATAATGACATCGCCATTTGACATAACATGAACTATACATCTGTCATCAACAAATTTCACAATCAAGCCAATCTTGGCTAATGCTGAAACTGATAACATATTTTTCTTGATTCATGGCACAAATAAAACATCTGACAATGTAAAAGAACTACCATCAGTAGTATTCAAAATGATCTTACCAGCTCCCATGATAGGATAAAAGGATTTGTTGGTGCATGTGATACTATTTCGTGTAGGCACATGCTCAAGTGAAGTGAAGAAACTACGCTGCAATCTAATATGTTTGGTTGCCCCACTATCAAAGTACCAAACATCTGAGTCTACTATAGAGACACATTGTCCATGAGAAGATGTTTCATAACTGTAAACAGTAGTAAACACCCATTCTTCATTCTAGACAAGATTTGCAAACTCTGATTTGGGTGTAGAGACGTCTGTAACAATAATTCCACCCTCTTTTTTCTTTGCCTCTTTTGCAACCAGATTTGGACACTCTTTATGACATGAATGTAATAGGTGGGTGGGTTTGGGAATGAAATTTTCTGAGTCGTACTCCCAGAACAGTGTAGAGAACATCTCCTCAAATGTTTTCTTGTAGCAAGCAGGTCAATATTTCATTTGTGCATGCCAGACGTAGGTTTTGTTGATGGAGGGAGTTTGATCATGTCATATACCAGATCACGATTTCCTTCAAAAAACCCTAGGGTCAAAATATATGGAGCTTGGACTTTGTAGAAAGTTTTGAACATGAATGTCATTAGCTCCAAAATCTTCATACACATCTTGGTGGCAATATCTAGCACGTTCTTCAATCAAGCAGGCTAGTGGCATATAGTAGATATCATATAAGCTGTTGTGGGTGGTGCTCTAGAGGGAGGAAAATAAGGATAGTTTATCCAATTTGAACACCCTTTATTATTTTGGGCTTTGATTGCAAATGCTTGCTAGGATCAACGATGGACCACAGGATAGTAACATGGGTTATATTTAATATATAATGGCATATTTGACCATGCGTGCATCATTTCAAGATAACTTGTCAAGATTTAAGCATGCCAATTGGGTTAGAAAATAGCTCATACCTATGCCTTTTTAGGTAGGTCATTTGGCTTGAATTGAGTAGCAAACATGGGTTCTTTTCTTGTATGCCTCATGATTTATGCATTATAATATGCCAATGATACAAAATATGGCATGTATTGTTGTTCTGATGTGATGATGAGGCATTGATGTGATAAATTCTGGAAATAAGCAGATTTTAGAATTTTTTCTTCAAGATTGGACATTGATTGGATTTGTACTGCTACTCTAAAGAAGACCATAAAGCGGAGGGAAGACCATGCATCATCATGAGTCTAGCCTATATGTTCTACCCACTTGAGCCAATCTAGTGCTTCAAATTTCAAATGTATCTCTACCCTCTTCGGTGATGCACCCTCCAGGTATTGGCATGGTTTCGTAAGGTTCTTCAAAGGATTCTTCGACAAGGATTTCCACTACTGTGTTTGGCTCTGGTTCTTCAATCGAAGAAGGTGGCCTCTCATATTGCAAAAGCTTTGCTTGGAGCTCTTCAACCTATTTCTTGAGGGTTTCCACTTCCTCTGTAGTCTGTGGGAGGGTGACAACCTCTGGCCTAACGTGCTTACTATGGTTAATTGCTTCTTGAGGTATGTGCACTCTATTTGAAGCTTTTCGTATGACTGGAGAAAGCTAGCATGTTCCTCGAGTAATATCTTGATGTCATTGGAGGGAACAACTTGAAACCATGTGGGGCTGATCACTGTGCCTGGTGTCCCTTCCATATTGGCCTTGAGATCATCTTGGCTTTGCTACTGTAGTCTCTTATTTTCTTCTAGCGATGCGGATAGATGCTTCTTGAGAAGCACTAGATCCCTTCATAATTTTTTGTTGTTTACATTTTGCTTGTGTAGCATGATGTCCAAGTTCTTGAGAGCTTGCACATCCACATCAAGTACCTTGGACTCCAGTTCTGCATGAGCTTGCTGTAGTGTGAAGTATTCAGCCTGGAGTGTTTCATTGTCTGCTTCCAAAGTTGTGCCTCATGCTTGTAATCTGTGAGATTTTGCCTAGAAGCTAGCATTCCGATCTTCCAGTCCTTGATAATCTTATTGGAGTTGTGATAACACATTGAATTATAGTATTGAATGTAGTATTTATAGGTGTAGATGCAAAGGGAATAGTGTTTAATGCAAGGGGAATGGGAATGGGAATAGTGGATGTAGTGCATGATGTATCGAGGATGTTGGTGGAGGGGGGAGCATGAATGGTGGGAGTGGGGATTGTAGGTGAAGTGATCATGGTATCTATGTATAGTGAAGTGGATGTGAGTGTTTGTGAACCCAACATATGTGTGGTGGGAACACGAATGAAACTTTCCATGAATGATATGTAATGGGATGGGGCTATGGTGGTGATTGAGGTATAGAGGAAGATGGAGGAGACGAATGGGAAGTATGGATCATGGGAAAGGGGAATATGTGAATGGGGGTAAACAAGGATACCTAAGCTACCTTGAGTTGCACTCAGGTGTCCTTCTATACTAGGTATGATGGGGTATCCAATTGCGGGTTCTACAGACAAAAATGGAGAAGTAAATAGTGGATTTGTAATAGAGCAAAAGAGGGTTGCTTGAGATGTCTGTTCATGGAAGGAAAAAGAGGTTGATGAGGTAGGGGTTTGGGTAGTGGTTGTTAATACTACATTGGTTTCAATAGTGGTAGGAGGCAGAGGTGGGGGCGATGGGGGAGATGGGGGTGCTGAGCTGAGATGGGTGAGGTTTGTACAAAGGCCTCTGCAATAAGATCTATGCTGGTCATTGAGGTAGCCGTTGGTTCGATGGTTGCTGTTAGTTCAGAGATGGGAATACATATGTCTTTGCCCGCCCATGGCCTTGTCTCTACTCGGCATCAGTTGTATCAGATTGATTGTCACAATGCTGTGTGCACGACCTCTTGAACTCCCAAGGATTTTGTTAATAATTTGAGTGTATTGATGAACTAAGGGGCCACCCCTTCATCTGCAAGGATTTGATCTATCAAGGCTTGGCCTGATGTGAATGAGACTCTATGCTATTCTTGCACTGCCTTGATTGTATCGTACAATCGTTGCAATTGGGGGATGTATGCAGAAGCACCCATGAGTTCACACACTTCTTGTTGCTCTTCACCATGTCTTTCCTCATGTTCATCGTCGCCCTCTTCAGATTCTTCCTCTTTATCTTCATCTTCGTCGTCTTCTTCATCCTCATCGACTATGGTAATCGGCACTTGGGATGTGGTTGTGAGCATTCCACAACTTGTTCCTCACCCGAATCAATATTCAAATCTCATAAGATCTACTCAAAATGTTCATTGGTGAGCTCTTTTAGGTGGACTCCTCCAGGGAATTCAAGATCTATAGGGACTGGTGGGAATATTAAGCTTGGGCCCTTAGAGCTGCGTCTTGGGAGGCATAGTGTGAATGGGCATACTCTTCATGGTGGGGGAGTGACTTCAAGGGTTAAAGAGGCTCCTCGTGGTTGAGCACATGGTATTGCTCCTTTGCAACTTCTTTGATGGTGGTGTTTTGGAAGTTCAACCCTTGAATTGTTGTACCCTATTCCACATTAGAGCTCTTTGGATTCAAATGTCATAAGCCAAACACCGATAGATAATTCTTGTTAGGGCACAACATCCATACAATACAGACTTACACGACCATCATTTGTGCACTAAGTGGATTTGATCAATGATCTAATGAGGTACGTTAATAGTTAGATGCTGAGTCTCTACAAGATATAAATTGAACCGTACTTTCTTAGGTGGCATGGTGAACCTGTCTTGTGCTAGAAAGGTGAAATGTTGCATGCACATTCTCAGCTGAACCACAATGTTGGGAATCATGGCCACCATATCTTTGAGCTTTGTGAGGTTTCTATTCTTCATGCTCTCTGGCACTAGAATCTCCTTCTTAGTGGGTATGTGCATCCCTTTCATATCCAGAGCCTCATGTACTAGGTTATTGGTTAACTTAAACTGCTTCAATTTTTTTTTGTTGGTTAGAGATGGAAGCACAAATGTGCTTAAAACTTTGGGATTCTTGTTGGGAGCGAGGCTGTTTATGAGATAGTAGCACTATATGAAGTCAGGTTTGGGAAGCTTAGCACTCAAGTACACATCCAGTCCCGTTTTCTACCACATTGGGTGTAACTCTTCTGCATTCTATAATTTCTAAAACTCACGAGTGAAGAAATGGTACTTCCCCCACTTTCCATTAAATTCTATCTCTATCTCCCAAAGGTAAGAGCCCTCTCCTAATGCTCTTGCTACCTCACTAAACCAATGGGAGGTTTTACCAACTAGCATGGTGTGGCCGCTCAGGGGGTCTTGTATGGGTATGATATGTATGGCTTGCAAGTCTTTTGATTGATCATTCGTTTCTAGCATGATGGGTAAGCTCTCCATATCGACAACTTGCTGACTTGTGCTTGTTTGAGAGTTGGTTCCTGCTACTTCAACCATGATATTGCTCGTGGTACTTGATGAATGCTTATCTATTGGAAGATGAAAATCATATTAGCATTGCATAGGAAACATAAGAATACCGTGTTCCCTCTACAATACCAACATGTTGTTCTTTGAGGTTAGAGGTTAGTCAAATTGGTGTATTGTGTGTGTGTGTGTGAATTAGGAAGTCAGTAATGTTCCTATATGCATACTCTAGTTGTGCATTGTAGTCAAATGCATCTATTCCTATGCATAGTAGTTTACATGGTTGTGTCAGGGGGTTTATTACAGGGTTTAACTCTCCAAATTTTCTTTGTGGGATTGCATCTTTTGACTGTGATGATCTTTACATGTTTCTAAAATATGTATTCTTGGATTTGGGGCTTTTTGGGTACCCATTTCTAGATAGTCCTAGGTATGATTTCAGGTCTGGAGGTGTTGATTGCAGATGTTTGCCATGAAGTGTATGGTGTGTGTTGGAACATCAAGCTTACACTATGCTTGAGGTGGATTTGATCTACATCGAAGGCTATCACATCAAAAGAATATCCATTGAAGAGTTCATTTATTTATGCATTGTATTTTTTAAAAAGTTTTTTTATGAATCTTTTACCATTGTAAAAGCCTTGAGCTTTACACACGTGAAATTAGAAAGAGAGAGCCCAAGTTCCACGAATTTGTGGTGGTTGAGTTGCATTCAATCAAGCAATCAATCACCTAAAAGTAGACCAAACTAGATCTTCATTTTTCCTAGATTGTAGGAAAGTGAATTGATTCCCTCCAACAACGATTCCCACATTCATTTGAATTCAAAATCCACTTCTAGAAGTCGTGGATCACTTCTAGAGTCTATATAATTCATTCCTATAGCATATTTTGATTATTCCTTATACTTTTATGCATAATATACACTCAACCCTATGTGTATCACTCCCATAAAAGGATTTTTTTCTAACTGTAATCACGTTGGTTGCTATGAGCATTTGAAGTTCATTGTCTCTTCCATAGATAGTAAGTTTTTTGATCTCGTCAATGCACGAACCTATCTCTTTTGTATCGACTCTTTCTCCTTCATGTGCCAAAGTACATAGTGCATTTCTTTGCACTTATCGCATGCCTATAATTTCTATTTGAGTCTCCATAAGCTCAAGGGCTGGTCTTGTGCTGGTTGGCTGGACAAAACTTCGTCGCTTCACAACTCACTTTTGTACCTCCTACAAGCTTTTCCAAGTTCTTTCAGTGGTATGAGGGCTAGATCTAGATGGGTGATAGCTTTCCCTCAATGATCGATGAGGATGCAAGACATCGCACTTGGGATGTCCTCAAGACTTTCTTTTCTGCTACTATCAAAGCAAGAAAGAATCATCTTTGGAATGAGTTCAACCAAATGAAGAAGACACCTAAACAAACCATCACAGAGTTTGTTAGCAAGGTCAAGGAGGTTGCAAATCAGTTAGCATCCAATGGAGAGCTGATTGAAGAAGAGGCTATCATGAGGCGAATTCTCAATGGGATTTGAAGTGATCAGCAATGGCAATATTTCTCCACGGCTTATGATCTCATCATGGATGTGCAAACTCCAGACTTCAACATCTTTCTTGGACAACTCTTCAATCAAGAGGCCAACAATAGCATAAGGAGGGTAACTCCTATCATGGTAATTCAACTAGTGCTCTATATGTAGATAAGAAGGATAAGAAGTAGAAAGGCAAGAAGATGAAGAGGAGACTTCCCAAGCCAACTTCGCAAGCAAGAGCAATTGGAAAGGGAAGAAGAAGGACCAAAGCATGACAAAGCCAAAGGTCAGAATGTTCAACCTTGTGCCATTTGCGATAATAACAACCACACCACTCAAAATTGCTGGTTCAATGGGAAGACCCAGAAAGGAAGTGGAAGAGGTGGATATGGCATCACTAGAGGCAGAGGTGGACACAACTTCAACAATAACAATAGAGGCTATAATAGAAGGTACTACAACAATTATTCAAAAGATCAACCACATGAAGACTCATTGCTTCTTATGAAGCTAACACACAAAGAAGGTAAAGAAGATGATCATTTGTTCTACATGATTTGAGTAAGGTTCTCTGTGTACCCACTATTACTAAAAACCTTATGTGGAGGCCAAATAGTCTAAAAAGGCTTGCAAGTTAGGTTCACCCAACATGGAGCTTTTGTGGAAGATCCATGTCAAGGCTTCAAGAAGATAGCTAGAGGTGAGAAGCATGGTAGGATCTTTACTTTTGAACTAGGAGAAACCAAGAACATAGCTCTATTCACTTTTGGGTCTCAAACCTTAAGTGAACTTGAAGTGTGGCATAAGAGACTTGCTCATGTGAATGAAAGAACATTGAAGGATATATGCAGGGATCAAAGTGTTCTTGGACTGCCAAACATATCAAAGCAACACATGATCAACATGTGTGATGCATGTCAGATTGGGAAGGCACAAAGACAACCATTCAACCACAAAGGCTACATCCACAACAACTTATTGGACTTAGTACATACAGATGTATGGGGACCAAGTCAAGAACCTTCATTGGAAGGATCAAGGTATTATGTCACATTTATTGATGACCATAGTAGATGGACTATTCTATACTTTATCAAGAGTAAGAATGAAGTGTTTGATGCTTCAAAAAATATCTAGCACATGTGGAGAATTATACAGGTAGATCACTCAAGAAGGTCAAATCTCATGGAGGGGGAGAATACTTCTCCAAAGAGTTTGATGAGTTCTTGCATGACAAAGGTATCAAAAGGGAAGTGACTCGTAGGTAATCTCCTCAACTAAATGGAATTGCAGAGAGGAGAAACAAGACATTGGTTGGATCAGCCCGAACAATGCTTGAAGAGAAGAAGTTGCCACATTATCTATGGGTAGAAGATATTTCAACTGCTGTGTACCTTGTCAATAGACTACCATCCAAATCACTTCAAGGTATGACTCCTTATGAAGCATGGAATCGAAGAAAACCTAGTCTTGGGCATCGCAAGGTGTTTGGTTGTTTAGCTTATGCTCATGTACCATCACAAATAAGAGGTTAGCTATATGAAAAGGCGACAAAGGTAGTGTTTATTGGATATGATTCAACTCAGATGGGTTACATGTTCTACAATCCTTCAACCAAGAAATTCACTACAAGTAGAGATGTTGTGCTTGAAGAACATAGGTCTTGGTATGATGAAAACAAACAAAAGGTAACTCTACCATATGATCTTGATTCTAATTCTCATCAATTAGGAAGCAAGCATGATACACAGGTCCAGGATCCAAGAAATGATACAGACAATGACCAAGATGAAAGAGAAAAGGATTACAAATTATGGATGTCAAGAGGCAAAGCAAAGATGCAAGAGGTTGGAGAATGCTCCAAGCAAGATCCTAGAAGATAGCAAGAGAGAAGAAACAATGAGAAAGGTATGGATATGATTCCACATTTGTTACAAAGCATTCAATCTACTTCGTAAAAGATTCAATTTTAGAAGAACCATCAACCTATGAAGAGGCAAACAGAAACCCTAATTGGGAAAAGGCCGTGAAAGAAGAAATAGATGCATTGAAGGAGATGGACACTTGCGATTTGGTTCCATCCAATCAAAAGGTTATTGGTTGCAGATGGGTATATAAAGTTAAAAGAAATTTAGATGGGTCAGTTTGTAGGTACAAGGCAAGATTAGTTGCCAAAGGATGCTCACAAACTCATGGTATAGTCTATGAGGAAACATTCTCACCAGTTGCAAAGAAGGCTATAATTAGAACATTAATAAGTGTAGTTGCTTCAAGGAATTGGAGACTTCTCCAACTTGATGTGAAAAATGCATTCTTGAATGGTTGGATAAGTGAAGACGTATACATGTCACAACCACCAAGTTTTGAAGATCCTAATCATGCATCTTATGTTTGCAGACTTAAGAAAGCATTGTATGGATTGAAACAAGCTCGTAGAGCTTGGAATTACAGGTTGGTTACATACCTTCAAGATCAAGGGCTCAGATCTTGCTCTATTCATAAAAAAGGATCACAATGAGGTTATCTATCTATGTGTATATGTAGATGATATTATTGTGACATGTGATGATTTGAATGGCATTCAAAGGATCAAGAGACACATGCAAGAGGAGTTCAAAATCAGTCACTTAGGTGAGCTCACATATTTCCTAGGTATGTAGGTGATATACAAAGATGAAGGAATGTACTTGACTCAGAGAAGATACATTCAAGATCTACTTCTTAAGTTCAAAATGGAGAACGCTAAACCTACAGGTACACCTTTGGAGATGAATCATAAACTTAGTGTTTATGAAGGTGAGAAAATTAAAGACATTAAAGATTATCAAAGCTTGGTAGGTAGCTTGGTATATGCTACTCACACAAGGGTAGACATCTCAGATAGTGTTAGAGTGCTTAGTCAAATCATGCACTCATCGAGATGACCACACATGGATGCAGCTAAGAGAGTACTTAAGTATCTCAAAGGTACAATCAATGAAGGTATATTCTATCTTTATTCTTCATATTTGGATATCAAAATCTATTCAGATGCAGATTGGGCAGGAGCTATATCCTTGACTGAAGCAGAGAATAGAGGTTTGACCATAGCAACTCAAGAGTCAATACAATTAAAAGCATCATATACAAATTTGGGACTTGTGAGTTCCAAACCTCACATATTTGGAGATAAAGTAGGTTCCATGCATCTAGCAGCAAACCCTATTTTCCATGCAAGAACCAAAGAAATAGAGGTTCATTACCACTTCATTAGGGAGAAGCTCATGGCAAATGAGATTGACATTTCTTTTGTTCCTACTGAAAATCAAGTAGCAGATATGATGACGAAGGCACTTGATGGAATAAAGCTTTGTAGATTCAAAGCTATGGTAGGTATTCAACCTATTAGAGAATGAAGACTCAAGCATACTTTAGCTTGAGGGGGAGCTATTGGAACATCAAGCTTACACTATGCTTGAGATGGATTTGATCTACGTCAAAGGCTATCGGATCGAAAGAATATCCGTTGGAGAGTTCTTTTATTTATGCTCACTTATTGTATTTTTTAAAAGATTTTTTATGAATATTTTACCATTATAAAAGCCTTGAGCTTTACACATGTAAAAGTAGAAAGAGAGAGCCCAAGTTCTACAAATTTGTGGTGGTTGAGTTGCATTCAATCAAGCAATCAATCACCTAAAAGTAGATCAAACTAGATCTTCACTTTTCCTAGATTGTAGGAAAGTGAATTGATTGCCTCCAACAAACATTTCCACCTTCATTTGAATTCAAAATCCACTTGTAGAAGTTTTGGATCACTTCTAAAGTCTATATAAAGACTTCAAATCACTTTTACAATACATGGAAGCAATATACATACACTTGTGACCATCATTGTCTTGCTCCTTCATTTCTTTGCATCACCTTCTTTGTCAATAGTAATCTTGCAAAGGTTGTTGCTCTCTCTACAGAGGTTCAAATTGGATGATAGATGGCTTATTCAAAAGATATTAGTATCTAATTTATGCTTGTAAATTTTCATAGCACTTGGTTGAGTAGATTGGGAGAAATCTTAGTTTTTCTATCTCGGGTCAATCTCTGCGTATTCTTGAAAAATAGGAAGTACCACCGTTGAGTGTTTGATTCATTCCTATAGCATATTTTGCTTATTCATTATACTTTTGTGCATTATATACACTCAACCCTATGTGTATCACTCCCATAAAAGGGATTTTTCTATTTGTAATCATGCTTGTTGCTATGAGCATTTGAAGTTCATTGTCTCTTCCATAGATAGTAAATTTTTTGAGCTAGTCGATGCGCTATTTGTTTTGTATCGACTCTTTCTCCTTCATGATCCAAAGTACATAGTGCATTTCTTTGCAGTTATCGCATGCATATAAGGTCTATTTGAGTCTCCATAAGCTCAAGGGCTGGTCTTGTGCCGGTTGGCTGGACCAAACTTTGTCTCTTCGCAACTCGCTTTTCTACCTCCTACAAGCTTCTCCAAGTTCTTTCAATGTGAGTGTTTGTTGGTGATGATTCGAGCTTGTGAGCCTATGTGTAGCTATTTGAGCTATTAAGCAAGTATTAGGCACCCAAATTTGTCATGCATTGGGGTTAGCCTTCATCTACTACTTTGGAATCCAAATAGAAATAGTCCAGCTCGGTTGATTCTTAGCATACTCCTTCATTGTAATCTTTGACTGAGTAGTTTGTCTATTGCATCTTTGGGGTTTTATCATTAGAGTAGAGGGTTGTTCACCCTTGCGTATCCAGATCTGCCTCACTCCCTGAGGTATATTGTTTTGCCTTGATTGTTGAGCCTGCAACTTGGTTTTTTGTGTAACCCAATGCTTGGGTCGTCTTGGTTGTTTTCCCTGGGTCCTCTTTGGAAAAGAAGGCAGTTCCTTTTCCATTGCTATAGCTCCTTTATGATTGGCCTTGTTCTGCATCATAGAACTTTGGACAACAATAGCATCGTTGAGTGCATGATTTTCTAGTTCAATTATGATGCGGTTTTGATCGACCCAGACCATAAGAAAACCACTTCTTCAGTTTATGTTGACTGCATGATTATAGATCCAATCTTGGCCCAAGACAAGAGGTTCAATGAGATCCTCATCTTGACACACTAGCACCTTCACTGCCATAAGAATATCATGAATGTATATGGGAAACACCACCTCACCCATGCAAGGGGTTTCCACACCTCCCAATCCTATGAGATATGCTTCTATAGGATCGACTTTTAATTGCAATTCTTGGCAGTAAGAAAGGTGAATTGTGCTTCTAGGGGAACTTACTTTTGATGCTTGGCACATGACTTTGTGATATCTAGGAATTATGAGTATCTGAACTAGTGTGATCTTTACCCTGTCTTCTTAATTTCATTTGTCAGATGCGTTCTAAGGCTTCTGCCTGTGCTTCTTCTCTAACTTGTTTTTCCTCTTCCTTGCATTTCTTTGTAGTGTTGAGTCAATTAAGCATTTCTTCTGTGAGGGGTTCTTGATATAACTTCACCCTGCAACCACTAATGTAACTAGGTAGGATGTCACCTTCTAGAGTGGCTAATTGGATAGCTCCACTTATTGATATTCTATTAACAATCATGGGTCCATAGCCATGCTTCTCTAATTTCCTTGCATGTTGCTTCAGGGTGTATACCAAGACCAAATCTCCTACCTTTAGACCCTTTTGCTTCACATGAGCATCGAAGTATGCCTTTTGTCTTTTCTTGGCTGCATAAATCCCTGCTACTACTCTTGATCTTGTTTCACCTAAGCATTCCAAATCAAAGATTCTAGACAAAATCTCATGACCGTTCCACTGGTGTTCTTGTGCTACTTTCAACATCGGTATCAAGAAGTCTAATGGCAACACAACATTTCATCCAAAGACCATCTGAAAGGGGGTGGATTGGAGCACCATTTTATAGGCCACCTTGTAGGCCCACACAGCAGGATGTAGTTGTTTATCTCAATCAAAATGCTTATTGTTTACTATTTTTGTTAGAACATTACAAAGTATCTTGTTCATGCTTTCAACCTAGCCATTGGCTTGTGGGTGATATGAAGCTGACTTCTTATGAACTGCCATGAATTCTTGTAGCAAGTATTCAATGACCTCATTCAAGAAGTGGGTGCCATGATCACTCACCAATTCTATTTGCAAACCATATCATGTAAATACATTCTCATATAGGAACTTGGTTATGGTTTGTGCATCGTTCTTTCTTGTTGCCTTAACTTCCACCCATTTAGTTAGATAACTAGTGGCCACAATGTTGTATTCAACATGTGAAGTCTTAGCTGAGGGATTAATAGGAGCGACAAAGTCTATTCCCTGTTGGTGTAACTTGCAAGCCTACACATTTGGCTCAAAGGATGCATTAAAGTCTACACATATATGAAGAAGCATAGGAACATATGCTAGTGGTTAATTACCACTTTACCTCATTGTAAAAGTCAAATTGACTTAGAATCTTTTGTAATGACCTACCAAAGTGAGTCATGGAAAAAGTAGTTCATTTGATTGAAGGAATATCTCCAAGCATTTAGAAGCTTGATCATGGGAGCCAAAATTTGAATTTGAATTCAAATCTTTGTTCATTACATATAAAAAGTGAACATGAAAAGTCGCGGGCAGAGAGATCATTCCTGAGCCTCATTCTACTGATTTTGAGTGTGTGTGAGGACTATACTATAGACTACGCCTCTCTACACCATTAGGCAATGTTGTTCATGCCAATGGGATTGTATACAAGTGTTCATTAATAGATACATTTACATCATTCATCTCTGAGTTCTCTGTGAGTCTACTCAAAAGTCTATCAACTTGTCAAGGGCATATATCAGTCAATCTCCACCAAATTTAGTGACTCAAAGCTTTTTGGATTTAGCTCAAAGTCATCTACATGCTGTCAAAGTTTGAAGTAATTCTATTCAGTCATTTCAGAGAAATCTGCGTCGAGGTGAACTCTGGTCATTTTCTGCTACAGTCCTAAAAAGTCAGGGGTATAGCTAAACTTGCTAAATTGATTTCTCTTAGCATAGTTTATCTTTTTACATCATTCCACTTGCAAATGGTAGCTTACTAAGCTAACTAAATACCCCTAGAAGGAATTTTATCAATTTCTACTGTGTTGGTCACACTGAGTAAAACATCCAGCAGGTGTCAAGACATAAATAGAAGGTTTTCTTGAGTTTGTGAACTTCAAAGTTATCTGTTTTGGTTTAATCATTACACACATCACTTCCAAAGTACATAGGCCATTTTTTGGTGTTATTGGAAAGCTAAGAAGGTCCACTTATCAAGTCTGAAGCAAAAGAGGGCTGGTACAAAGCAGGTTTAGCAGTACCTACTCAGTCTCTTGAAGCATCCATCCATCTTTCCCAACAATGGTATCAGAGCAATAGAGGTAAAATGGGAGATGGTTTTCCTTCATTTATTGATAAATTGGACAGGAACAACTATCAAGCTTGGTCTCTAAGGATGAAGACCTACTTACAAGGAAGGAGTCTCTATGGATACATCTCAGGAGATGAGGAATTGCCCTCATTCAAAGCAAGAGGATTGCCAACCAAGGAAGAACAAGAAAAACTCAACACATGGTGTGCTAAGGATGCATTGGCAAGGTCATATTTACTCAACTCTATCTCTGACTTTCTTTTGCCACATATCAGAAATTGTAAGACATCCCAAGAAACTTGGGAAACCTTATCATCATACTTTTCTTCCAATACAAGGGCTAGGAAAAATTAGTTGTGGATTGAATTCACAACACTAAGGAAGCAACCTAAGCAAGCTGTTTCAGAATTTGTGACCAAGATCAAAGATGTTGCAGATCAGTTAGCAAGCATAGGAGAAGAAATTGAAGAAGAACAAATTGTAAGGCAAGTAATCAATGGAATCAAGGCTGATGACAAATGGGAAAGCTTCACCACTGCAATGGATCTCTACATGGACATGCACACTCCAGATCTTACAACTCTCATGGGACAACTATTTACACATGAAGCAAAGCTCACAAAAAATGGAGATACATCCAAAGGTAATAACTCTTCTGTCCTATACACTGATAAGAAGTCTAAGGATAAAGGCAAGAGCAAAAAAATGGAAGATGAAGGCTCTATCTCCCAAGCTAACTATGCAGGGAGAGGTAGATCTTCAAGAGGAAGGGGCAGAGGAGGTAAGCAAGGTAGGGGGAGATCCTATAACTCATCACCATGCAACATTTGTGGTTTATCAAATCATACTACAGATGAGTGTTTCAGGAATTACAAAAATCAGAGAGGAAGAGGCTACCAAAGAGGTGGATACTCATAGTCAAGAGGAAGGTTCAACCATCACCAAGGCCACAACAACAATTACAACAACAATTACAATGGCAACTACCAAGGAGGATTCAAAACCAGAAAGGACTACAACAACTACACAGAGGAGCAGGATGACTCTCTTCTGATCATGATCATGACTTCAAAGTCAGGTACAAATGATGACCACTTATTCTACATTGACTCAGGGTGCTCAAATCATGTGGCTGGCAATGTGGCACTACTCTCTGATCTTGAGGAACCAAAAGGTAAACATCAAGTCCAAACAAGTGATGATACAAAGCATTCAGTAGTTAAAGTTGGAAATGTTAAGACTTGTGATGGTAATCAGAATTTGTTGAGCAGGGTACTCTATGTACCAACCATTACCAAAAATTTGATGAGTGTTGGTCAGATTGTGGAAAAAGGTTTGTAGGTCAGATTCAATCAATATGGAGCATATGTGGAGGACCCAAGACATGGGTTCAAGAGGATTGCTACATGAGAAAAATCAGGTAGACTTTTCACTTTTGAGTTGGAAGATACAAAGAATATTGCACTATACAGTTATAAAGATCAAACACTTTCAGAGCTTGAGATTTGGCACAAAAGATTAGGGCACATAGGAGAAAGAACCTTGAAACAAATGTGCAGGGATCAATGTGTGCTTGGGATACCTAATGTATCCAAACAAGATATGATTTACAAGTGTGGTGCTTGTCAATTTGGTAAGTCTCACAGGTTACCCTTCTCCAAGAAAGGATATATGCATGAAGACTACCTAGAGCTTGTACACACAGATGTTTGGGGACCTAGCAAAGACCCCTCAGTCTCAGGTTCAAGGTACTATGTATCTTTCATTGATGATTATAGCAGATGGACTGTATTATACTTCATGAAGCACAAGGATGAGGTATTTAATTGTTTTAAGAAATATCTTGCATTAGTTGAAAACCAGACAGGAAGGAATTTGAAGAGGCTAAGGTCAGATGGAGGAGGTGAGTACTTCTCCAATGAATTTGAAGACTTCTTGCAGGACAGAGGCATCAAAAGAGAGATAACCACAGGTATTCTCCTAAATAGAATGGGGTAGCTAAAAGAAGAAATAGGTTAATTGTTGAGACAGCTAGATCTATGCTTAATGAGAAGAAGTTACCTAACTATATATGGACAGAGAGTGTTTCTACTGCCACTTACCTCATAAACAGGTTACCATCTAAGTCACTTGATGGTATGACACCCTATGAAGCATGGCATGGTAAGAGATCATCATTAGATCACTGGAAAATATTTGGATGTGTAGCATATGTGCACATTCCTTCTCAGATAAGAGGTAAGCTAGACCCAAAGGCTGAAAAATGCATTTTTATTGGGTATGATTTAAATAAAAAAGGTTACAGGTTTTATAATCCTACCAATAAGGGATTTATGGTAAGCAGAGATGTGATCTTTGATGAAAATGATTCTTGGTATGAGAATGAATGCAGGAAGGTCAAACTACCCTATGATTTGGAAGAGGAATTTCCAAAACTTGCAAAGGAGGAACCTATTTAGAATGAAGCCTCAAGTTCAGATGATGAAGACACTATCAACCTTGAAGAATTCAAGGCATGGAAGTCCAAGGGCAAAATGAAGATGAAGAAGCTTGAAGACATACCTGAATCTTCAACTCAATCAATCAGAAGATCTCAAAGAGAAAGCAAGAAACCTATCAGATATGGGTATGATACATCTCTTGTTACTAAACATTCTGTTTATCTTGCCAAAAATTTGTCAAATGAAGAACCAGGATCATATGAAGAAGCAATAACTAAATCAGAATGGAAAGAAGCTATGGATGAGGAGATTGAAGCACTCAAGGAGAGTGACACATGGGAGTTAGTACCCAAGAAGGATTCTATGAAGGTAATAGGATCCAGATGGATCTATAAGTTGAAAAAAAATTATGATGGAACAATTAATAGGTACAAAGCCAGATTGGTAGCCAAGGGTTTTGCACAAACCCAAGGCATTGACTATGAAGAGACATTTTCTCCTGTGGCCAAGATGCCAACAGTCAGAGTGTTGGTAAGTGTGGCTGCATCAAAGAATTGGAACATGTACCAATTGGATGTCAAGAATGCTTTCTTGAATGGATGGATTTCAGAAAAAGTTTATATGTCACAACCTCCTGGCTATGAGGACCCTAAGAAGGTAACTTATGTTTGCAAATTAAAAAAGGCTTTATATGGATTGAAGCAGGCACCTAGGGCATGGAATTACAGGTTAACTACATACCTCCAAGACCAAGGTTTTGTCATGAGCAAGGCTGACACTTCTCTGTTCATTAAGAGAAGTAATTCAGAGGTAATATATCTCTGTGTTTATGTTGATGACATCATCATTACAGGTAATGATGTCAATGGAATCAGGTATATCAAAAGCCAAATGATGAAGGAGTTCAAGATCAATGATCTTGGTTTATTGAAGTATTTTCTAGGGCTTGAATTAGTCTACACTAGTTCAGGGATATACATTACTCAGAAAAAATATGTACAGGATATGTTGAAGAAGTTTTACTTGCAGGATGCTAAAGTAGCAAGCACTCCAATGGAGGTAAACCTAAAGCTAAGTGCCCATGAAGGTGATGAAGTCAAAGACATTACATAGGTTATCAAAGTATGGTAGGTAGCTTGAACTATGCTACTCTTACAAGAATTGATATTGCATATGGAGTAAGTGTGCTAAGTCAATTTATGCACAAGCCAAGGATACCTCACTTAGAGGTTGCCAAGAGAATCTTGAAGTATCTCAAGGGTACACAGAACCATGGTTTGTATTTCCCTTACACTTCAGATATTGATATCAAAATTTATTCAGATGCAGATTGGGCAGGATGCAAGGATGATAGGAGGAGCACTTCTGGATATATTTCCTTTGCAGGTGACAAACCAATTTCATGGTCTTCAAAGAAGCAACCTACTGTTGCTTTGTCTTCCATAGAGGCAGAGTACAGAGGACTAGCTAATGCCACACAAGAAGCAATTTGGATTAAGCTTTTGTATACAGAATTGGGCTTATATACTAGGTCTCCAATAATCTTTGGAGATAATACAAGTTCTCTTCACCTTGTAGCCAATCCTATCTATCATGCTAGGACCAAACACATAGAGGTCCATTATCATTATGTGAGAGAGAAGTTGATAAGCAAGGACATTCAACTTACCTATGTATCAACAAACATGCAATGTGCAGATTTGTTGACTAAAGCTTTGGATGGAAATAAACTTTGCAGGTTCAAATCCATGATTGGATTGCAGGATATACTTGAAGATTGAAGATGAAGACTTAAGCCAAAATGTTTGGCTTGAGGGGGAGCTGTTGGTGTAACTTGCAAGCCTACACATTTGGCTCAAAGGATGCATTAAAGTCTACACATATATGAAGAAGCATAGGAACATATGCTAGTGGTTAATTACCACTTTACCTCATTGTAAAAGTCAAATTGACTTAGAATCTTTTGTAATCACCTACCAAAGTAAGTCGTGGAAAAAGTAGTTCATTTGATTGAAGGAATATCTCCAAGCATTTAGGAGCTTGATCATAGGGAGCCAAAATTTGAATTTGAATTCAAATCTTTGTTCATTACATATAAAAAGTGAACATGAAAAGTCGCGGGCAGAGAGATCATTCCCGAGCCTCATTCTACTGATTTTGAGTGTGTGTGAGGACTATACTATAGCCTACACCTCTCTACACCATTAGGCAATGTTGTTCATGCCAATGGGATTGTATACAAGTGTTCATTAATAGATACATTTACATCATTCATCTCTGAGTTCTCTGTGAGTCTACTCAAAAGTCTGTCAACTTGTCAAGGGCATATCTCAGTCAATTCTTCACTAAATTCAGTGATTCAAAGCTTGTTGGATTCAGCTCAAAGTCATCTACATGTTATCAAAGTTTTAAGTAATTATATTCAGTCATTTCAGAGAAATCTGCCTCGAGGTGAACTCTGGTCATTTTCTGCTACAACCCTAAAAAGTCGGGGGTATAACTAAACTTGCTAAATTGATTTCTCTTAGCATAGTTTATCTTTTTACATCGTTCCACTTGCAAATGGTAGCTTACTAAGCTAATTAAATACCCCTAGAAGGAATTTTATCAAATTCTAATGTGCTGGTCACACTGAGTAAAACATCCAGCCGGTATCAAGACATAAATAGAAGGTTTTCTTGAGTTTGTGAACTTCAAAGTTATCTGTTTTGGTTCAGTCATTACACACATCACTTCCAAAGTACATAGGCCATTTTTCGGTGTTATTGGAAAGCTAAGAAGGTCCACTTATCAAGTCTGATGCAAAAGAGGGCTGGTACAAAGTAGGTTTAGCAGTATCTACTCAGTCTCTTGAAGCATCCACCCACTTAGAGAATGCACGTCCACCCATCATGGGTTTTAGTGGCATCTCATCTTTATGTATCAGATACTGAATTCGCTGACAAATATCACACCTCTTCACATAGGTGTGTGCATCCATGTGAAGAGTTGGCCACCAAAGACTTTGAATAGAATTGCTTTGATCACACGGTCTAGTCGAGAATGCCCTCCTACTGTTGATATATTTAGGTAGTCATGTGTGTGAACACTCTAGGACCGCCAGGGCACTTTTTCCCCTCTTTAGGAGGGTTTTTTCCCCCGGCTTGTATATATGGCTATTGCCCTAATGGGCTACTATTCTTTGTACATTCTAGTGGTAATACATTTAGTATTGTGTGTTGTGCTCCAAGCTTCTTCTTCTTCCCTATGTTGTTCGCGTGCTTCCGTAGATGTCTAACTCCAACAATTGGTATCAGAGAAGGTCACCGCTTCATCTAGGGCATCATCAACACCTCTCTGGTTGTAGTCTCGAAATTGCAAAAATTTTGGTGAGCATACTCAGTGTTTCAGAGATCAAAACTGCTTTGTCTTGTCATGCCAAAATCGCGATATGAGCTCGTAGGTATTTCATTTTTTTGTGCCAAAGGTATATACCAGTTTTGGTTCGCCAGTATAAGCATCTCAAAGTCTGCTACAGGTTTAGCATAATTCATATGGACAGTTTTGTTCAACTTTTTGAGATACAGTCAATTTTCTGCATCAAGGTATTTTAGTTAGTGGCCATGGCTAAAAGTAGTGATGTATTCCGTATGTTGGTTGTTGAGGATAAGTTGGATGGTACCAACTACCCGTTATGGCCTTATATGATGCGACATGTATTGGTTGCAAAAGGAATGTGGAACATTGTGCAGGGTGTTGAAAAACGTCCTATCACACCTACAATTGTTACAACTGTAGGTATTGAAGCTGATGCAGAAGGTGTCAAAGATGGTGATATTCTATAGATTCATATTTGTGCTTCGGTTTCTGCTACACTCACTGTAGAGAAAATTCATTGGGATGGCAGAGTTGCCTAGGCACATGCATTGATAGCTTTGTCTATCAAACGTGCCATTATTCCTCACATTCTCTCTTGTAGAATAACTAAGGATGCTTGGGATACACTTACCACATTGTACCAAGCTAGGAATGAGGCTCGTGTTGCTTACCTCTAAAAACAGTTGGAGAGTGAGCACATGAATGAAGGTGATTCAATGGATAGTTTTTTGACAAAGATCAAGGATTTGAAGGAACAATTGATTTCTATTGATGAGGTCCTTCCTGATAGTTCACTTGTACAAACTGTTTTGAATGGTCTTCCTAACTCATATAAGAGTTTTGCTTCTACTCTTCGGTTGATGATGAAGGGCAATCCAAATGCCTTAATATTTGAAGAGTTAGTTTCTATTCTGTTGTAGGAAGATCAGTGTAGGCAGAAAACTCTATTATGCGTGTTGCAGATCAGGCTTTCCTGGCTAGTCAGAAGGGCAAAGGAAAATGGAGCTCTTCAACTAGTAAGCAAAAATCTACTAATTCTGCACAATCAAAGAAGGAAGACAAAGATGAGAAGAAATCAAAAAAGCAGAAATTGTTTTGCAAATATTGTAAAGGAAATGATCATGTCATTAAGAACTGTCCAAAACTGGCTGCTAAAGAGGCAAAGAAGAAAGAGGTGGGAATGGTTGTTGTAGAGGCCTCTACACCGAAAACACAGTCTGCTAATCTTGTGTAGGATGAAGAATGGGCATTTACTACTGTTTGCAGTTTTGACCCATCTTCTCATGAGCAGCGCATGTCTACAATAGACTGAAATGTTTGGTACTTTGATAGTGGGGCGACCAAACATATTACATCGTAGTGCAGTTTCTTCTCTTCACTGGAGCCTGCCCCTACATAGAATACTGCCACATGCACCAAGAACTCCTCTTATCCGATCATGGGAGTTGTTAAGATCATTTTGAATACTATTGATGGTAGTTCTTTCACTTTGTTAGATCCTTTATTTGTGCCAGGGACCAAGAAGAATCTGTTATCAATTTTGGCTTTAGCAAAGATTGGCTTGGTTGTGAAATTTGTTGATGACAGATGTACAGTTCATGATTTGTCAAATGGCGACGTGATTATTGCTTCTGGCATTTTATCTCATGGGTTTTATAAGCTCATATATTATGAAAAAATTGTTAATGATTTAGCATGTGCAATACATGATTCACTGGCTATGTTAGATGCAAAGCTTTGGTGTGCACGCTTTGGTCATCTGAATTTTACTAGTTTATTATGCCCACAAAAATCTGAAATGATGTCCTCTTTGCCCAAACTTGAGGCACCAGGTAAACATGTATGTGAAGTTGTATTTTGGGCAAAATGCAGCATTCCTCATTTCCAAAAGATGGTTCACTTCGAGCTACACAAAAATTGCAGATTGTTCACAGTGATATCTGTGGTCCTATGTAGACTCCCTCTTTTGGAAATTATCTTTACTTTGTGACTTTCATTGATGATTTTTCCGGGGATACATGGGCATATCCATTGAAAGCAAAGTCTGAAGTGTTTATGTGCTTCAAACAATTTCTCGTTTTGGCTAAAAATCTGTCAACATGTAGAATAGGCACCCTCCATTATGATCAGGGTGGAATATATGTCTTCTGGCTTTAATACACTTCTGGTTGAACTTGGGATAAAATATCAGTGTATAGTGCTGTATACACCTCAACAGAATAGAGTTGCTAAATGAAAGAATAGGTCACTCATGGAGATGGCAACGTGTATGATCAAGAGTCCAGCTTTACCACATAGTTTCTAGCTTGAGGCTATTATGTGTGCAACATATGTACTTAACAGGTGTCCTGCTAAAGTGCTGCAATCTATCACTCCATATGAGGATGGGCATGGTTGCAAGCCATCTGTTGCTCATTTGCGTGTTCCTGGTTGTCTTGCATATGCATTAGTGCCTGAACAACATCGCAAAAAATTGGATGATAAAGTAGCAAAATGTATTTTTGTTGGGTACAATTCTAAAAGTAAAGGCTATCATCTGTATCATCCATAGACTAAACACATTCTGGTTACCCGTGATGTTGTTTTTGTGGAAGATGCTATTCAACCATTGCTTTCATGTACTAAGGAGACATCTGTTAGCTCCAAAGACATGTATGATACTTTGCTGCCTCTTTTTATAGGTGGATAATCTAGTGCTGGTCCTAATGAGGCAACTTCTCAGCCTTTGCAGGTTTCATGTGATGATGCAGATCATTCCATTTCTGATGCAGATTTAGATGATGCACTTGTTGATGAGAGAGCTAATATTGAGCAGACAAAAACTATGCCAAAATGGCTGGTGCAGACTTTGCATGATAGCAAATTAGATGCACCTCTATCATATCGTACTCGGTCAGGCTCTCATAGTGCCTCTTTTGCATTAGATTGCTATGCTATGGCTGCCTCTAGTCTTTGTGATGAGATTGAACCTGTTTTGTTTGATGAAGCACAAAATTTTGAACATTGGATGGCTGCAATGCAACATAAATATAATGCTATCATGAAAAATGGTACCTAGTCTTATGTGACTTGCCTCCTGGCAAGAAGGCCATTGGCAATAAGTGGGTATACAAGTTGAAGCATAAACGTGATGGAACAGTTGACAGGTATAAGGCTAGGCTTCTTGCAAAGGGTTATGCAGAAGAAAGAGGCATTGATTGTGATAAAACCTTTGCTCCTACTTGCCGAATGACTATTGTTCGTAGCATCTGTGCACTTACAACTCATCATGGTTGGAATTTACATTAGTTGGACATTAAAACAACATTTTTGAATGGTGACTTGCATGAAGAAGTGTATGTTTTTTAGCCCTGTGGCTTTGTGCAGAAAGGGCATGAAAACCAGGTGTGCAGGTTAAGGAAGGCATTATATGGTTTAAAGCAAGCACTGCGTGCTTGGTATGAAAAGATACATGCCGATCCATTGCACATGGTTTCGAGAACAATCCAACGAAAATCACCTTATATGTTAAGCATGCTAATGATGTGCTTTTGATCATTCTGGTGTATGTTGATGACATGCTGCTTCCTAGTCTTCATGACGCTCGTATTGCTGATTTTAAGGCTGATTTGTATGCCTCATTTGAGATGTCTAATTTGGGGCATTTGCATCACTATATTTTGGGCATTCAATTTATGCAAGTTGATGGTGGAATGGATTTGTGTCAAATGAAATATATTGACACATTATTGAAGTGTTTTGGCCTTGAAGATTGTAAGCCTATTGCCACTCCCATGGAGATAGGTTTACGATTGAGTCTTCATGATGTTGGAGATGCATTTGATGTTTTTCTCTATCAGCAGGCTATTGGATGCTTGATTTACTTACTTATGCATTACTCGACCAGATATTCAGTTTTCTATCTCATAGATGAGTAGGTTTATGCATTGCCCAGGTGTCAAGCATTTCGTTACTTGAGTGGTACCCGACTACTTGGATTCTTTTATCCCAAGGGGGGATCACTACCACCTGAAATTGAGTGAGACTTTGATATGAAGGATTTGGGGGATTCCAACAATATTCTTGAAATGCACATTACTCATGATAGGAGTAAAATATGCATACACTTGTCTCAAAGTGAGTACATACCCAAAGTATTTCGTAGGTTCAACATATAGGGTGGAAAGGCATTGAGTACACCTTCAACTACATATGTGAAATTGAGAAAAGATGATCGCCCCAAATTAGATCAAGAAAAGGAAGTCATGACCAAAATTTCTTATGAGTATACTGTTGGTAGTCTCATATATGCTATGCATAATGAAGTAGACTATTAGGACCACCATGTTCTAGACCGATGACTCTCCTCCTAACCTTGGGCCTCTATATATAACTATTTGAATCAATGAGGACCACAAATGTAATTGGAATCCATAAGTGCATGTGCGTTCTTGTTGGAGAATTCCTCTCCTAATCGCAGCGGAAAGTGTAGAAGACCTTCTCAGGATCAAGACTCTTGCCAACAACTGAACCTTCAAATGAAAACTGGTACCAACTGAAAAATGCAATGAACTTGAAACTTTGGTCACTCAAACTAGACACCTATAGCTTTAAAATGAGCTATGAAACACTCAATTTGGAGTAGATTTGGGTTGGCAACTCATTGATATTAAACAGGCTACCTGTCCACTCAGTTAGGCTGAAAACTAGACTTCACTAAAAGCTGAATAACTCACAGAGCATAAAGAATTTCATAAAACTGTTTTGGATAGAGGAAGTGCTCAAGATAATCTTTCCAACGAATGTTTAAACATTAAAATTGGATACATATATTGAGAGATATGACTCTTACAAGTAGACTACCCAGAAATGGGTGTGTGGCTGGACATACTCTATGAGAGTGACCTGAACGAAATGACTCAAACCAAATGAAGTAGCTACAAGGGGGCTTCCACGTCTTCTTCCTCTATTCTTGAGTGTCCTCCCTTGCCTCTTTTATAGCCAATTGACCAAAAACTCTCATGATGAGTTTGAGAGCTCTTCTCATTTCTCCACTACTTTGGACAACCACTCCTCTTACAATTCAGTTTTTGGATTTGATTCTCCTTTGAATGATTCTCTTTTGGCCTCCACTACTTGCTGAAGTAAATGCTTCTATTTTTCATTTTTGTATTTTCCTTCTTCTTGAAGAAAATCCTTTTTGCAAAAATATATACGAGCTTACTTCTTTATTTTTAACACTCCCCCTCAAGCTCACATGTGAGCTTGCACCTTCAGCCATATCTTGCAAGTTGATGTCGTCCTTGAACCTCTTTAGCTTAGAAGCATCTAGGGACTTTGTAAGCATGTCTACAACCTGGTCATTAGTTCCAATGAACTTTATATCCACATCTTTGCTCAAAACTTTTTCTCGAACATAATGATAATGCACTTCTATGTGCTTGCTTCGTGCATGAAACATTGGATTGTTTGTCAAGTGAATGCTTGACTGTCTACTGGCATAGGCAATTGGAAGATCCATATTACCTTCACCAGTAGGTTGTGCAAGTACACATCCAATAGCATAATTGGAGGCATCCACATGAACATGGAATGGCTTGTTCCAATCTGGTGTGGTCAAGATTGGTGTTGAACATAATCTTCGTTTAAGCTCATTGAAGGAATTCTCACATTCACCACTCCACTCAAAGTTAGTTAGAAGAGCATACAAAGGCTCTGCAATGACGGCATACATGTGAATGAACCGGCGGTAGTAACCACAATGCCTTATGAAGGCTTGTACCTCCTTGACATTCCTTGGCCTAGGTAGTTCTGCAATGGCTCTCACTTTCTCCTCATCCGTTGATATGCCATTCTTTGACACTATGTGCCCTAGGATCTTGCCTTGCCTGACCATAAAAGCACACTTTTCTGGGTTCAAGCAGACTTAATATTCTCTACATTTGTCAAAGATTTGTCTGAGTTCAGGTATATGGGTCTGTCTAATGTTGGAATGAGCGCAAAGATCATCAACATAGACTTCCAAATTTTTCCTCAAGAACTCTTTAAACACGTGGCACATCAGCCTCTGGAAGGTTGTAGGTGCATTGGTAAGCCCGAATGGCATTACCCGAAAAGCAAATATGCCCCACTCTGTGGCAAAAGCTGTCTTATGCTGATCTTCTGGTGCAATGGCTACTTGATTGTAGCCAGAGAACCCATCTAAGAAGCTGTACACTTCCTTGCCTGCTACCCTTTCTAATAGATGCTCAGTGATAGGAAGCGGATAACTATCCCTGATAGTGGCTGTGTTAACCTTCTTCAAGTTAATGCATACACGTAATTTGCCATTCTTTTTGGGCACCACTACAATGGGGGATACCCATTCAGTAAGCTCAATTTCATAGATAAATCCAGCTTCAACCAAGCGATCTATCTCCTCTTTGATCTTGGCAGCATAGTTGTCATTGTATGTGTATGGATTTTGTTTAGAGGGTCTCACATCTGTGGTCATGGGAATCGTGTGTGAGCATATGGGTCGACCCCTTTCAAGTCCTTATAACTCCAAGCGAATACATCTCTATATTCTCTTAGCACGGCTATCAACTCTTGCTCTTCTTCTCCCGTCATGTCATGCCCTATGTAGGTGCATCTTTCTTCTCCCTCTTCTATGGCTACAACTATTTTCTTGGTAGTTTCCTTGCTATCATAGGCCTCTCCTAATTGTGCCTCGCGTTTAGGCATTCTTATCACGACTCTCCTATCGTCTATCTCATATTTTTTAAACTTTTCAGGGACCTCAAACAGTGATTCTTCTTCCTCCGGAGTGACTTCCTTCTTCTTTCTTTTCTTTCCCTCACTCTTAGTGGTCACTTTTGTGGTTAATCTCATATCATTAATGATCTCTTCGTGTCTCTGAGGGTGAACTTCTAGCTCATAGAAGTATTCTTCATCTGATGCAAATTGTGGGTCCATAATCATTGATTCTAGATCAGAGTCACTTGCATCCTCAAATGCATCAGGGCTAGGTTCGCATTCTTCTAAAATTGAGTCTCCCATGATTGGCTCTATGGAGAAGACTGAAATGTCATAGCCATCCTCGTCACAGTGGGGTGTTCATTGTTCTTCATTGATGGCTACATCCATTGTTGCTAAAATTTCAGCCCAACCATGAGGTTCAAATTCTTCATCAGGGAAAACTACAGGTGCATAGGTTGGGTCTTGAATTGATCTATGGGTTTCTTTTGCACCTACCTCTCGGGATTTTTCTCTCTTCTCTTCTTCTACTGCTACCTTGCACATCCAGAAGTTGGTGTTTTCATGCATCCATGAGGATCCTGATCCTATGGAATGCACTGGCTCAGTATCATCTTTGGCTCTATGGATGGGATTCCATTGGATAGCGCGTACATCTCTATGAGAGTAATCCTTGATATTGACTTTGGTTGTAAAACCTAAGTGTTGCAAATACAAGGAATTGGTTCCCCAATCCTGTACCACTTGCAACTGCCGCATAAATGGTCTCCCCAAAATCATCTCGTAGGCTTGGTTTTTGCTAAAGTCGCATATAGCAAAAGTATGCTCAAACTCAACACCACATGTAGTGAGACTTATTCCTTCTAGCAATCCTAAGGGCCTCTCAATATGAACATTGGCCATCTGCAATTTCATTCTCGTCGGCTTGAGTGCTGGCTTGCCCCAACGCTTCCATAGGGAAGTGGTACTAATTGCAACTCCTGCACCTGAGTCCAAAATTGCCTTGGTTGTGTATCCCTAATGGGTAACCGAGAGATAGGTATTTCCTTCTTCTCCTTCACTCATGTCTCCTATCTTATCCAATGGTATTTCTGGTACTGTTGTGTGGGATCCTACCTGGGAACGAGATTTCGTTACGTTTGGCACTTGTTTGGCTACATGTTTCCACACTTCAGGCTTAACCTTAAGTAGCTCTTCTAAAGTGAGGCAGTGCACTTTAGTGTTCTTCACTACCTCCATATTCCTAGGTATGATCGAATCCTCATTTCTTATCATGACCGTGGGTGCTCTCATGCAAGTTGACTTAGTTTCCCAGGGGCCTGTAAAATGGGGTAATTCCTGCAAGGAATTAGACTCAGAGTCTAATCTCTCATGAGACTAGGCACTCTCCTGCTCTTCATAAATAGAAGGGATGTCCTGTGGAAATTGATCATGTGCATCATCAACAAGTTCAATGGGAGGAGGGACTTCACTTTCCTTTGCCCATTTCTCTTCTTGAATCTCTCTCAAGAACTCTGATGAATACCTATTCATAGAAGAAGAGGTGTCTGGTTTAGTGGAGTTAGGCACATAAGCTTCCAGGGGAGGAATGCTTATTCTATCTCTTGCACTCTCCTTAATCTGGGAGGTGGCTCCTTTCCGGGACTTTGTAAGTAACCTCTCCAATCTATCTAATAGACCATCGAAATGCAAGGGTGTTCTTGTGGAGCTAGAGCCATTGAACAAGCGATTGGCTTCAAACATGGCTTGCGCCAATTCGACCATCTTAGCACAAAGCTTTGTTCGCTCTATCTCTAGATCAGCTCTAGGGTAACATTTGTCATGATCTGTCACATTTGGCCCTTCCTGGATTCTGGCCTGATATGCTTTAAGAATCATGTCTAGATCCTCAGGAGTGGGATCCGCTAGAAGTGATCCTACTCTCGGTGGTGGGTGGGCTATGTGTGGTGGATTAGAAAGTTGGGGCATGGAAGGTGATGGGTTGGGGGAAGATGGAAAGGGTGGTGGTGGGGTAGTGTGAGAGTGGTTTTGAGATGTGAGTTCACTTATCTTTGCTTTGGTTTCTCTCAAGCTTTCTTCAAGTTTGCTCATTTTATGTGACCATTGTCTTTTCATTCTCTCCCGGCTATCTCTCCATGCTCTTGTCCTCTTCTTGGTTATACTCTCTGTCTCACTAACCTCAGAACTCTTTTCCTGTCCTACTCCTTGGGTTTGCTGCAAGGCTTGAGCTCTAGTGACCACATGCACGGGGGCTGTGGAAGTTATACTTCCCGTAGAGTCTACCACTAACCCAATGACATTGATAGGAGTGATTTTTGGTAGGTTATTGGGGTTCTTCGGGCAATCTCGTAAGAGATGCTCTTTCCCGAAATCTTGACAAAAGCCCTGAATTGTCACTGGTTGGGGTTGTGTAGGGGCAGGCAGTGGACACTCACGTATGAGGTGATCTCCCTGACATCTGAAGCAAGGTCCTCTAGGAAATGGCGGTCGTACCTACCTAGGTTGAGTTCTAGAGTTGGGGTTTGTGTACATGACATTAGCATACTCAGGCTCCCCACTATTTTCACTTGGGTCCTCATAATAGTATGACTCGTTATGCTCGGGTGACTGCATGTAGTAAGCTTGTGGGCTGTCAATATGTGTGGAGTCAAAACTATGGTCACTTGGATCACTGTCTGATAGCAATGGTGTGACTGGGACTATGGCTCTATTCAGATTCTCTTATGCAACTGTGTACTTTACTGGAATCACATTGGTTGGAGCAGGGGGTTGTTGCACTAACACGGGTTGAGGCCTTTGTTGGTTTTGATAGGGTTGTTGTGGTCTACCATATTGTTGAGGTGGGTACTGATTTTGGTATCTACCCTGTTGTGGATATGGTTGAGGGTAATTTGGCCTAACAGTTTGTTTGTTAGCAGTCTTGTGCGATGTGGTTGATGTACCTCCGTTCTATGGTGTAGTATTGGTTACTAGGATTCACTTGGGGTTGGGCCACAATGGGACATCCGTTTGCCATATGATCACCTTCACAAGTATAGCATCGCTTAACTGGGGCAAATCTTGGAATTTGTTTGCTAGAGACAGCTAGTTTCTGAGCTACTTTCTCGACAAGTTCCTCAATAGATGTGGATTGTGGGGAAGAGAGGCTAGTAGAATTATTTGAATCTCTGTAGATTTTTGAAAGTTCTAATTCCTCCCCTAGGTTATCCTCGATGTCGATGCACATGCGTACACACTCTTCTATGGTCCTAGGGTCCTTCAAGTACACGTATGATCTCAATTTGGAACTTAGCAGTCCATCTAAGAAGAGAGCCACTTGTTTGGCTGGTGTGGGTAACTCTGGAACAGGGCATCTCTCTAAGTATTGCCTAAACCTTCTTCCTGCAAGCCTAACCGTCTCGTGAGGTGTTTGCTTGAAGCTATGAATTAGTGAGGAAGTGTTATGCCTTATGCCACTCTTAGAAAACTCCGTGATGAATGCCTCTAAAAGCTGGTCTATATTTATGAACCCCTCTCATTTAGGGGTTGAAACCATGGACGGGCAGTATTCCTAAGGGTTAGACCAAAAGCATTGTATTGCGTGAATAGGCCCTCCACTTGTTTAGCTCTCAAGACTTGTCTAAATTCAGCTACATGATCGTATGGGTCCCCTGTGCCATCGAAATAATTCTTCATGGACTTCACCAACTGAGTTGGCCTCAGGGTCCTAGTGTGTTCTCTCGGCCTTGGCAAAGGGAAATCGTCAGCATTTCCTTGGTCCTTGGGGCTCTAGGTCTCTCGGTTTCTTCTCTATCCATCTCTGTTCTCATCCTTTCTCTTCCCAGGGGGTTGGCAAAGCTTACCTCAGGTCTGTCTCTACTTCTATCCCTTTGAGCTCCATGAGCTTGGGTTGTCCCAGCTCCTTGGTGGCTGTAGGACACATTGGACCGAGGTTGGGGAAAAACAAACTCACCCTTCCATGTGTAGGCATGTCTGCCATGCTCAGTGACCACAAAGATCCTTTCTGATGTATTGTCTAGGTAGGTTACTTTGCCTGGGCTATCAGGGTCTTTAAACTCATAGATTGTGAGAGCACCTACTTCGTGAGGCAGGGCAGGCTTATATCTCCAAAAAGCCTCATCGATTTCTCGGTTTAAAAGCATATCTATGTTTTTATTATCCTGAGGAATCCACTCTGGAGTCATGATCCTGGTCAAGACTGAGTTACCACGTGGAGTCCTAGGCTCTCTCTCTAAATTCCCTTGCTCTATATCACCCATGTCGGTTTCTGCGATCACATTCCCAAACTCATCTGTTCTATCTGGAAGAGTGGTGACTACATAAATAGTCCCTTCTTTATCTAGGTATGCTCCATTCTCGAACTTGACTACCGAGTGTTCTAGTCCATGGGGTTGATCGCGGTTCTTAATCTGTACCACAGATCTTCTCAGGCCGTCTTCGTAGATGCGAGCACCTAGACGATTGGTCCTGATGTATTCCAATTGAGTCTTGTAAGGTCCTTCTGGCTTTTCTAGATACGCCACCCCTGAACTACCTACTGATCTCTCCATGTTATAGGACATCTCAGAATCACTTGTTTATGATCTGGGGATGTATGGGTAATCACTCAACTACTGGGCCCAAGACCTAGCAGTGTGATTGACACTAGCTTTAGAAGATATGAGGTTTTGTCTGTCTCGACCTAAGTGTCTGCCCGACCTAAGGTTCATATGCCTGGTTTCTCTACCCCCTTGGTCCCAAGTACACTCTCGTTGCAGGTTAATTTGCACCAATCACTTTGTTCTTTTTAGTTGACTATTGTGTTAAGCTCTTGTTTGAAATCACGTCGTCAGGAGTACTTAAGTGAATTTCGCACTTGATATTTGCTCGATTCAAGTTTACTTTTGTTCCTTAGAATTTTCGCACTTAAGCTCTACTTAATGCTTGTACTTTGTTGATTAGTTCTCTTGGACTTGATTAGTGCCTAGCATTGCTCTAATTAATCACCACACCTAAGTCGTACTAGCCTAAGCTAGGAACTGACAAAGGAGGGTTGAGAGAACTTCCAACCTCAATCCTCTGGTTGCTCAGACTGCTACACCAGCCGAGGAAGCCTTCTCCCAAGCTTGGTACTCACCCTTGCTAGCTTGCCTTGGAATGTCTTGAGTGCACACAATGTTCCTGCAAAAGTTCACAAGTTAATATAGCTCCTTTACCACAATGGATTGAAAGACACACATCAACAATTACAGGCCCTCCTTGGAGTAACTCACTGTACCCCCAAAATCTTATGACCACCTAGTCCCACCTAAAGGTCAACTTAAAAATACATGTTCTTAAACTCCCCATATGATTCTTACAAAAACCAGTTGAGCTCCACGTAGGATTCTCAACAAGCTTTCCAACGAGACCAAAATCTCATCAATCGGAGTTCGTATGGTGAAGTTATGACCATTCAGGCCCTTAAGGGTCAAAACAGGCTCTCACGATTTAGGAAATTCCTCCCTGGTTTTTAGGTATTTTGCCCACTTTTAAGGCTCTAATATTATCCCAATGTGCCCAAGATTTAAGCCCAAAAATACCTCAATTCAATCAATTAATTCACCCTAAAAATTCATGCGTTTAGCCAGTGTATCACGATAGGTCGGGTCGGTGTGTCGCGATAGGTGGAAGTGTCGTGATAAATGGAAGTGTCGCGATGGGTCCGTGTGTCGCGATAGGTGGAAGTGTCGCGATAGGTGGAAGTGTCACGATAGGTCGGAGTGTCACGATAGGTGGAAGTGTCGCGATAGGTCGGTGTGTCTCGATAGGTGGAAGTGTCGCGATAGGTCGGTGTGTCACGATAGGTGGAAGTGTCGCGATAGGTGGAAGTGTCGCGATAGGTCGAAGTGTCGCGATAGGTGGAAGTGTCGCGATAGGTCGGTGTGTCACGATAGGTGGAAGTGTCGCGATAGGTCGGTGTGTCACGATAGGTGGAAGTGTCAGGATGGGTCGGAGTGTCGTGATAGGTCGGAGTGTCGCTTTAGGTGGAAGTGTCATGATAGGTCGGTGTGTCGCGATAGGTGGAAGTGTCGCGATAGGTCGGTGTGTCACGATAGGTGGAAGTGTCACGATAGGTGGAAGTGTCGCGATAGGTCAGAGTGTCGCGATAGGTGGAAGTGTTGCGATTTCTCGGTGTGTCGCGATAGACCGGGATATGGTGAATTTTTCTGATCTGGCTAGTGATTCTAAGAGCTCCCAGCCTGTGCAGTGTCATGGTGCACTCAGAATTGTGATTGGGTCAAATTTTTGATGTGTCGCAATAGCTCGAGCTCAACGCCTCGGGGCTTGTGCAGAAAGATTCCGTACCTGCTGAGCTTGCTGGATATGGTGATGATGCTGAAACCTGCAAGAAACATGCAAAAACACACAAAACAACAATGCACTCTCGCTCTCTCTCAAACTCGTGCAAAGCAAATGAGGAGAATGACAAGGAAGAGGGAATATGAAGTGGAGAAGGAGATGGAGATGGAGGTGGAGATGGAGATGGAGATGGAGATGGAGATGGAGATAGAGAAAAAACAAGAAAATTACCTACTACTTACCATTCCAACGCGTCCTCTCTACGTCTTACCATCACACGCTTGTCCTCAAAGCTCGAATCCCCGGCAACGGCGCCAAAATTTGGTGTAGCTCAGTGATGAGTAGCACCTCCTTTAATGTCAATCCGGGAAGACATGAGGATGGTATGAAGACCTCGAGCAAGTGAAGGCACAAATGTGTGAGTGAGAAGCACACCAACATGCACACACGTACACACATGCGCACACACAGCAAGAACAAAGAGAGTAAGACAATGGAATCACTTCTATTATTGCAACCAAATTCTCAAACAAGATCAAAACTACAAGAAGCTACCCCAAAAATGTAGCTCTATTTATAGTTTTTTGACTAGCTTTGGCCCTGTACAGACCTAGTGTCTGGCCTAGTTAAAATTAGGTTCCAAGGCTTATTTGAGGGCTCAAACGAGGTCTAAAAAATATGAAAATTGGTAGGCACTTACTTCTAAAGCTCCTCAAGCTCGAGGACTCCTCGGCTTGTACAAAATGGAGCTACAAAAAGGTGAAACGGTATTTACAAGGGTTTTTAGTGATGAGAATCACTTTTAAAATGATGTAAGGTTTGGAAAAATTTAATGGGTTGCCTTAGTGCTAGATCTGCATGTATGTCTGTACTTGCTTCTTCGCATGTATGATGCCAACAGTCAACATGTCTACACATTGCATATCTGTAGAGACATAGGATAGTTGAATATCCTTGCTCATTAGCTTCTCCATTACATAATGGCAATGGACTTCAATATGCTTGGTTCTAGCATGGTATACTGGATTAGCTGCAAGATGTAGTGACCTTGTCTTGTCACAGAAAATGTGAGGTCTTGAAGAATGAAGTCCAAGATCTATGGACAAAGACTTTAACCACATGATTTCTTGAGTTGCATTAGCCAAACCTCTATATTCAGCTTCAACGAAAGATAATGCCATGGTTGGTTGCTTCTTGGATGACCAAAAATGATTTTTGAACCTTCAAATGATACATACCCTGATGTGCTTCTTCTATCATCTCTAGATCCGACCCAATCCGCATCGGAGTAGGCCTTTAGCTCAATATCTGAAGTAAATGGATAAAACAAACCTTCATTCATGGTCCCCTTTAGGTACTTGAGGACTCTCTTGGCCGCTTCCATATGTGGTCTTCTTGGCTTATGCATAAACTAGCTCAATATGCTAACACTATAGCATATATCCACCCTTGTGAGTGTTGCCTAGTTCAAGCTTCCAACCAAGCTTTGATAGCTTGTGATGTCTTCAATTGGGTCTCCTTCATAAGCACTAAGCTTATGATTTTGCTCCATAGGTGTACCTGCACACTTGGTATTTTCCATCTTGAACTTGAAAATCATGTCATGCACATACTTCCTTTGTGATATGTATATACCTGAATCTGTGTAGATTAACTCCAATCCAAGAAAATAAGTCAGTGGTCCAAGATCACTTATTTTGAAGTCCTCCTTCATTTGAGTATTTACCTATTTGATTCCTTCAAGATCATTACCTGTGATAATAATATCATCAACATACACACATAAATAGATCACTTCAGATCCATTCATTCTTATGAACAAAGAGGTATCTGCCTTGCTAGCTTTGAATCCTTGGTCCTACAAATAAGTCACCAATCTGAAATTCCAAGCTCTTGGAGCTTGCTTCAATCCATAAAAGGCTTTCTTTAATTTGCATACATAGTTAGGATGATGTGCATCCTCATATCTAGGAGGTTGTGCCATATACACTTCCTCAGAAATCCATCCATTTGAGAAAGCATTCTTTACATCAAGTTGATAGAGCTTCCAATTTCTAGATGCAGCAAGACTAATGATAACCCTAATTGTAGGCATTTTTGCAACAAGAGAGAAAGTCTTCTCATAATCAATACCGTGGGTTTGAGCAAACCCTTTAGCAACTAACCTTGCTTTATGTCTATTTATACTTTCATCTGGATTCCTCTTGATTTTGTATATCCATCGAGATCCAATTAGCTTCATAGATGGCTTGTTAGGTACAAGCTTCCAAGTGTCATTCTCCTTCAAGGATTCCATTTCTTCATCCATTGCATCTCTCCAAGCTTTCTTACTTTGTGCTTCTTTAAATGTGGTAGGTTCTTCATTGGTTGAATCCTTTGCAATGTAGATTGAGTGCTTGGTGACCAAAGAAGTATCATAACCATACCTCTCTAGTTTCTTCTTCTCCCTTGAAGACCTCCTAAGTGGTTGATGTGAGCTCTCGGGTCCATATGTAGCATCTTGCATCTTTGTTTTACCTTTGCTCTTCCATAGCTTTAGTCTTTCCAAGTCTTCTAGGTCAATCTCCGAATCACTTTCTTCCATTTGCTTTGGCTTCTTTGGTTGAATTGATGGAAAATCTTCATCCAAGTCATAAGGTAGCTTCACTTTCCTATCATCATCAAACCATGATTTGTTTTCATAAAAAATTACATCTCTACTCATAGAAAATCCTTTATTAGTTGGATTGTACAATATCTATATCCTTTTTGGTTTTGGTCATAACCAATGAATATTCACTTGTCTGCTTTGGGATCCAATTTCCCTCTTACTTGAGAAGGCATGTGAGCATAGGCTAAGCATCCAAAGATTTTACAATGCTCTAGACTAGATCTTCTTCCATTTCATACTTCATATGGAGTAGTCCCATCTAGTGACTTAGATGGAAGTCTATTTATGAGATATGTGGCTGTAGACATAGCCTCTGCCCATAGATAATTTGGCAATCCCTTTTCATTGAACATGGACCTTGCAGCTTCAACAATAGCTCTGTCTCTCCTCTCTGCTACACCATTGAGTTCGAGTGTATACCTTGTAGTGACTTCTCTTTTAATGCCTCTTTCATTCAAGTAGGCATCAAATTCAGAAGAGAAGTATTCTCCTCCACCATCTGATCTGAGTCTTTTCAACGTCCTACCTGTTTGGTTTTCAACAAGAGCAATATACTTCTTAAAGCATTTAAACACTTCATCCTTGTGCTTCATGAAAAACAAAATAGTCCATCTGCTACAATCATCTATGAAAGACACATAATATCTTGAGCCTAATATAGCTAGCTCCTTACTTGGACCCCACACATCTGTGTGCACTAGATCCAAAAGATTTTGATACATATATCCTTTCCTATTGAAAGGTTGTCTATGAGCCTTACCAAAATGACAAGCTTCACAATTATAAATCATGTGTTGCCTTGTGATATTAGGCAATCCAAGTATACTTCGGTCCCTACAAATTTGTTAAAGTGTCCTCTCACCATATCTCTTGTGCCATATCTCTAACTCTATGAGAGTTTGAGATCCATAGCTAAACAAAGCTATGTTCTTTGTATCTTCCACTTCAAAAGTGAAAATCGTTCTGTTGGCGGTAGCCGGAGGCACAGACGTCGAGGAAGCATGTAAAGACAGAGCACAATGAAGTAGCAAGGAGCCAAATGGATCATTTTTCAAAGAATTATGTTTTATAAATACTTTTAAAAACTCCCAATAGTGATTTTCATCACTCTTGTACCATATGTAACATAGAACAACCACTTTTGTAATTATTAGCTCCATTTTGTGCAAGCCAAGGAGTCCTCAAGCTTGAGGAGCTTAGGTAGAATGAGCCTACCAATTTTGGTTATTTTTAGACTTCGTGTACCCTTTCAAATAGCACCTAGAACCTATTTTTAAACTATGTCAGTCACTAGATGTGAAACCGATCAAAACTAGTCTAAAAAATATAAAAAGAGCTAGAGAGCTCATTTTTGAGGTTGGTTAGTGTGAGCTTAGAGCTAATTTGAGCTTCTAATTGAGATCTTGAGTAATAGAGTCTATTTCTCCTACCTTCCATCGTGTCTTGCTTGTCTCCTACATGTGTGTGTGCATCTCTATGCTTCTCACCTTCACTTTCACTACATCTCACATTCATGATCTTCATATCACTCCTATCTCTTCCGCAGAGTGACATTAAGGAGGTGGAGCTTCTTAATGTGGTACTTACCATTGTGTTAGAGCAACACCAAATTTGGCGCCGTTGCCGGAGATCGAGTCTAGGATGAATGTGTGATGGTAAGAGTATAGCAAGAAGTGGCATTGGAAGGTAAAAATTTTAGTTTTTGT
This sequence comes from Ceratopteris richardii, assembly GCA_020310875.1. Classification (NCBI taxonomy): domain Eukaryota; kingdom Viridiplantae; phylum Streptophyta; class Polypodiopsida; order Polypodiales; family Pteridaceae; genus Ceratopteris; species Ceratopteris richardii. The sequence continues at coordinate 25,104,161 of CM035419.1, read as the reverse complement.
TGTTGTTTCTGATTAGTTTTTTGTGTTTTTCATCTCCTCAACACTCCTCCTTCACCACCGCATCATCATCTTCTACTCCGAAGAAATCAGAAAATTCACCATATCCACCCATTCTCCTAATTTCCCCTCATTTGTGCATGCGAGAGAGAGAGAGCTTTTGTGCTTGTATATGCATGTGTGTTTTTGAGTTTTCTTACAGGTACAAAGCTCCAGAGTAGCAGGAAAGCTTCCAAAAGCTAAAAAATCCACTTTCTGTTAGAATCTGTCATGTGTGTCAGACCATCACGATGGTCTGCCAAGTTTGGCATTTTTGGTAAGCGAGTACATCAAGAGGTAGGCAATCCTTGCGCACATAGGAATCCACATTTGCATTTCAAAAATTTGCATTTTGGTGGACCATCATGATTGGCTCACGCCATCGCGATTGTGTCACACCATCGCAATTGGCTCACGCCATCACGACGGCTCGGCCGGACCATCGCGACGGTCTCATGCCATTGCGACGGTTCACTTGAGCCATCGCGATGGTCCCCGACCATCATGACGATCCCATCGACCCCGTGCCATCGTGACGATCCTGCCACATGTCAAGCCAGACCATCGCGACGGTCCCAGGTAAGCCATCGTGATGCCTCGAAAGTTGGACCATCACGATTGGCTCAAGCCATCGGCCCCCGTGACCATGTGACCGTTGATTGATGCCATCATGATTGCTTGCCGATTAGACCATCGCGACGGTTCATTCACGTCATCGTGATGGTCACATCAGACCATCATGACGATTCGCACCTTCGGACCATCGCAATTGTGCCACGCCATCGCGACAGTTCACCTGAGCCATGACGATTGTCCTAGACCATCGCGATTGTCCACCCCAAACGTAAAAATTAGGGTTTGATTTTTTGGGAAAATTTGAGGCTATTTTGAAGAAATTTTTGGGTGACTAAGCTCATAGGAGACCCCTTAGCTCATATTTGAAGAAAAACCTAATTGGGAGTTTTTACCCCCGAGGGCCTGAACACTCATATCTTTTTCATTCAAAGTCCGTTTTTTGAGCTCTATAGCTCATTAGAAAGCTATAGAGAGGATAATTTGAGGTTGTTATTGTTGGGACTAGAAAAAAAAACCAGGGGGCATAGAATTTTGGGTAGAAGAGAAAGAACCTGAAAGTGTATATATCAAAGTGCTTGAGCATCCATTTGAACATTGGGCTAAACATTTGATTTTTACAGGTCTAGCAAGGACTATCAAGGGCAATCAAAGCAAGGCAACGCAGAACGAAGGGCTTGGGAAGTGCAACTTCTTGGGCAAGAGAGCGACCAAGGCAGCTGGCTTGAGGTTGGAAGAATACTCAACCCCCTCAGTCAATTATTAGCTTTGGCCAAATGTTAGCATTGTGGATCAACGACGATAGGAACGCATCAAGTTCAGGAGACTTAATTTTTCAAGTCCAAGGCTAAATAACAATGTGCGATACGAAAACCTAAAGAAAAGAACTTAAGTCTAATGGAACGAGAACTCAAAAGTACAACGGAAAGTCGATTCTTGACGCTTACAGTAAAACAAGACAAGGACTTAAAAGGAATTCAAAAAGAACCAAGCAATTAAGAACAAAGAACTGTTGACAATCAGAGAGTACTAGGAAGTAAATTCATGAACTTTAGATCGGGCAAGCATATAGGTAAGTCATACCAACGAAGCCTTAGATCATCAGAAGCAAGTGTAGGAACTACTGCACGTTCATGGCTCAGCAGTTGAATAGTTATCCTTACGAGTTGAGCTCAGATACTAGTGAATCGGAAATGGCTTTTAGCACAGAAAGACCAGAAGGAGGGTTAAACATTGGATATTTGGAAAGACCCGAAGGACCCTATAGAACTCAATTAGAATTTGTCCGAACCAACTGCTTAGGTGCTCGCATCTATGAGGATGGTTTGCAAAGACAAGTGGTGCAAATGCACAATTCGGACCAACCCATTGGATTGGAACGTCCAATGGTGAAATTTGAGAGAGATGCATACATAGACAAAGAAGGAACAATGTACATCCTAAGTACTCAACCAAATAATACGAATGCGTTTGGTGTAATTCAGTTAGAGATGGAAACGAGAACCCTAGGAAAAGAACCAATGGGAGAAGAACCTAGGACACCTAGAGGGAAATCTGTACTGACAAGAGTACATTCCAGATTGGATCCCTCAAGACAACAGAAGCATAGAGTTATTTGTGAATAAGGGAACTGACGAAGCATTTTGGAGGTACAGAATGGAACAACCTAGCGAGGTAGGCTCCATCATTCAAGGACCCAGATACTCCGAGACTTTTGAATGAGTGTTTATAGTACCAGACCATGTGAGGAATACCTACACATGGAGAGGTGAGTTAGTCTTCCCTCCATCTCGAACAAATGTAAACACGAACCATCAGGGTGCTGGAACATCCTCAGCACATGGTAACCAAAGAGAGAAGAACAAAGAAATACCAGAAGTAAGTTTCACTCATCCTATAGGGAGAGATAGAACCACCATAGACACCGATAGAGTGGAAAGACAAAGGGAACCTAGAATACTAGGTCGTAGAGATGATTTTTTCGAGGACGAGCGATGTGATGGTAAGATCGTAGATTTGCGACGTTGGAAGGTAAAAAAACTGTCATTTTTCTTCATTTTCTGATTTTTCTTCTTCATCTTCGTCATCATCATCATCTCCACCTTCTTCCATCTTCTTCTTCATAGAAATTTCTTGTTTTTTAGTGCATTTTTACCATTTTCATACCATTTTTCATGCATTATTGTGTGGGAAGGAGTTAGGAAGTGCATGGGAGAACAAGCGCCTGTGTTTTTCATGATTTTCTGCTCATACGGAGCTTGCCATTGCTCGGCGCTCAAAAATTCAAAGTTCCCGCCAAAAAACGCGATTCTGTGATGAAAATCGCAATTCTCTGAAAATTCAAAATTTTTTGAAAAATCACGATTCTCTGTTTCCCGCCTAAAAGCTTGTGGAAAAGAACATGATTCTGTGGTCATTCTCAGAATCGCGATTCTGTGGTTGTGCTCAAAATCGCGATTCTCACAAATCACGATTTTTAGCCAAAAACACGATTTTGTAAAAACACGATTCTCTAGGACAAAATCGCGATTCTCACCAATCACGATTTTCAGCAAAAACACGATTTTGTGAAATCACGATTCTCTGTAGACAATCGCGATTTTCATGTCAAAAACACGATTCTGAGAAAATACGATTCTCTAAAAAACACGATTTTCATCCAAGATACAAAATCGCGATTTTCAAAACACGATTTTGTGAAAACACGATTCTCTGAGACACAATCACGATTTTCATGTCAAAAAACACGATTGTGAGAACCACGATTTTCAGCAAAAACACGATTCTGAGAATCACGATTTTGTGAAAAACACGATTTTGTGAATCACGATTCTCTTAGATAAAATCGCGATTCTCTAAAACACGATTTTGTGAAAACACGATTCTCTGAGACAAAATCGCGATTTTCATGTCAAAAAACACGATTCTGAGAACCACGATTTTGTGAAAAACACGATTTTGTGAATCACGATTCTCTGAGACAAAATCGTGATTCTCTAGAACACGATCTTGTGAATCACGATTTTGTGAACCACGATTCTTTGAAACACGATTCTGTGCTTAAAATCGCGATTTCCAAAAACACGATTTTGTGAAAACACGATTCTGAGAACCACGATTTTGTGAAAAACACGATTTTGTGAATCACGATTCTCTGAGACAAAATCGCGATTCTCTAGAACACGATTCTCTAAAACACGATTTTGTGAATCACGATTTTGTGAACCACGATTCTCTGAAACATGATTCTGTGCTCAAAATTGCGATTTTCAAAAACACGATTCTGTGCTCAAAATCGCGATTTTCTGATTTCACACAATCGCGATTCTCTTGATTTCACAAAATCGCGATTTTCTTGATTTCACAAAATCGCGATTTTTTCCAGAAGGTCCTGTTTGCCTGTTTTGACCCCCAGGAGCCTGATTTGACATAACTTTTTCATCCAAAGTCCATTTTTTGAGCTCTATAGCTCGTTGGAAAGCTCGTTTCGAATCCTACATGGCCTCAACTATTTTTTTATAAGAATAATGCACTGATTTTCAGATAGACTAATTTGAAGTTGGGCCTCAAGTGGGACTAGGAAACCAAGGGGGCTCCCAAGGATTTTTGAGCAATACCAAGGGGGAGAAAAAAAATTGTGTCATGGGAAAGAAACAAACAAAAGATAGAAGAAAGGGGGATAAGATGGGAAAAGAGAAGGGAGACAAACATGAAGTGCATGAAATAATCTCACATGAGGGTGAAACATCTAGAGAAAAATTGCAAGGAGTCAAGGAAACAGAGGAAATGTCTAGAGGGGTGGGATCCATATTTGCAACAAGAGAATATCACAACTTTTGTGCATATAAGAATAGGATATGACTATAGAAGGTTGAGTGCGTATATCAATCCTAATTGTGAGTGGAATTTAATTCATATTGACCTATTGACCATTATTTTTGAGAACATTCAACCAACAACTCATTCTTCTATCCTCATGGATGATGAACATTATGAATGCATGGGTCAAGTTGTGTTGCCTGTTATGGTGGATGATATGCAATTTTCGGAAACATTCTTTGTCATGGATTGTATAGATGAAGACTTGATCTTTGGCACCCAAAGGTTCATTACACAAAATCATCAAGGATTTGAGGAGTCTTCTCCACCTATTACCCGTGCTTCTACATATTGGTCAATGGAAAATCCTAATGACTATCCGCCTTATGATAATTGGGGGCAAAATCATCTTTTCAAAGAGTGTGTTTTTCATGAATTTTTTTTTCTTTCTACTCATGTTTTTGAATCTAATCCTTCTTTGAGTAAATCACAGGAAACCTTAGAGAATGGAGAAATGGAGGACTCCAAGTGTTTGGGGGATGTGGAAGGACCCTCTCTTCCTATAAATTTGGATTCCCCTCATGAAACCATAAGTAGGGATGATCTACACTCATATGATCAAGAAGGAGATGATCAACAAATACTGTGTATCAATGAGGTGGATAGTAATGTCAAATCTAAGGTCAATCAGGACAATCCATCACCCGTTTGTACATCTAGAGATTCTATATGTAATAAGGATAAATATATCGATGAATCTCTAGATCAATACAACCCATTGATCCCTTGCATAAGCCTGATGTATGTATAGAAGATCAACCTTTGTTGTATTCCCTATGTAAAGATGAGTTTTCTCAAAAAACTCACATAGAAGGCCCCAATGACCCTTACATCAAGAAACAGAAATCACATTTTCTTCGTAATGCCAAGAAAATTTGGGTGGCCAAGAAATTACTTAGAGCCCAACCAAATCGCACTATGATATGGGTACCAAAGAAAGCCCTTGCACAAAATCAGCCCCTTCACACTAGACTTCAAAATCTATGGTCTAGGCCTACCATGACTTATCCTCAAGAAAGACCACTTCCAATCCAAGGATCCCAAGCAATCAAGCCTAAACTCAAAAAAAATCCAGGGGGGGACTTCAAGGCAACAACATGCACAACAAAGACACCAAGGCGAGGTAAAGGACTGAATCAAGCAAAGAGCTCCAACAAAGATCAAAGAACCTCTTCTGCAAGGATATGGGTTTGGAAGACGAAAATACCGATAACATCCACCAAAGTAAAGAGCCAACCACGATGGATCAAACCCTCGCGAAATCATTCAAACATGAAGCGGCCAAAGGTGATCACTACCCAGTCGCAAACCGTTCTCAAATGGATCCCTATAAGGAGGAATGATCATGATCTCAAGATATAATGGATACCTCAAAAAAAGATGGCATCAACAATTTCAAGTGACATCAAGCCTCGACGAGCGACAACCATGTGCTCCTTGCACAACCCTGTCTTTTGCACCATTCAGGTCACGCATTTCCAACGTATGCATTAATATAGGGCCACATTACACGGCCGTGCATAGACACACTTGAGAATCCCAAGCACAAGAGCACAGTGACATATGTCAAATATTTCTATTGATACTAACTTTTGTGTTCTTGTTTTGTGATATCTTTTTCCGAAAAAAAAAGGGGAAGAAGAGAGAGGGAAAGCACTTGTTCCCAGGTTTGTCTCATGAAACATGAATGAGTCATGCTTAGTGGCAGGTGGAACTGTTGATTACTGAGCATTTATCAGTTTGGATAGAAGTGGGTCTCGGCTAGTAGATGATAGAGTTGCTGCCTTATCTGGTAGATGTCAAGAACTTGGCATGAGCATGGCATCCACAACTATGGTTTCCTCTTACTATGGTAGGAGTGAAGAGCTTGAAGGTCTGCAACTTGAGTGATGCATAACTATTGCATGTACGAGAGCATCCAAGGAGAAATCTGCAGGGGGTAGTTCTGGTACCCTGCAAATCTTTGTATGTATACTGGATGAGAAGACTCCTGCTTATGGTGAGCTAGAGAGAATATGTGAAACTAAGCTTGGTGTAGTTATCGAATGTTGTTGGTCAAGGAATATAAAGAAATTCAATTCTCTGTATTTGGCAAATGATGCTTTGAAAAGAGGAGACATGATCAGTCATTCAAAAAGATCTCATCAGTGGACCATCAAGACGGACATTCATCAACAATATTCCATCCCGAAGGCCGAGTGTACAACACGAAGAGATGAACATCCATCGACCTTCTCCATGGTAAGTATCTTTACCTTGGAAACATCATAACCATGATAGCTTAGGAAACCTCTTCGTCGGCATACCCTTGAGCACTTAGCTCAAGACCCCCAATTTTTGCACCATACTTCTTCCAATGCATTTCCCAAGTAAGCATTCATAGGGCTAAATTACAAGGCCGTGCACAAGGCACATATTTTCCTCAACCCATGCATGAACACACTTACCCATCACTCAATATGGGTTATGAGTACTTGGCATGACTACTATGAACATCAACTGTGGAAGATCTAGAAAACATCAACGGAGACTCACAACGACACAGTCATGTTGGAATCCAAGGAAGAAGCACATACCAAGAGACTACAACTTGCAAAGACTCGCAGTGATAGATGAAGAACCAGACACATCTGGAAGTCAGACGACTTTTGTTCATACAGAAGGGACACTCCCTCTCAAGGCACTACTTGGAACAACCACTACAACAAGGGTCTGTCAAGGACGACAGACTCGAGAGGGGGGGAAGTGTTGAAGCTCAAAGTCAAGGAAAAAGCATGGAAGCACATCAAAAGGTGGACACACAAGGAAAGGGAGCAAGTAGGGAGCTCCAAGAAGTGTATGTCAAATTTTCAGAAGAATCCCCTACAAAAATAGTGATTTTCATCACTAAAAACCATTGTAAATACCATTTTCTATTTTTGTAGCTCCATTTTGTGCAAGCCGAGGAGTCCTCGAGCTTGAGGAGTATTAGAAGTATAATCCTACCAATTTTCATAATTTTTAGACTCCGTTTGAGCCCTCAAATAAGCCCTAGAACCTAATTTTTAACTAGGCCGGACACTAGGTCTGGACAGGGTCAAAACTAGTCCAAAAACTATAAAAAGAGCTAGAGAGCTCATTTTTGAGGTGAGCTTCTTGTAGATTTCAGCTTTGTAATAGATTTCTTTAGTAATCAAAGTCCTTCCATTGTTCCTTTCTTTGATCTTGCCTTGTGCACGTGTGTGTGTGTATGTGTGTGCATGTTTGTGTGCTTTCACTCACACACTTGTGCTTTCACTTGCTCGTGTCTTCATACTGGTCCTCACGTCTCCGCGGAATCGACAAGTAAAGGAGGTGGTGCTTACGCTTAAGCTACACAATGCAACACAACCACAAGCCAACCCTAGTGGTCAATAGTGTACAATTGAAAGACGTTACACGAATCACACGGCTCAAGATTGCCCATACAACAAACAAGCAGTAAGACAAAACTACCCGCAAGAATACTCACAACCAGGTAGGTATCCAGGTCAGTACAATGCTCAACCTCATTACTATAGGCCTCCTCAAAATTATCCTTATCAGGCTCAACAGAGACCTCAAGCTGTTTTAGCTCAGCAGCCACCCCCACCAGCGAATGTCATCTCAGTCAAATATGCTGCTGTAGAAGAGAACCTCAATAGGGCTTTAGTGCCTTCATCACCCTTGATCATAGAAAGTGACCCTAATTCTAATAGTTTTGACTCTACTCATGTAGATAGTCCACCCACATATTACATAGAGTCACCAGAACACATGGAAACATATCAATACGATAGTCCACCATTGGAACCCAGTTGGGAGCCCGACTATGCTAATGTGATGTACACAAACCCTAATCTGCAACCCCAGTTAAGACAACAAAGACCACAGGGCCCTAGAGGACCATGCTTTAGGTGCCAAGGAGATCATTTCATAAAGGATTCTCCACATCCTCCAATAGTAGGACAATCACAATACTATAACATACAAGGTTTTTGCACTGAGTGTGGTAAAGAGCATATCATCAAAGATTGCACTAAGAACCCTACGAATGCTTCAAAAGTGACACCGATTAACATAATAGGTATTGTGCACAATGCAGATGGATCCAACCCTACATACGTGCCTATCCAAGCTATAACAAGAGCCCAGATGCTCTTACAGAATCAACAACTTAATCCTGAAAAAATAGCTAAAACTAGCGAAGTTGGAGAGTCTAGTAATAAAAAGATGAAATCATGGAAAGATTCCAGAGAAAGGATTAAGAGGAAATGGAGCAAAAAGGTAACTGAGTTGGAAGGAAGTCTCAAGGAATCCAGAGCCAAAATCCTAGAATTGACTTTGCAAGAATCTAATCAAGAGAACCTAGCTCAGAGATCAAGATCAGTTCTAGTGGACCCCATACTAGAAAACCTAGACATGATGTTTCGTGTGTATCAAGCTAGATTAAAGGAAGGACCCCCAGATAGCAGAAATGAGTAAGAACTACCCTCGAGCAGATCTAGAAATTGAGAGGACTAAACTATGCATGAAGATGGTAGAATTAGCACAAACTATATTCGAAGCCTCGTGTTATCTGAATTGGAATAACATGGCAAAACATGAATTACACTTTCAAGGACTACTGGAGAGGTTAGAATACTTGATTGATAGCAAGGAGAAAAAGAATCCGCATAAGAACCCTAATATTTTGGAGACAAAGGAAAAGAATGCACCATCCTTGTCTCAAGTGCCAAACACAAAAGGTGAAGACAACTTGTCTTCCATACATAGGTATTCACATGAACTTCTACGAGAAATCCAAGAAGGGAAGTGGAGAAAAGAACAAGGAACCCATCCTCCTATTCAAGAAATAGACAACTTGCAAGAGCAATTTCCCCAAGACATCCCCTCTATCTACGATGATGAAGAAGAAGAACAACTAAGTGAACACACAGGTTTTGAATCCAATTCTTTGCAAGAATTACCTCAGTTCACAAGACCTTGGGAAGCCAATTCTATTAGCATGAGAGCACCCACAATACTAGAGAGGAATGAAGAACCAGTAATCCCTAGAAACACAAAAGTGATCAAGAACACCAAAGTACAATGCCATCTCACTCTAGAGGAATTGTTGAAGGTAAAACCAGAACTGTGGAAGCATGTAGCAAATCAATTCCCTGAGGTTGATATTACTCCCTCACAGATAGCATCACACAAGAAGGTACGAGAGATACCCATAGAAAGAATCGGAGATGTAAGGGAAGGAGAGGAAGGTAACACTTATCTTCCAATAACCCACAAGGGCTACACCACCAAAGCCATCTTAGATTCAAGAGCCGGAGTAGCCATCGCTACCACTGCTTTATGGAAACGTTCGGGTAAGCCAGCATTAAGACCCACCAGGATGAAGCTACAAATGGCTGATGGACATATAGAAAAACCATTAGGCTTACTAGAAGGCATATCTCTCACCACTTGTGGTGTGGAGTTTGAACATACTTTTGCCATTTGTGACTTTGGGAAAAATCATGCTTATGAGATGATTTTAGGACTACCATTCATGCATTAGTTGCAAATTGTACAAGATTGGGGAACTAATTCCTTGTAGTTGCAACATTTAGGAGTGACTACTAAAGTCAATCTTAAAGACTATTCTCATCGAGATGTACCCCCAATACAATGGAATACCATCCATAAGACACAAGAGGAAATGGAATTGGTACACTCATTGCAATCAGAACCCTCATGGTTACACGAGGATACTCATCTATGGATGTGTAAAGTAGCAAAACAAGAGGAAGAACGGTTAGCAGCCAGGACTTTAGGCTCAAAACAACATCCACGAACTCTTCAAGACCCATCTTATGCACCTATAGTATTTCTAGACGAGGAATTCGAGCCTCATGGTTGGGTAGAAATTTTAGCAACAATGGATGTAGCCATCAATGAAGAACAATGGACACCCCACTGCGACGAGGTTAACCACACAAGTGATGGCCAAAAGTGAAGGTAAGAAAAGAAAGAAGAAAGACACCATGTCAGAGGAAGAGGAATCTTTGTTTGAGGTTCCCGAGAACTTCAAGAAGTATGAAATAGAAGATAGAAGAATAATGGTACGAATGCCTAAAAGAAAAGCTGATGTTGTAGAAGTATATGATAATCGAGAGAAAACCAAGAAAATCATAGTCACCATAGAAGGAGAAGAAGAAAAATGTACATACATAGGGCATGATTTGACGAATGAAGAAGAAGAAGAGTTAGTTGCCCTATTGTGAGAATATAGAGATGTGTTCACTTGGAGTTACAAAGACTTGAAAGGAGTAGACCCGGATATATGCTCCCACAGAATCCCTATGAGTGGAGAAGCAAAACCTACGAAACAGAAACCACACACGTACAATGATAACTATGCTGCGAAGATTAAAGAAGAAATAGATTGTTTGATAGAAGCAGGATTCATTTACGAAATCGAGCATACCGAATGGGTATCACCCATTGTGGTAGTGCCCAAGAAGAATGGAAAATTACGTGTGTGTATTAACCTTAAAAAAAGTTAATGCCGCGATTAGAGACAGTTATCCTCTTCCTATCACGGAACATTTATTGGAAAGAGTTGCGGGCAAGGAAATTTACAACTTTCTTGATGGTTTCTCAGGCTATAATCAAGTAGCCATTGCTCTAGAGGATCAACAAAAACAATTAGGAGAAACCAGGCTGAAAGCAGCAGCAGGTATATATGCAGCAAAGAAGCGACAAAAAGCCTATTTCGATGCACATGTGAAAGATAAAGGCTTAAAGGAAGGAGATTTAGTCCTAGTGTATACGCGGAAACAACATGCACGGAAACTAGAAAAGCGAGGTTATGGACCTATGATCATTAATAGACTCTTGACAAGTGGAGCAGTACAATTAGCCACCCTAGAAGGAGACATAATGCCTAATTACATTAGTGACTGTAGAGTCAAGTTATATCAGGGACCTCTTACTGAGGATATGCTTAGAAGACTCACATTGGCAAAGAAGCGTAAGGAGGAAGAAAAAAGAATATGTGCGGAAGCTCAGGCAGAAGCTATAGAACACATTAAGCGCATGAAATTAAGAAGACAAGGACTAGGGAGAGAACATTATAACCATCTAGAAACAACACCCAGATACCCCATGGCCATGTGTCAGGCAAAGTCGACCACTCTTCCTAGCATAGTGGATAGGAGACCATTCATTACAGTCAGGATAGAGCACGACAACCCTTGCCATGAGCTCAGGGCTTTAATTGATTCAGGTGTTGTGACTAGTGTGATTAGATGGTCCCACTATAAGGACTTGAGAATAGAAATGCGGCCAATTGAGGCATACCTCATAGGGCTAGGAGGCATGGAAACCCCTTGCATGGGTGAGGTGGACCTTCGTATCCTCATACACGATGTGACCATGACAGCAAAGCTACTAGTGTGCCATGACGAGGACCTGATAGAACCCCTAATCCTTGGCCAAGATTGGCTATACGATCACTCAGTGGACCTAAAGCTTAGGCAAGGCTCCTTGCAGATTGGAACCTTAGATCAATAGTGAGTGATACCGCTTCACTTCCCTAACTACACTCCGTCTGAGGTATGTAACCCTAGACCATATGAAATGCATGTGACGGAGGACAGGAAGATCTTTGGCCAGATCCCTCGGCTAAGCACACTCCCTCCAAAGTCAACCCATGAGAGCTTGCCGATGGATAGGGGCTAGACAAGAGAATGTCAATAGATTTTCCCACGGTCTTCTAATAGTGGACAAATGGGGACAATTGACGGTCAGGTGGGTTACATCAGGGGTCAGGTGGACTGCATCAGCAGTCACATGGGAAAAACACCCTATGGTGGCCATCCTTCCACACTTACTGCAGACTGGCCTAGATTAATGGTACAAAATGAAGCACTTCCTAATGGGCAGGTTTTGCAAGTGTTGGACCTCCCTTCTTTTCCAAAGCAGCGTGTCCATCCGACCTCTAAACCCCAACCACGAAGGAGTCACCCACAACGAAGGAACCCAGATCGACGACAATATCAGACGACACAAGGAGGAAAGCAATATCAGTATCACAAAGCAAGCGGCACGAGAAAAATATGGGTGCTGAAAGGACAGAAAGCACCGACAGTTTGCAACAATGCCGACAATGACAAGAAGAAGTTAAAGCAGAAGCAGAGTCAGTATTCGATATCTCCTCGACCTTCTTCTACAAGTACGAACAATAGATAGATTTGGATCGCCAAGAAGCACCTTACGAATCGAACCACACCCACGCAGATATGGGTACCCAAACAGTGTATTATAGCTCAACACTCAAGCCATGTAATATATACCCCTCAGAAATCTTTTCACCCCTCAACACCACCACATCCAATATCACCTTTTGTCCCTCCGCAGAAACCTACCACCCGCTCAGCAACTCTTAGGAAATGGATGTTGAAACGTATCCAAACGTCCTTTCAGAACCCGTTGTCTAACATAACTCCCATCCCTACTAATCTCCATCCTTGTAATAAATCACCCACCATTAAACTTTGTACAAATTCACACCCCATAACCCAACATCACTCATAATAGTATCTCATTAAGCAATGAATGCACTATCTGAAGCATGTAGGAGTCTAGAGACCTACACTAGTTTGGCAAAAAAATCATTCCATAAACCACCTCACAACACTCGGCTACACGGGTTACACATCGGTTATGGAAAAGGATTGCGGTCTCACTTTAATGGGATCATGATTAATTTCCATACTAATGTGCTAATCTTTTGTAGCAGATCTTCTCCACTTTTGCATCATTGGCGTATCAAGCATTTACGAATTCGCACATGATTGTTTAAGTTAATCGTAATGTTACGATAATTAACAATTACTGAAACTTAATACTCTCAGATTTCTCCAAATCTGCAACACAGCATCTCCAGCGCGAGCGCTCAGACAGACAGTCTGGCGACTCCTCCCTCGCCCGAAGAATACCGTGCTTGCCTTTTCATTACTCAAAAGAAGGTTACATCTTTTCGCCACCCCTTTTCAGTGTGTGCGGATATAGAAAATAAAAATACAACGAGATCCAATCCGGCGGCTAACACTGGCATGCACGGTGGACTCGAACCCAAAACTAGAAATTACAGTTACAGCTCATCAATGATTCCCTGTACATACAAGGCTAATTTAAAGGTACGAGTAATTTTCTATTTTAAAGAATCTAACATATCCTTTAAAATAGTAGGTTCTATCAGTTGAGCATCAGTTTCAATAGAACTGGCAGTGATAACTTGACTCATTAACCATTCTGTTTGGGTCTGGAAAAAGGCTTCCTGAAGGTAAAATTCGTTGGCGATTGCAGCATCTCTTCTAAGCTTCATTTCAGCTATCTCGGCATCAACTCGCGACAACCTGTCTGCCTGAAATCCCAACTGCTTTTCGCGTCTTTCCAGCTCCTCAGTTTGAAACTACATTGTCTTATAATAGGAGTCTTGCTCTTGTTTAAGCACGGCTATCTCTTTCTTTAACTTTATGATCAGGCCAAATTCCGCTTCTAATTCACGACTTTTCTGAAAAAGTTCTGCAGACACTTTCTTTAAATCTTCAGTATTCTGCATAGCGAGGTCTGCCATTTCTTTTTCTTTCTGTTCCACCAGAGCAAGGTCCACGTGTGTTTCCTCCAGTAAATTCCCTAACACAACATGAGCATCTTCTTTATCTTATACCAGTTGTGTTAGTTGAACGATTTCTTCATAACGAGCAGTAAGAAGGACATTCTTTTCCCGCAATTCAGCAATTACGGTGTCCCGTTGAGCAATCAAAGTGTCCCTTTCTGCTAATTGGGCTTGGAGTTGCTGGAGCTGAATCTGCAGTGCATGATTCTCAGCTTTGACCGCAATTGCTTCTTCTTGGAGCGGAGCAATATCGGCTTCGAGCAAATCCACCTTACTCTACAACTCTTGCTGGATGTTATGAGTTGTGATCTTCATCTGCAGGGGAAATTGCTTGGAAAATTGAATCAGGAGCTGGACCATAGATGCCAATTCCATGAACATAACGGTTGGTGGGGGAAGAGAAGGAGGAGGTTGTGATGACGAGGCAGACAGCGGATGAGGAGAGGATGGAGGAGAGTAATCAGGAGAGGATAACGGGTGAGTTGACGCCTCTCGAATGGCAGTGGAAGGTGCATCAAGAAGAACATCAACAGACTCAGGCAGAGTGGTTGGCGGAGGAAGAGGGATAAGGGCAGTGGATGCCAAAACTATTCCGGTCTCAATCATTTTGTCATCCTCAACAGCTTCAGTAACGGTCTTGGCATTTCCATTCACATGCATGACTTCATCTGCTTGGACCGTGACTACATCTGCCTGGACGTCACCGGTTGGTGATGAAGGAGGTTGACAGTCCATACCCCCAGTAGCTTCTGCTATCTCCTTCACAACCTCAGCATCCGTTTGATGAGATTCCTCCCACGATGAGACTTCAGCTACATCTTCCATGATCGTATCTTGATCCCGCTGCTTGAGAGAAGAAGATGGGATGGAAGACTCTACCTGTAAGGAGGTGGCGGTGTCATGGAAGACTTCCACTTCGTGGCCTGTAGTCGAGCCCTGAACCTGGCTTTTGGATGACTAACGCATCTACAATTGTGGTGAAAAAAATGAAGCAAATCTTCATCATCGTCATCCTCGACCATCCGTGTAGATTCTTCATGCAACAGAATAATATTGGTTGGGGGTTGCGCGGCTTGTACCACCGGAAGTAGAAGGGTAAGGAGATGGGGTAAACGAGTACGAGGAATGTCATGCTTGGCTATCTACTTTGTAACCGCTACACATTCACAGTGAATACGCCTAAAGAAATAGGAGGTGAAATTAACGGGTTTGCGGGAGGCAGTATCGATGATTGAGTAAAAAGGTATGGAAATACCATAGGTGCATTTTTGCACGTTTAACGCTGCGACAAGGAATTGTAGAGCAGTACGCTTTGGTTCAGGGCGGCAAAGGATGGCAAACTCATTTGATGAGTGTCGAGGAAACAATTCCTTCATGGTGGTGAGAGAAAGGAGCGGTCCATTCTCTAACCCTTCCTGAGGGAGACGGAATCCCTCAGCAACCGTGTTGAGAGTAACGACGGTATGGGGTTTAAACACATGATAGGCCAACATTGCTCTGCAGCAGGTGTGGTGGCGATGGCAGAAATGATCTGCGCATGGAATGGATGACACTCCACTGAATGCCAAGGCAGTTCAGCGAAGGTCAGCAATCCGCGAATACGCAAGTGCTCACTCACTTCTAGAGTGAGACCCACACGGAAAGGTTGCTATGTGAGCGAGAGCTTCCATGGCGCATGCAGAGAGCAACAACGACACAGAATACACACAGGGCACAAAGAGACAAAAACACAATAGTGATTATCAGTGAAAGAAACAAGATTAAGTAGAAAACACTACACGACATAGCCGGCAAGGACCCTAATCATAACGCAAGATTGGAAATATACCGACATAATGGCAACATGCATGTATTAACAAACGCAGTGATCGAAAGGCGACGATTAATCATGATTAGATCAGTAAAACGGAAGGATTACGACAGTTGCTCAACCGAAACACGGGGTAGAAAATAAAATCAAGTGACAAGCGAAAAAGAGAAAAATACTGAGTACACCTCATGAGTTCGTAGATGGCGGGTGATAGGGGTGAAGCTTGGAGCCATTAATCGCTTTTGGAAGAGGGACACCTGTAAAAGTTGCAAACCAAAAAGTTGCAGGTTCCACTTGCTCAGCAATCCGGTATGGACCGAACCACCGTAACTTAAGTTTTCCTGCAGATCTATTAGCTTTAGCATTATAGAATAAAATGAGTTGGTCAATCGTAAATACAGGGGTTTTTAAAAAATGATCATGAGTATGGGCTTTGCGTAGCTGAACTTCTTGAAGAATCATGAAGCTTTCCAAGCGCTGTTCATCCAATGATCTGAGAACATCTAATCGGAATGGAAAAGATTCTTGCGGTAACAATTTTTGGGATAAGGCTACTCGCAGGCTCGACATCACCACTTCCATTGGCGCAATAGCTTCCAATCCATAAGCAAGTTTAAACAAAGTCGTGCCAGTAGCCACTTTATACGTGGTCCGGTAAGCCCACAAAATGGCAGGTAAGAGCTGGTCCCATCGTTCCGGACACTCCAAGATCAGTTTCCGGAGAATATTCAGCAGAGTCTTATTAGTGCTCTCAGCAAGACCATTCGTGCGTGGATAGTAAGGTGAGCTGAATTTATGCACAATATAGAAAGTCTAAGTCAGCACGTGCATTAAGGTATTTGCAAAATGTGTAACTTGGTCCGTCACTATCTCCAAAGGTAGTCCATATCGAGGGAAGGCATCCTTCATCAAACATTTGGCCATCGAAACAGCTATGGCAGAACGCAGAGCCCAAGCTTCCGCCCACCTAGCGGCATAGTCTGTACAAGTCAAGATATATCGGTTGTTGGTGAGGGTCGTTGGGGGTGTAATTGGGCCCATGAAATCTAAACCCCACTTCTAAAAAGGTTCAAGAGGCAGGACATGTTGGAGAGGAAAGAAGTGTCGTTGCAAGGGCTTCCTAGACCGTTGACAAACATCACACTGCTGCACAAATTTGACAACATCTCTATACATTGTAGGCCACCATAGGCCACTTTGCAGGATTTTGCGATGAGTGAGATCAGCTGCGAAGTGTCCTCCAGTGGGTGATGAGTGAGCCATGGCAATAACTGATGCCGATTCATGTGGAGGGATACATCTGAGCAGGAGACTAGTCTGATCTATGTAATACAGTTGAGCGACAATCAACCAGAATCGTCGACTGTAGGCTGCAACTTTCCGACGCAGAGTAGTGGGAGTATTAGGCGGGAGACAACCATCAGTAAGAAAAGTCATTAATGTATCATAGTATGCAGGTGCAACAGGAAGTTCTGCAGATTCTTCAGGAGCTGCCTCGGTGATGTAAATAGCTGGCGTCGTGTAGCTATCGGAGACTCACCGGAATCCAGACGAGATAAAAAGTCCGCCAAGACATGTGCCATACCTGGACGGTGAATAACTTCATAATCAAACTCCTGTAATAGTAAAACCCATCGTACTAGTCTATCGCCTAAGTGTTGTTGGCGAACCAAATACACCAGTGCGGCATGATCCACATGGAAAGTGACTTTTCGTCCTAGCAAGTAATGCCATAACTTCTTAACAGAGTATACCAGACCAAGACACTCTCATTTTATCACAGAGTAATTTCTCTCTGTAGGAGCTAATCTGCGGCTCGCATAGTATACTAGTCAAAACCATTTGTCGGTTTGTTGCATCAGCACACTGCCAATCGCTATGTCTGACGCATCCACAAATTCATGGAATGGGCGTTCCCAATCAGGCGGTTGCAGGATCAGAGCCTGCGTGAGTAGGACCTTCAACCGATCAAATGCACTTTGACACTCATTAGTCCATTCATATTTACGTGGGATGCTGGTCATAAGTCGATTGAGTGGCATCTCTAGATGAGCCAGCCACCTTAAGTGTCTGCCATGCCACCTGATCTGGCCAAGAAACTGCATAACTTCTTTGGATGTCTGTGGAACCGATGCCTCCAACACTGCTGCTACCTTATCAGGGTCTACCTGTATTCCTTGTTTGGAGATAATATGACCGAGCAGCTTCCCACAAGAGACCGCAAAGACCAATTTGGTAGGATTCAAATATAATTGATACTCCCGGCACTTTTCAAAACAACATCATAAATGATACAAGTGCGACGAAGTATCGCCAAATAATGAAAAATCATCCAAATAGACTTGCATAAACGTTGTCAGATAAGGTGAGAACACTTCCTACATACATCTTTGTAATGTACTCGAGGCGTTCCGCAAATCGAACCACATTACGGTGCATGCATAGACGCCCCAATTGGTGATGAATGCCGTCTTCAGTATATCTTGTTCCACCATCCTAACTTGGTTGTATCCGCTGTAGCGATCTAGAAAAGAATACATTTCGTGACCTGCTACCTCATCGAGCATCGTATCTAGAAAAGCAAGAGGGAACGGATCCGGTACGGTAGCTGTGTTAAGCTTCCGGTAGTCGACACAAATGCGTAACTATTTATTTTTCTTAGGCACTCTTACTATAGGCGAGATCCACTTGGCATGCTCAATTGGCACAATAAATCCCACTTTCAACAAACGATCAAGTTCTGCCTTAACCTGTGCCGCATAGCTAGGATTCATCCTGTAACTAGGTTGTTTGATAGGTCTTGCATTCGGTTTCAGCACCACCCTGTGTTGATAAATTGGTGGATCAAGATATTTCATGTCTCTGTAATTCCAAGTGAAAACATCTGAGAATTTGCGTAGGAGTTGTACCAAATCATCTTGAAATTTGTTTGCTAATCCTGCCTTAATTTTTACGGGTCTCGGGATGATCGTGTCACCCAAATTGTACGTTACCAGCTGATCCTCCCGTACATAAAACTGTCGAGGCTTTGCCAAGTCGTCAGTTGGCTGCAACAATTATTGTAATGTCGAGTCATCCATAGTTATATCAGCCTCTGCTTCTGCTTCTTCGGTCAGTGGTACGACTGTACAAGCTTCCGGACTCCAATTATCTACTATCGACTGTAAGTCTACAGTACCTAAGGCAATGAGGTCCTTATTTGTCTTGAGGAAAGCCTCCTCCTCCTCATCAGATAGCCCATCCAACATATGGACTAGCTCTGCTACATATGGGCGTGCGTGTAGATCACAAGGTTGCATAGCATCCAATGTAACAACATATTTCCGATGATTATTTTTAAAAATTAACTCTTGAGCTGACCAATCCTACACAACCTTGGCTTGCTTTAGCCATGGTCGACTGAAGAGTAAGTTGTAGTCAAGGCTAGGAATTCGAGTAATTCCAAGACTACAAAAGTCATTTTAAATGTAGTTCCCTGCAGGGTTATAAGGATATTATGCACTAGTCCCACCGGGCGTGCTAGTGTTAGCCGCCGGAATGGATCTCGTTGTATTTTTATTTTCTATATCCACACGCACTGAAAAGGCATGGCGAAAAGATATAACCTTCTTTTGAGTAATGAAGAGGCAAGCATGATATTCTTCAAGCGAAGGAGGAGTCGCCAGACTGTCTGTCTAGGTGCTCGCGCTGGAGATGCTGTGTTGCAGATTTGAAGAAATCTGAGTAATGTGTTGAGTATTAAGTTTCAGTAATCGTAATGTGTTGACTCTAGATTGGTCTGCCATTCACACAAAGAACTGCACTGGTTCAATTTGGGTCCAACCTAGTTTCCTACAGAGTTCAACTGTTGCAGTATTCACTCCAGACCCGCCATCAATTAAAACTTGTGTGATCTTCTGGATTTTATACCAAATGGTGATCAGCGGTACCGTATGATCCACTGTAGGATCCATCTCGGGTTGAATGGTCGCCGTTGTCGGAGTGCATGAAGGTCCGGGGCTGACCTGCTGTTGGAATTGTTGTCTTACACTAGGAACTAGGGCGAGCAACTATCCCGGAGGGAGTGTGATTGAGGCCTTAGATATAACGTCCCATACTTGGTTTGTTTGTGCTATGGTCATCACCAACTCTGGCTGTGATTCTGATGTTGTCGGGGCAGAATTTTGTGCATGCGGCCTTGCATTTGGTAAAGGAGGCTGAGTTACAGGAACTAGGTCAGGGAACACCGTCGGCTCCTTGGTTGTCCATTGACTGGCCTTTGCAAGAATCGGGTTCGAAAACTTCAGCTACTGGTTGCAACTGTTTTCCCGATCTTGTCTAGACTACGGCTGCTTGTGAATCAACCGGGGAAATATAAACCATATTTGTCATAGGATTTTTTTCTTTTGTCATACTCTGCGGCTTCTTTACAAAATCTACGAATATGCCCAACCTCACCGCAGAAATGACAACGAGGGGGTGGGAGAGAGGTACCTTCAGCCGATGTACGTGCATGCCATCGATTTTGATTGAAATTGTTACTTCACGGGCCCTGATAATTCCTGTATCACTGCTGCTGGTTGGCCCGCAACTGTGGTGGTACGTAATGGTTGGCTGGCTGCCCCTGCTCCTGTATTATGGCGTTTACTGTCGCTCTACCCTCCACCTTTGCATTATATGCGCAAGTTTCTATTGAGTGCCCTGTCGTGTTACAAATGGCACAATACATTTGGTTGAGAGCACATGTGGAACTAGTGTGACCGGGATTCTTACACTTAGTACAATACACTTGTCTGGACGGATCCTCGATCACATTCTTACTTGCTTTCAACCATTCCAAATCCTCTGTAAACCCTCCAACCTTGTGCTCCAACTGTAAGGTCATTGCAATGACAGCATCCAATGTCATTCCGCCCACACATCGAATGACCATGATCCGTTTTAATTGTGGCTTCAATCCATTGATGAACCATTGTGTTATGACATCGTCTGGCAGGTTGGCATGCACCGGTGGCACCTGCCGCAAGTGAGTTCTGAATAGTGTTGCATACTCTTGGACACTCTGGTGTGGTTTCTGCCGATTGTTTTGCAAACAGTCAAAAATTTTTGCAGGGTTCTTCTTCAAGCAAAACCTTTGCAGGAACGCGTCCTTCACATCTTCATAATTACCAAAATGATTAATATCGTTTTCGGTCAGCCACCTTGCTGCTTCATTAACTAGTGTGGTCTGAAACACTATGGCCTTATACGCCGGATCTCATGGGTGGTTC
Source organism: Ceratopteris richardii (assembly GCA_020310875.1). NCBI lineage: Eukaryota > Viridiplantae > Streptophyta > Polypodiopsida > Polypodiales > Pteridaceae > Ceratopteris > Ceratopteris richardii. The sequence goes on along the minus strand of CM035419.1, from coordinate 25,082,956 downwards.
AACACTGCATAACTGATTTCGAATGTGCAAACATGTGCGTCGGGGTCATCCCCCGGAAATCCACCGAATTTCGTATAGGTCACTCCGGTTGAGATTAGTCGAAGTGGACCGACTCGTTGTGGCTGTTGTTGTTGTTGCTGTTAAAATTGCGGTTGTGGCGGTGTTTGTTGCTGTTGATGTGAGCCACTCATGGTGCTACTGTTGCTGGCGTTGTTACTACTTGAATTTTGAGGAGATGTCTCTTGATCTTCCGAGTCTGTATGATCAGCCTGCTCACTTTCCAGTCCAAAAATGTCATCGAACCGTTTGCTTAACTCCAAATCTAGCAGCCTTTCCTCAGCTTTGGTGTCGAAATTAGGTAGACTTGCACCAAAAAGTGGTGAACACAGTAGGTGTCCACCAGGCAACACCGCAGTGTCACCAAAAAACTTCAAATTGCCACCGAGTGATATCGAACTTCCACCGAAACTCGCCGAAGTCTCACCGAGCCAGGCTACCTTTCACCGAAAACTTCTGACCCGGTAACACGACCCTGTCAGCAAAAATGGCCCAATTCTGACCAGATAGTGCCGAATTGACTCCGCACTGCGTCTCTGTACAACCAGAAATCACTCTACTTTCTCCCAAGGGCACCGAACTCACACCGAAATTCACCGGAATATCGTCATGTGCTACCAAACTAGCACCAGAATTACTACTGACTGGCTCCGATCCTTCTGCAACTGGACTTAACTGTCTTGTACTTCTACCACCAGGGGGTGTTCCTAATAAGTTTGGAACTGCCCAAGGATGTTGATCTCTGCGGTATTTGGGGTATGATTCACCGGAGCGTGTTACCGACATATATCAAAGAATTCTTCGTCAATCTTTAATCTTCTGTGCAAGCAACTACTCCAACTCCCACAGACGGCACTAGTGTTAAAATTGCTTTCGGTCAAGCTCTTTTAATCTCGTTTCTGGGTTCTTGGGATGGACAGGGGTCTGATAGTACAGAGCCCTTTTTTAATTTTCCCAAATCAACATTCAGTTAACAACTAAAAATACTTTCCGCTTCAACACTTGGAAAAGGATTGCGGTCTCACTTTAATGGGATCATGATTAATTTCCATACTAATGTGCTAATCTTTTGTAGCAGATCTTCTCCACTTTTGCATCATTAGCGTATCAAGCATTTACGAATTTGCATAGGACTCTTTAAGTTAATCGTAATGTTACGACAATTAACGATTACTAAAACTTAATACTCAACACATTACTCAGATTTCTCCAAATCTGCAACACAACATCTCCAGCGTGAGCGCCCAGACAAACAGTCTGGCAACTCCTCCTTTGCCCGAAGAATACCGTGCTTGCCTTTTCATTACTCAAAAGAAGGTTACATCTTTTTGCCACGCCTTTTCAGTTCGTGTGGATATAGAAAATAAAAATACGAGATCCAATCCGGCGGCTAACAATCTATTCCATGCCTACAAGTTTGCAAGTCCCCGTCTCCTCAACCATCCCCAGAGCAATCTCCTACGGAACCCCCTGCATCTGTACAACCCATTTGCATACGCCTGTCAAGATCAGTTATCACTGAAGGTACTACCAGTACTGTTAACTCTCAGGCAACCACCATCCAAGAACCTACCACCACTGCAGCAGGCATTCCCACCTTCATTGGTGTGGAAGCGTTTTCGTTCCCTATACCCAATCTGGAAGCAGAACCAATGAATACCACATTCGATTTTGAGATGCAGGATGCTTTTTCAAATGAGTTTTAGTTTTCCGAAGGTCAGTTTTTCTCTCAAGAATATGAACGACCAAGTTACCCTACCACTCCGCCTGATCAACAGCAAGGACAAGTATTATCTAGCTCAGAAGAAGAAAGGACCGAAACAAATGATGAAGACGGTGATGATGAAGCCAGCCACGGCACGCATGGCTCTCAAGCGAATGTGCAAACTGATGAGTAGGAACAACATACTGACACCCAAGGTGACACAAGCACTTATGAAGATGAGACATTTGAAGCCACTGCCTATACACTGGCGATCAAAAAGCTATACCGAACCATGCAAGTAGTTTGGGCACGCAAAAAGCTATCTGAAGAAGAAAGCCAAGCACTTGTCGAATAGGAACTCGCCACAAGAGGCTTTGAAGCAGCCTATATTCAAGGGTTTCGAGAACTTGTTAAGTCAATGGGCACAAATGAAGTATTGAGATATTTGTAGAGAAAACCACTACCGTAGTTTGACCCACGCCGAGTTCGATTATTATCCAAACCAGGTGTAGCTCAATGATGAGTAGCACCTCCTTTAATGTCAATCCGGGAAGACGTGAGGATGGTATGAAGACCTCGAGCAAGTGGCAGCACAAGTGCGTGAGTGAGAAGCACACAAGTATGCACACACATACACACACACGCGCACACAAGGCAAGACAAAGAGTGAGAAACAATGGAGCTTTTTAGATTACTTTCAAAATGCTCTTCAAGTTCGTTTCAATTACAATCTAACCTCAAAAATGAGCTCTCTAGCTCTTTTTATAGTTTTTGACTAGCTTTTGGCTCTGTCCAGACCTAGTGTCCGGCCTAGTTAAAAATTAGGTTCCAGGGCTTATTTGAGGGCTCAAACGAAGTCTAAAAATTATGAAATTTGGTACGATGGTACTTCTAATGCTCCTCAAGCTCGAGGACTCCTCGGCTTGCACAAAATGGAGTCTAATCTACCAAAAACGGGATTTACAATGTTTGTGTAGTGATTAAAATCACTTGGGTTGTACATAATCTATGGGAAAAAATGATCTGGCCTTGTTGCCGTATTGTGCATGACTCCTTTGTTGCTTTGTATGCCAACACTCCCCCCTTCCTAGCGTCTGTCGCCCCTGACAGACCTTTGTTCGCGCGGGTGGTCGATGTAATATTGGATGACATTGGTGGCCAGTTCATGTTCTCCTATCCTTAAGCCTCTTGCTAGATCGGCTTCCAATGCCTCCCAATTTATTGCACCGGGGGTTTCTGGTTGCGGGGTGGTGTAGTACTCTGAATACATTGCTTGTTCACAAGCAAACAGTTGAAGCAGATGTGTCGGCTTTGGTGCGAAAATCTCCGAGTGGTACTCCCAGAAACCTGATCTGGACATTTCTTCGAAGGTCTGTTTGTAGCAGGCGGGGAGGTACTTGATGCGTGCATGCCAAGCGTAAGCCACACGGATACTGGGGGTGGTGCTCATGTCATACACCAAGTCGTAATTTCCATTGCTAAACCCCGGAAGACGTACCTGTGGTGCGGCTGCATTTCTAAAGGTCTTCAGCACTACTTGCATCATATCTAAGATTTTAAGCATCATTTGCGCTGCTACATCTGGCATGGGCTTCAAGCGCGGCATCCAGTGGCGAATGGTTCCCATCATATATGCTACCGATGGTGGTCCTTGTGGTGGCGCGATGTACGGGTAGTTCAGCCATTCCTTGCATTGCGCATTGTTCTGTACCTTGATATTAAATGCCTTCCACGACCTACGGCGGGGGACTGGACCGTAGCATGGGTTGTACAGCAGGTGTAGCGGCGCGTTGTTCCATGTGCGTAGCATTTCTGGATAAGTCTCTAAAAGTTTCTGCCGCCATGTTGGTTGACGAATCTTGCCTTTTCGCACCTCTGGAGGAAGGTCTTCGGGTTGAAATTGGGTCGCAAAAGTAGGAATCTGACCCGTGACTCTTTGTATTTCTGCATTATAATCAGCCAAGATAATATAATATGGCCTGTACTAGAGTTCTGATGAGAGAATCAGGCGTCTCGATGACAAGTTCTTGAAGTAATCTGATTGTAAAACAGTCTCCTCTATGACCCTCATAGCCTGATTTTGCACTACAGTGCGCTCTTCATGCGAGGTCCCTATTTCCTCCACTTGTCGTAACCATGGCGGCCGTGGTGCCTCGAACGTGTCCTGCGCTTCTTCTGTTTGTTGGCCTCCTGGGAATGGTTGCGGATCATATTCTTCATCAAACGTTTGTTCCACAGGAATTTGCACAACTTCTTCGTCCGTGGGAGCCTCCGGAGGGGAAGATGGCCTCTCATATTGTAGTAGGCGTGTTTGCAATTCAGTTACCTGTTCCTGGAGATCTTTTATGGCCTCTGCGTCTGAGAGAAGGGAAGCAGCAGAGGGGGTGGTTGGGGGGGCAGCTGCTAGTGCTTGTTGGTGTTCCTGCTTTAGTTGTCCCAGCTCCTCCGATAGCTTATCATGTGCTTCGAGCAGCATGGCATAATCTTCCAATATAATCTTGATATTATCGGGGGTCACTGCTTGAAACTTGGATGGGCTGATGGGTGCCCCCGGTGTGCTCTCAATAGCTGCCTCCAGGTTCTCTTGATTTTGTATTTGCAGACGTCTGTTCTCTTCCTGAGCAACCGCAAGATGGCGTTTAAGTAGCGCCATATTTCGCTGAAGTTTTGAATTGCGTTCCAGCTGTGTTCGTAGGTGACCTTCTACCACCTGCACTGCTTCCTGATCTACGTTCTGTAGCTGTACCTCCAATATATTATGGGCGTCTTGGAGGGTTTGGAACTGTGTGTGGAGGCGAGCGTTCTCCTCTTCTAGTACCGCAAGGCGGAGCTGTAGTGTCGCTGAGTGCTCTTGCAGGCGTGCGTTTTGTTGCTGGAGCTGAATGTAATCTGTTCTTAAGTTTGATATACAAGCCAACATGGTGTCCAATGCATTACCTATTGATGAGTGGGGGGTGTTTACCGTGGAAGATGCATGGGAAGGGAATTGGGGAAGGGAGACAGTGAATGATGTGTCTACGAAAGTTGTGTGTGTGGGTGAAATTGGTGGAGGGGGAATGGGAGGAGGTGAAACCGTGGGTGGAGGTGCCGTGGGTGGTGAAATGTCCATCCCGTCAGGAGTGGGTGTTAGTGTGGGGCCTGCCATATACACTGGTATGGTAGGTGGTGTGTGTGTGGAAGTGGTGAATAGATGTGAAGTGGGGTGGGGAGCTGAAAAGACAGGGAATGGTTGAGGGCCTGGTTGAAAAGCCCTAGCAAAGATGTCTTGGAGGGATTGTAGAAATGGAGAGAGGGATATTGGGGGTTGGGGTTGTAAATTTGAGGAGGGCTGAAAGGGTTGCGTGGTAGCAGGGAAGCCCATGAATGTAGATCTAGGGTCAGGATGACCCGTGGCTGAGGGCGTTGGGGATGGTTGCCCTAGGGCAGGGTCTAGGAGGGGTTCGGCGGATTGTGTAGTGTTGGGGTTGTCTTCGAAGATAGGATTATCAGTGGTAGAGAATAGGGTGGCACTGGAGATCGGAGTACGGAAGATGAAGGTGGGGTCGGTGGGTTGAGTAGTCGATGTGGTTTCTACTGTTTCTCTTCTAGGAGGTGATGGTGGGGGAGTAGGTGGTAGTGGTTCGGTGGACTCCTCATGGGTGGCTGGGTGCTGTTGGCTAGCTGTCTGGGAGGTTGTTCTGATAGTTTCAGGTGTAGTAGTCGGCTCTTCTGCAACTGTAACGGGAATTTGAATATTTTTGCCTGGGCGAGGTCGTGTCTGGAACCTTCGTGGGTCATATTGAACTGAAGGCCTCTGAATGGCAGTACGCACAGCTTCTACAACTCCATATGTTTCTGCCATCAATAAGAGACCTTCCCTGTACTCTGAGTCAACTCCCGCTTCTTCCAACAACTGAGTCATAAGTACTCTGCTGCTCTGTTCAGTGAGTAATTGCTGCGATCGTACTCTTTCCATAATCTGATACAGCCTTCGGAGTTCTGCTGTATATGCTGGGGCTTCAATGGTCTCTTCTTCATACGCTTCTTCTTCTTCCGGGTGTCCGTGTTGTTGACTTTCTTGAGTGTCACTCCAATGGACATGTCTACCGTCTGTAGACTTTCTTCTTCTTCGTGAGGATGTGCCCTGCTCCTCTGCCTCTGAATAAAACTCCACATCAGAGAATTGTGTGCTTTGTAGGAATGCTTCGAAATCCTGGGGGTCCAGTCCTTCAGCCTCTCCAGTGGCAGCAAATTTGAACTCAGGTGTGACAGGAGGAGCCGATGGGGTAGGTTGTGTCGTAGTGTCGGATTCCGACCGGGGTATCCTAATGGTAAAGGGAGGTACCGTGCCCTCTCTTAATGGTGATGCCTCAGGAGTAGTCAGGACTTCCCTTGTCTGGACACACGGAATCGCGCCCCTCATGCGCTTGGACTGATGTGTGGATGTCTTGAGCCTTTTAAACATTTGTAATTGTGCCCAAGTTAAGGCACGCTCAATGGGGACATCATATGCCAAGCATCGATAAATGATGCGTGTGAGTGCACAGCATCCGTTCACCACTAATTTCCTAGATGCCCGTTTGTTTGCTTCATACAACTGATCTATAATCCACACTGGTAGTTTAATAGGTAACGCACCTGCTTCCGCTAAGTAGAGAGCAAACCAGATCTTCTTGTGTGGTTGCGTGAATCGGTCTTGACCGGGGAAGGCGAAATGTTGCATGCACATTCGGAGAGGGATGGACACATTTGGGGTGAGTGCTGCCATGTCTTTCAGCTTCACTAGTTTCCTGTCCTTCATGTTGGTGGGAACGAGAGCATCCTTTTCTGAGGGTACATGCGTGCCATGCATATTTAAAGCATCACTCACCAGCTCCACAGTAAGTTCAAACCTCTTCAACTCGTTGTTGCCCAGCAGTGAGGGGAGAACAAATGATCCGGGTTGGTCCTTATCTTCATTAGCTTGTAATGTGGAGACCAAATAGTAACATCGGAGGAGATCGGGTTTAGGTAGTGGGGCTTCAAAATATTCCGCCAATCCTGCTCGTTGCCATATGGTTTGTAGATCTTCGGTGTTCTGTAAAGTCTCGAACTCCTTGGAGAAAAATTGGAATCGCACCCATGATCTGTCATATTCGCATTTAGACTCCCAGATATACTTGGCCTCTCCTAATGGACCGGGCATGCCATTGAACCAATGAGAGTTGGCATGGACTCTTTCCGTGATTCCTGTAGGTGGGTCTGGCACCGGGAGTTGCTGAAGGTGTTGCATCTCCACTGGTCGTTCAGTCGGGGGCACGTCCACAGGTAGGCTATCCACATCAATTCCTGCAGTAAGTATCCCTACTTGTGAGCCCGAACCTGTCGCTTCTGCCATTTTACTGCTTGCCTTCTGATTCTGTGAGAATATAGAAGCATGTGTTAACATCGTAATGGACAGAATAAATCCGTTGCTGTCCCCGTTACAACATTAACATGAGGCAGATGATGAGTTAGTGGTTAGTAAGTGCACGAAGACAGTGAGTGTCGTTAACGTTTGTGTATTCCTAGGAGACTAATGCCGTTAGTAAGTGGGGTGAATTTACAAATCGGGGTCGGGGGGTTTATTACAGGTCTTAGGCTGCCAAATGCAGTGGATGGGCTTTGCTTTCGGTTTCGTAGAGACTCCAGAGAGCTGTGTCGGTGTCGCTGTTTGGGAATGGGGCCTTTTAGGGACCCACTTATAAGTGATTACATGCATGCTCATGGGTCTTGGTGTGTTCCTAAGTGTTGAGCACGAGGGAATACTGGTTGTACTCGTAGATGGGTTATGCTGCATAGGTTGTGGCCTTGGCGTAACTACTTGTGCCCTCAAGCAAGCCTTAGGCACCCAAATTTGTCTAGATTGTGGGCTTGCCTTCATCGACTTCTTGGGCACCCAAATAGATTTTACTTTAGCAGAAGAATTTCTGACAGACTTCTTATTAGCGTCGTGTTGTTGGTTACTAATAAGAGGCTTTGCCCGTGTAGTTGACGGTGGTGCACCCGGTCGTTCGCCTTTCCGCACCCACACCTGGTTTATTTTCTGGGACATTCTGCTGCGCAGGTACTTTTGATCTCGGACATAGGTAGTACTCGGCTTCTTCTGCTTGTGATCCGCCTTTGGTTGCTGTCTCCTTCTGGCCTTTGGAAAAGAAGGGAGTTCCGTTGCATCCCTGACTCCTTTTTTGCAAATATCATTCCTCTGCAACACAGGGTTTTGAACAAGAACAGCATGGTCATCTTCATGTGTACCCCTGGAAGGACCAGGAGTCTGTGCCTTTCCTAGTTCCTTGAGTGCTCCATTGTCTAATTCTACTGTAACTCGACTATGACTGACCCAAACCTGGAGAAGTCCACTTCTTAGGTTTAGATTGACTGCTCGGTCATAGATCCAATCCTGACCCAAGACGAGAGGTTCAGTGAGATCCTCATCCTGACACACTAGTACTTTAACTGTCATTGCCTCATCGTGAATGTAGAGGGGAAGTTCCACCTCGCCCATGCAAGGGGTTTCCACGCCTCCCAATCCTATGAGATATGCTTCCACAGGATTGACAGTTAACTGCAACTCTTGACAGTAAGACACTCTAACAGCACTAGTGGCTGCACCTGAGTCAATCAAGGCTCTCACGGTCCTTGCACTCTTTCCTTGTCCTATCTCTAGGGTTATGAAAGGACGTCTATCGATTATTCTATGCGAGCTTGTTCCTGCAACTTCACACATGGCCATGGGACATCCTTGATCTGCATAGTCATTTGCTCTAGTCTGATCTCGGTCTTGCCTTCGTAACTTCATCCTTCTGATACGTTCTAAAGCTTCTGCTTGAGCCTCTTCTCGAATGCGCTTTTCTTCCTCTTTGCGTTTCTTAGCAGTATTGAGTTGGCTGAGCATTTCCTCCGTGAGGGGTTCCTGATACAACTTGACTCTACAACCGCTAATATAGTTAGGGAGAACATCACCCTCTAATGTGGCTAATTGTACTGCTCCACTCGTGGAGATCCTATTGATGATCATTGGTCCGTAGCCTCTCTTTTCTAGCTTCCTTGCGTGTTGTTTCAGTGTATAGACTAAAACTAGATCTCCTGCTTTCAAACCCTTATCCTTTACGTGGGCATCAAAGTATGCCTTCTGTCTCTTCTTGGCTGCATATATTCCTGCAGCGGCTCTCAGTCTTGTTTCTCCTAATCGTTCAAGGTCAAAGATCCTAGAGGAGAGCTCATGACCTGTCCATTCGTGCTCTCGTGCTACTCTCAATGTAGGGATCAGGAAGTCCAAGGGTAACACAGCGTTTTGGCCAAATACCATCTGAAAGGGGGTGGCTTGGAGTACCGTTTTGTAGGCAACTCGGTATGCCCAAACAGCATGGTGTAGCTGTTTGTCCCAGTCAGAGCGTTTAGTGTTCACTAACTTTGTCAGTACATTGCATAAAATCTTATTAGTGCTCTCAGCTTGTCCATTAGCTTGAGGGTGATAAGGGGCAGACTTCTTGTGTATTACCAAGAATTCTTGGAGTAGATTTTCAATCACTTCGTTCAAGAAATGAGTGCCTCTATCACTTACAAGCTCTATCGGTAGCCCGTATCTTGTGAATACATTCTCAAACAAGAATTTGGCAGTTGTTTGAGCATCGTTCTTGGTTGTAGCTTTTACCTCTACCCACTTGGTGAGATAATCTGTTGCCACAATGATGTATTCCGCATGAGAACCCTTAGCTGGGGGATTAATAGGACCTACGAAGTCTATTCCCCACTTAGAGAATGCACGTCCACCCATCATAGGTTTCAGTGGCATCTCATCTTTGCGTATAGGATACTGAGTCCTTTGACAGACATCACACCGTTTCACATAGGTATGTGCATCCATGTGAAGGGTAGGCCACCAGAAGCCCGCAAACAATATTGCCTTGATTACCCGATCTGGTCCAAAGTGTCCTCCTGCTACACCTTGGTGAGCAGTCTCCAAGATTTTGAGATATTCACTTTCATGGACACATAACCTCAGGTAACCATCTTTACCGCGCTTATATAGATTATCACCTATGAGTGAGTAATCCAAAGCTTCTTGTTCTAAGCTCCTTTTCCTAGCTAGAGTCATGTCTGGAGGGAATGTGTTTGTTCTCAAGAATGATACTAGAGGTTCACTCCAATCTGGCACAATGGATACTTGATAAAGAGTGGCATGTTCCACTGGTGGTTTAGTGCAACAGATTGGGCATTCCTTGCACAACTTTTGGACATCCGCTTCCATAGTTGGCCAGTGCACTCCGAATCTCTTTAGAGTCTGTAAAGTTCGTTGCTTTGAATGGTGTTGCTCTAACGCACCTACATGTGCTAATTGCAACCATTTAGCGTACTCATCCTCTTCTACGCAACAAGCCAAGATCCCTTGATCTGTGTGCTTGTACATGCTTCCTGCCATGATATGGTACTTTTGGGCTTTTACGATCTCTCTATTCCGTGTGTTCACCACTGGATGATTAGGCCCGTATGTCAATACTGGTACTATTGGCTTGGCCCACTGCGGCACCACTTCCAAATTAAACAAGTAAGCATCAGGAAGGTCATCTGACACTCCTTGTGGGGCTTCTCCCGATGTGAGCCTAGAGAGATGATCTGCTCTCAAGTGGGTTCTACCTTTTCTTACCACAACCTCAAAATCATATTCCATTAGCAGGAGAAACCATCTTACTAATCTTCCCGTATTGCATGGCTTGTTTACTAAGTACAACAATGCCTGATGGTCCGTAAAAAATTTAAACTTATTTGCAAGCAAATAATGTCTAAACTTTTTAACTGCATATACCATGCCTAATCCTTCTCGTTCAGTAGTGGTATAATTTCGTTCAGCCGCATTCAATTGTCTACTGGCATAGGCAATTGGAAGATCCATATTACCTTCACCAGTAGGTTGTGCAAGCACACATCCAATGGCATAATTGGATGCATCCACATGAACATGGAATGGCTTACTCCAATCTGGTGTGGTCAAGATTGGTGCTGAACATAATCTTCGTTTAAGCTCTTGGAAGGAATTTTCGCATTCATTCGTCCATTCAAAGTTTGTCAGAAGTCCGTACATGGGCTTTGCAATGACAGCATACATGTGTATAAATCGTCGATAATAACCGCAATGCCCCATGAAAGCTTGTACTTCCTTGACATTCTTTGGCCTAGGTAACTCCGCTATGGCTCTCACTTTTTCTTCGTCAGTAGATATGCCATTCTTTGACACTATATGTCCTAGGATCTTGCCTTGCCTGACCATAAAAACACACTTTTCGGGGTTCAGGCAGACTTGATATTCTCTACATTTGTCAAAGATTCGTTTGAGTTCAGGAATATGGGTTTGTCTAACATTGGAATGAGCACAGAGATCGTCAACGTAGACTTCTAAACTCTTCCTCAGGAACTCCTTAAACACATGGCACATCAGCCTCTGGAAGGTGGCTGGTGCATTGGTAAGCCCAAATGGCATTACTCTAAAAGCAAAAATGCCCCATTCTGTGGCAAAGGCTGTCTTGTGCTGATCCTCTAGAGCTATGGCTACTTGATTGTAGCCCGAGAATCCATCAAGGAAACTGTACACTTCCTTGCCTGCCACTCTTTCTAAGAGATGTTCTGTGATGGGAAGCGGATAGTTATCTCGGATTGTGGCTGCATTAACCTTCTTCAAGTTAATGCACACACGCAGCTTACCATTCTTCTTGGGCACCACTACGATGGGGGATACCCATTCAGTGTGCTCAATTTCATAGATAAATCCGGCTTCGACCAGTCTATCTATCTCTTCCTTGATCTTAGCAGCATAGTTATCGTTATATGTATAAGGCTTTTGCTTAGAGGGTTTGGCATCTGAGGTCATGGGGATGGTGTGTGAGCATATGTCAGGGTCAACACCTTTCAAATCCTTGTAACTCCAAGCGAATACATCTCTGTATTCTCTTAGCAAGGTAATCAATTCGTACTCTTCTTCTTCTGTCAGGTCATGGCCTATATACGTGCATCTCTCCTCTCCTTCTTCTATGGCCACTACTATTTTCTTGGTGGTTTCTTTGTTATCATAGGCCTCTCCTGATTGTGCCTCTCGTTTAGGCATTCTTATCATGACTCTCCTGTCATCTATCTCATACTTCTTAAAATTTCCGGGGACCTCAAACAAAGATTCTTCCTCTTCTGGTGAGGCTTCTTTCTTTCTTCGTTTCTTTCCTTCTTCCTTCGGGGTAATATGTGTTGCTAATCTTACATCATTTGTAACCTCTCCATGCTTCTGCGGTTGAAATTCTACTTCATGGAAGTATTCTTCATCTGATGCAAATGGAGGGTCCATAATGATTGACTCTAGATCGGAGTCACTTGCATCCTCAAATGCATCAGGGCTAGGTTCGCATTCTTCTAAAACTGCCTCTCCCATGATTGGCTCTATGGAGAAGACTGAAATATCATAGCCATCCTCATCACAGTGAGGTGTCCATTGTTCTTCATTGATGGCTACGTCCATTGTTGCTAAAATTTCTGCCCAGCCATGGGGTTCAAATTCCTCGTCTGGAAAAACTACAGGTGCATAGGCTGGGTCTTGAATGGGTCTATGGGTTTCGTTTGCACCTATTTCTCTGGCCTTTTCTCTCTTCTCTTCTTCTACTGCTACCTTGCACATCCATAAGTGAGTATCTTCATGCATCCATGAGGATCCAGACCCTATGGAATGCACCGATTCTGTATCATCTTTGGCTCTATGGATGGGATTCCATTGGATAGGTGGGACATCTCTATGAGAATAATCCTTGAGATTGACTTTGGTTGTAACACCTAAGTGCTGCAGGTACAAAGAATTGGTCCCCCAATCCTGTACCACTTGCAACTGTCGCATGAATGGTCTTCCCAAAATCATCTCATAGGCATGATTCTTGCTGAAGTCACATATGGCAAAGGTATGTTCAAACTCGACACCACAAGTGGTGAGAGTTATTCCTTCTAGCAATCCTAGGGGTCTCTCTATGTGACCATCTGCCATTTGCAATTTCATTCTCGTCGGCCTGAGTGCCGGCTTGCCCCAACGCTTCCATAAGGAGGTAGTGGCAATTGCAACTCCTGCACCTGAGTCCAAAATTGCCTTGGTGGTGTACTCCTGGTAGGTGATGGGAAGATAGGTGTTCCCTTCTTCACCTTCACACATATCTCCTATCTTGTCCAAGGGAATTTCTGGCACTGTCCTATGGGATCCTACCCGGGAATGAGGTTTTGCAACTTCAGTTACTCGACTGGCTGCACATTTCCGCGCGTTTAGTCTATCCTCAGGCAGTTCTTCCAAAGTGAGATCGCAATGCACCTCGGTGTTCTTTACTACCTCCGTGTTCCTAGGTATGACTGAGTCGTCGTTCCTTACCATGACTGTGGGTGCTCTCATACATGTGGACTTTGCTTCCCATGGGCCTGTGAAGTGGGGTAGCTCTTGTATGGAATTCGAATCAAAGTCTAATCTCTAGTGAGACTGAACACTCTCATGCTCCCCATAAATAGATGGGATGTCTTGTGGGAATTGGTCGTGTGCATCGTCCACAAGTTCAAAAGGAGGGGCGACCTCGCTTTCGTTATCCCATTTGTCTTCTTGAATCTCTCGTAGGAAGTCTGGTGCAAACCGATTCATAGAAGAAGAAGTGTCTGGCTCCGTAGAATTGGGCGCGTAAGCAACCTGTGAAGGAGGGCTGATTCTATTGTTGGCTCTCTCCTCGTTCTCGCAAATGACTGGAGCACAAGCTTCTTGGGGAGGATTACTTATTCTATTACTTTTCCGAACAGGCTCATACACTCCCTGAGAAGGAATGTAGGCAACCTGTGGAGGTACTTGAGCTTTCGAGGGAGGCTCATCTGCCTTTTGGGGGGGAATATAAGCTTCTTGAGGAGGCCCACGGGCTTCCTGAAGAGGCTGGCTTACCCGTTCTCTTGCCCTTCCCTTTCTTTGAGGGGTAGATTCCTTTTCTGGCTGTGCTATTGGCCTCTCTATTCTTTCTACGGAGGGGAAGTTGTCCGGTTTAGGGGCATTGGCCACATACACTTCTGATTGGGACTGATTCCTGTTTTTGCTTGCTTTTTCTTGGTCTTGATTTTTTTCTTCCTTGTCAGATCTTGCAATTATCCTCTCTAACTTCTCTAGGAATCCATCCAAGTGTAATTGCGTTTTGGCTGAGCCTGAGTAATTGAAAAGGCGACTGGCTTCAAACATAGTCTGAGCCAATGCGACCATTTTCGCGCATAGTTTGGTTCTTTCTATCTCTAGGTCAGCTCTAGGATAGCACTTGTCATGATCCGTGACGTTTGGCCCTTCTTGGATTCTGGCCTGATATGCTTTAAGCATCATGTCTATGTCTTCGGGAGTGGGATCAGCTAATACCGATCCTGTTTGGGGTGGTGGGTGGGTTACGTGGGCTGTCTTAGAGGGTGGAGGGGTGGAGGCTGATGGGGTTGGTAGCGGCGGGAATGTGTGAGAGTGCGGTTGAGACGTGATCTCTATGATTTTAGCCTTGGTTTCTCGTAAACTTTCCTCAAGTTCACTCACCTTCTTTGCCCATTGCCTTTTCATGCGTTCGCGGCTATCTTTCCAAGCTCTTGTTCTCTTTTTATTTTGGCTCTCAGTATCGCTAGCATCTGGACTCTTTTCCTGGCCTACCCCTTGGTTTTGCTGCAAAGCTTGAGCTCGAGTGACTACCTGTACTGGTGCAGTGGAAGTGACACTTCCTGAGGAGTCTACCACTAACCCAACAACGTTGATAGGGGTGATTTTTGGCGTGCTATTGGAGTTCTTAGGGCAATCTCGTAAGAGATGCTCTTTTCCGTAGTCTTGGCAAAAGCCTTGGATAGTCACGGACTGAGTTTGTGTAGGCGGAGGTAAGGGACAATCACGAATGAGGTGATCTCCTTGGCATCTGTAGCACGGTCCTCTTGGGAATGGAGGTCTGACTTGCCTAGATTGAGGCCTAGGATTGGGGTTTGTATACATGACGTTCGTGTAATCTGATTCCCAACTAGGTTCGTTCGGCTCTTCACTATAGTAGGACTCACCATGTTCTGGAGACTGCATGTAGTAAGCCTGGGGGCTATCCACATGGGTAGAATCAAAGCTATGATCACTTGGGTCATTTTCAGAGATCAAGGATGTTACAGGGACTATAGCTCTATTCAGGTTTTCTTCTGCAACAGCATACTTTACCGGAATCACATTAGCTGGGGCTGGGGTTTGTTGTGCTAGCACAGGCTGAGGCCTTTGTTGGTTTTGATATTGAGGTTGGAAATTTTGTTGTGGCCTGCCATATGGTTGTGGAGGGTACTGGTTCTGGTATCTGCCTTGTTGGTAGGGCTGAGGGTAGGGTTGCCTAACCGCCTGCTTGTTGTATGGGTAGTCTTGTGCGGTGTGGTTGGTGTATCTCCGTTCTATGGTGCAGTACTGGCTACTAGGGTTTACTTGGGGTTGAGCCATAATGGGACAGACGTTCGCCATATGGTCACCACCGCATGTATAGCACCTTTTCACAGGAGCAAACCTTGGAATTTGTTTGCTAGTCACACCTAATTTCTGAGCTACTTTTTCGGCAAGTTCCTCAATTGATGTGGACTGCGTGGAAGAGTGGCTAGATGCACTATCTGAATCTTTGTAAATTTTGGACAACTCTAGCTCTTCTCCTAGGTTATCTTCAATGTCAATGCACATACGTACACATTCTTCTATAGTCCTAGGGTCTTTCAGATACACATAGGATCTCAATTTTGGGCTCAGCAATCCGTCAAGAAATAAGGCTACTTGTTTAGCAGATGTGGGTAGCTCCGAAATAGGGCACCTTTCAAGATATTGTCTAAATCTTCTTCCTGCAAGTCTCACAGTCTCTTGAGGGGTTTGCTTGAAGCTGTGAATCAGTGAGGAGGTGTTGTGTCTTATGCCGCTCTTAGAGAACTCTACAATGAATGCCTCTAGGAGTTGATCTATGCTCCTGAACTGGCGTTCATCTAATGGCTGAAACCACGTAAGTGCTGTGTTCCTAAGGGTTAGACCGAAGGCATTGTACTGCGTGAACAGATCCTCCACTTGTTCAGCTCTCAAGACTTGCTTGAACTCTGCCACATGATCATAGGGATCTCCTGTGCCGTCAAAGTAATTCTTCATGGACTTAACTAGCTGGGTTGGTCTCAAAGTTCTTGCGTGCTCTCTAGGTCTCGGCAGAGGGAATCCATCTACATTTCTTTGGTTCTTGTGGGCTCTATGCATCTCAGGTTCTACCCGATTCGTCTCTGTTCTCGTTCTTTCTCTGCCCACTGGGTTGGCAAAGCTTACTTCCGGTCTATCTCTACTTCTGTCTCTTTGCGTACCATGAGCTTGGGAAGTTCCAGCCCCAGGGTGACCATAGGATACATTTGATCTTGGTTGGGGGAAAATAAATTCACCCTTCCAAGTGTAGGCATGCCTATCATTTTCTGTCACCACAAAGATCCGTTCTGAAGCATGATCTAAGTAGGTCACTCTGCCTGGGCTATCCGGATCCTTAAACTCATAGATCATGATATTTCCTATGTCTGTTGGCTGATTAGACTTATACCTCCAAAAGGCTTCATCAGTTTCTCGATTGAGGAGCAACTCTATGCTCTTGTTGTCTTGGGGGACCCATTCAGGCGTGATAATCCTAGTGAGAACTGATTTACCTCGAGGGGTTCTAGGTTCCGCACCCATGTTCCCTTGCTCCAGGTCACCTGAGTCCGCTTCTGAGATTACATTCCCAAAGTCATCGGTCCTATCAGGGTGACTAGTGACTACATATATAGTTCCTTCTTTGTCCAGGTATGCACCATTTTCAAACTTGACAGCTGGGTGCTCTAGTCCTATGGATTGGTCAGGGTTTTTAATCTGGACCACGGATCTTCCTAGGCCGTCCTCATAGATGCTAGCACCTAGTCGGTTGGTCCTAAGATATTCCAGCTGTGTTTTGTAAGGGCCTTCTACCCTGTACAAATAAGGCACTCTTGAACTTCCCGTAGGTCTGTCCATGCCTTGAGACATTTCTGACTCACTGGTCTCAGAGCTAGGGTAGTATGAGTGGTGGCTCAACTGCTGGGCCCAAGACCTTGCAGTGTGATTGACACTAGCCTCTGAAGACCTAAGGCTTTGTCTCTCTCTTGCTAGGTGTCGTCCTGATCGAAGGTTCATATGCCTAACTGATTATCCCAATTTCTTCCAGAGTACAACCTCGTTGCCGATCAATTGGTACCAGTCACTTGATTCTTTTTAGTTAATTATTGTGTTTATGGTCTTGTCTGATATCACGTCGTCAGGAACACTTGAATGTTCTTCGTACTTTAGGTTGATCGTTCCACGTTAGGTTCTTTTCCTTTAGGTTATCGATAGTACAGAGATTATGTTTTTAACTTGAACTTGAGTTTTTTAGGTAGTCTTCAACTTGATAACTGCCTATCGTCGCCCTGGCTTACTCCTATCTCTACTCGTTCTTAGCTTGAGCTAGGAAATGACAGAGGGAGTTGAGATTAATCCAACCTTACTTGTTGATCCCTTGCTTTATGGTGCTCAAGAACCCGGTTCTCAAGCTTGCAAAGAAATCTTGCTTTGTATGCTCCAAGTTGCTCTCAATGGACCTATAAAAGTCCCACGGTTAGCTCAATGCTTAGATTCAAGGGCACAACCAACAACTTCATTCATGTAACATATACACATATTTGCATTGTGACTTTTTAGGAAAATAATTCTAAAGACCCCTGACTTTGAGCCCCCTGGGTATGGTCAACTTCAAAATACCCTCTCCGAAAATCAACGCATTATCTTTATAAAAAACAGTTGAGGGCGTGTAGTATATGCCACGAGCTTTCCAACAAGCCCAAGAGCTCAAAAATTGGATTTCGTATGAAAAAGTTAGGACAGTTCAGGGTTTAGGGAGTTAAATCAGGATTCAATACAAGCTAACAGTCAAACAGGAATACTCGAGTAGCTTGTGGCACGGCCTAATGATGCAATACTACACCCTAGAGTTTGTCCCATACTTAATCACAATTTAGACCAATCACTTTGCCTTGAAAATTTGACCTAATTTGCCCTTCTAACGCGTTCGCAAAGTCTGTCGATCGCGATTGACAGGTCAGTCGCGATCGACGTGTCGATCGCGATTGACAGGTCCGTCGTGGCTGTCAGTCGCGATTGACTGGTCAGTCGCGATTGACACGTGGCCGAAAAGTCAATCAATCGTGGTCAAAGCGTCGTTGACTCTATCGGTCGCGATTGACGAGTCGATCGCGATTGACAGGTCGGTCGGGAGGGTATGTCGATCGTGGTCAAACAGTCGTTGACCGTGTCGGTCGCGATTGATGAGTCGATCGCGATTGATGACTCGATCGCGATTGACACGTGTCACGCGTATGGTCAGTCGGTCGTGGTCAATCGGTCGTTGACCCTGTCGGTCGCGATTGACAGAGCCGTCGTAGGCTGTCGGTCGCGATTGACGTGTCGATCGCGATTGACAGATCTGTCCGTCGTGGTTTGTCGATCGCGATTGACAGAGCGATCGCGATTGACAGAAATCTGTGGAATTTCAAAAAACTAAACACATTTTTGGGAAGCTCTAGGCCTGTAGGTCATGGATATGCACTTTGTTTAGCAATTAGAGCAATTTTTCAGTCGGTCGCGATTGACAGAGCTCGGCGACACACAGACAGTTACTCAGATTTCCGTACCTGCGCAGGGTGCTGGGGACGATGATGCGGCCTGTACCTGCAGAATGCTCACAAAACATGCAAAAAACAGCACATGCAAATTCGCTCTCTCGCTCTCTCTCACAAGTGAAATGAGGGAAATGAGGTGGAGATGGGGATATAGTCAAAAAACTGAAATTTTCGCGATGATGGAGATGGAGGTGGAAGATGGTGATGATGATGATGGTGATGAAGATGGTGAAGAAAGTAAAAGAAAATCGATGAGAGTGAAGAAAATACCTACAACTCCAACGCGTCAACTCTACGTCTTACCATCACACGCTCGTCCTCAAAGCTCGATCCCCGGCAACGGCGCCAAAATTTGGTGTAGCTCAATGATGAGTAGCACCTCCTTTAATGTCAATCCGGGAAGACGTGAGGATGGTATGAAGACCTCGAGCAAGTGGCGGCACAAGTGCGTGAGTGAGAAGCACACAAGTATGCACACACATACACACACACGCGCACACAAGGCAAGACAAAGAGTGAGAAACAATGGAGCTTTTTAGATTACTTTCAAAATGCTCTTCAAGTTCGTTTCAATTACAATCTAACCTCAAAAATGAGCTCTCTAGCTCTTTTTATAGTTTTTGACTAGCTTTTGGCTCTGTCCAGACCTAGTGTCCGGCCTAGTTAAAAATTAGGTTCCAGGGCTTATTTGAGGGCTCAAACGAAGTCTAAAAATTATGAAATTTGGTACGATGGTACTTCTAATGCTCCTCAAGCTCGAGGACTCCTCGGCTTGCACAAAATGGAGTCTAATCTACCAAAAATGGGATTTACAATGTTTGTGTAGTGATTAAAATCACTTGGGTTGTACATAATCTATGGGAAAAAATGATCTGGCCTTGTTGCCGTATTGTGCATGACTCCTTTGTTGCTTTGTATGCCAACACCAGGTCAATACATTCGTGTACCGACAGATGCTCAGTCATCCCAACAGGCCAGGGAAGCACGTCTTATTCCTGAACGCTCTGCGGCATAAGAAACGATCATGATCGACTCCCCGCCCCACACTTCTATTGTACATACCACCATTGCTACCGAAGTACCCACCGCTCCTCTTTCACCCCTCACCCATCCAGTCTCTCCCATACACCCTGCCTCTCCCAGACCATCCATATCCTTCGCTAGTGCGATAGCAAAAGCTTTCGTTGTCTCCATTCCTCCCACCCTTTCCGCACCTACACAACCTAGCCTCCCTCCTAGGACTTCCACCCTTCTAACCAGTCCATTTCTCCATCCATCCTTCCCTTCCTTCCCCACCCCTCCAAGACCCCTATTCCCATTTCCCCCTCCATTAACCTTCTCCCCCGTCTCACCTCCCCGACCCACCATATTTCCTGTTTCTCCTCTCCAGCAAGCAATACAAGAGACCCCATTTGTAAATTATTTGGCAAATTTTGTAAATCTTGTATTTACACCCATGCACGCATCCACTATCACTCCACTATTCACAGTCATGACACTTGAAACCACATCTAGTGACATGGATATATCACCTCCCACAGCACCACCACTCACCTCATCCATTTCACCGCCATCTTTAGGCAGCTCAAATTTCTCCACAATCACCACTGCATCCACTCTCCCATCCCCATTTCCCTTTCCCCTTGCATTGACACCCACACACACCGCATCTGCATTCACTACACCATTAATTTTATCACCCACCATCGACACTGCATTTCTTCAGATGTTCGCATGCATGACACAAGTGAGAGATGAGTTTGCATCTCTTGGCACTAGTTACCAGATGCTACAACAGACAACGAACGATTTACAGTCACAACTCAATTCATTATCAATCGAGAATGCCTCACTTAACACCCGTTACCAAGAGCTACGCCAGGCCTATCACAAACTTGAACTCGAAAGTGAACAAAAGACAAAAGAGGCCATCACTGACATTGACAACTTGTTGCGGGCTCAGACTATTCGCAATGCGATGCTTACTAGAAACATGGGACTACTCAGACGCCACTTAGCAGTAGCTAAAGAAGAGAACCAATGTCTACAGGAAAAGAACAGAGAGAACTTGGAAGCTGCTTTAGATCAACCGGACGAACCCTTGAGTCCGAGTCGCTTCAAAGCTGCTCCTTCAGAATCTATGAAGATGCTATTGGAAGATCATGTTCGATTGCTAGAGGAGTATGACAGTATGAATGAGGAATATCAGAAGCTAAAGGAAGAATACAAACTATTATAGTTACGAGCACCTGTACAACAAGCACCGCCCACTCCTACGGCCACATCCCCTGAGATCATAGAGGAACTCAATGCTTTACGGGCCGAGGTAAGGACTCTTCAAACACATATAGCAGCATACGAAGCACCCCCTAGGCTAGATTCCCCACCGGAACTACCTGCAGATGAAGAAACAATGACTATCTCAGTGGAGGAAACATTTGAAGAAGCCTATGAACCCCAACCCATCCCAGGCGGACACGTCACGACCGAAGGCCAGAACACATTTGGACTCCCTACTCCCGCATGGATGAAGACATTTGAAGAACTTGGCAAGACCCACTCAGCACGGGTGGAAGCACAGTTACATGCAATGGCTATGATCGAGGAGCATATTCAGCCCATATAAAGCTTTCTTCAATCTACAAACAAAATTTGGATGTTTTTTGTCTTCAAATCCAATCGGTTGACTCATGTATACCTCTTCTTGAAGTTTACCATTGAGAAAAGCATTTTTTATGTCAAGTTGGTACAATGTCCATCTCCTTGCTGCCCTCACTCCAATCAAGGTTCTAATTGTTCCCATCTTTGCAACCGGGCTGAAAGTCTCTTCATAGTCGATGCCATGAGTTTGCTTGAATCCTTTTGCTACTAGTCTAGCTTTATGCTTAGCTAGAGAGCCATCAGCATTTCTCTTTATTTTAAACACCCATTTATTTGGAACAATCTTCATACCTTCAGCCTTTGGAACTAGCTCCCATGTGTGATTGTCCTTGAGAGCTTTTATCTCTTCTTGCATAACTTCTTGCCATTCTTTTTGTGTACATGCTTCTTCATATGCATCCGGTTCTTTGTCTTTGACCACCTGTGTCATATATGAAAAATGCTTTGCAATAAAACTATCATAGCTCAGCCTTTCAATTGGATACCTTGCTCTTGAAGACCTCCTTTGATTTCCTTTTGAACATTGCTTCTTCAGCCGGTTCAACTTTACCTTTGGTGTGATCACCTCTTCATACTCTTCTTCACTTACATTTGAATCACTATTTTGGGCAGCACTTTCAGCTTTAGATCTTTCATAAGCTGATGTTGGTGATGAGGAATGACTCCTTAGCCTCCCCTTCTATGTTGAGCTTTCTCCAAGTGATGTAGAAGCTTCTGGACCTGACATTTGAGTGCTTGTTTGCTGAAATTCTTCGTGGACAACACCTCCATCATCTTCGCGATCTTCTTCAAGAATCTTCTCTTCCCTTTGTCTCCAAACCATGGTCTTAGCTCATCAAATACCACATCTCGTGAGACTTGTAGCTCCTTTGTTACCGGATTGTAGCACCTATATCCCTTTTGCTCCGATGAATATCCAATAAAAATACATTTTTCGGACTTTGCCTCCATCTTTGTCCTTAGTTCTTGAGGGATGTGAACATAACACACACATCCAAAAACTTTGAGATGTGTAAGGTCAGGTTTCTTACTGGAATAAACCTCATCGGGAGTTAGATTATGCACTCCAGCCATTGTGCACTTGTTCATCAAATAAACGGCCGTACTATCTGCTTCAGCCCAATAGTTTAGTGGCACCTTCATCTCGTTGAGCATGCACCTTGCAACTTCTGTGATATGTCAATTTTTCCTTTCAGCTATTCCATTTTGTTGAGGTGTGTACCTACATGTAAATTGTCTCTTGATGCCATTTTCATAAAGAAAATCTGAAAATTCTTTGGAGAAATATTCTCCTCCTCCATCGGACCTCAAGGTCTTTATGTAACGTCCTGTTTCCTTTTCTACCTATGCTTTAAATCTCTTGAACATGGAGAACACATCTGATTTTTGTTTTATGCAAAACATCCATACTTTTCTTCAATGATCATCGATAAAAGTGAAAAAATATCTATTACCAGCCACTGATGGTTGTTGTGATGGTCCCCATACATCCGTGTGTATCAAGTCGAGGACATTCCTTGCCACATAGTTGCTCTTCTTGAATGGTTGTCGAGTTTGCTTTCCTAGTTGGCATGCTTCACAAAACTCATGTAGTCCAGAATCATTGAATCTTGGAAGACCTCTTACCACTTCATGGTTGCTCATGTCCTTGAGCTTGGGAATGTTGATATGTCCAAACCTTTTGTGCCACAAATCAATTTCAACAATCCTCTTGTTTCCAAACTGAATATACATCACCTTTCCATGTGGTTGTTGAATGTCCAAAGTGAACATCCTTCCTTCTTTCCTTCCTTGAGCAATGACCTTGAATCCTTCTTTTGGATTCTTTATAAAGTAGCCTTTTTCATTGAAGATAATTTGATATCCTTTCTCTACCATTTTTCCTACTGAAATCAAATTCTTTGCAATAGTAGGAACATGAAGAACATCAGCCAATACCTTATTATCTCCAAGCTTGATATCTCCAACATGCTCAATTGCGTGTTGAGTTTCATCGCCGGTCTCCACACATCCTTTTCCACTTGGAGCTTGTAGCTTTGTGAATAAATCTCCTTGGCATGTCATATGGTTGCTGCAACCTGAATCTATGAACCATTTTTGGTCATAACTTCTCGAGTTGTTGTAGTCATGCTTCATGGAAAGCATGGTTTGCTTGTCTCCTTCACTTGATGTACTCGCATAGTTATTTTGGCTCCTTTGGTTGCCTCCATTCAGCCTTCCATTATTTTGCCAACAATAATTTGCATAATGTCCTAGTTTACCACAATGATAACATGTTATACCTTTGTGAGGATTGTATGAAGCTTGACCTCTTCCTCTATTTCTTCCTCGACCTCTTCCATGTGTGTTGTCATTTGACTTGTCCTTGTTGTCCTCCGAGTTGTGTTGGCTGAAATTTGTGTTGTTGTAGCTTCTTCCTCTTCCTCTTGAGCCTTCTCTTGAGATCCTTCCTCTACCTCTTCCTGCATATAACATTTGACTATGGCTATCCTTACCTTTGTTACCTTCTCCTTGTTGAGCTACCTCTTCAACCACAAGATTTGGTATAATCTCGTCGAATGTTGGTAGAGGATCTCTATAAAGAATGTTTGTGATGAGGGGCTTCCACTTTTCTTCACTCCTCAAGCCATTGAGGGCTGTTTGGACGATGTCTTCCTCTTTGATCTTGCATCCAACTGATGCTAGCTGATCTCGAAGCTCCTTGATCCTCAATGTATACTCACTAATGCTTTGGTTTGAGCTTTTCTTCATGTTGTTAAGCTCGTTCTTGAGTTGCATCCTCCGAGACCTTGTTGAGGTAGCATACACCTTCTCCAATGCTTCCCAAAATTCCTTGGCTGTTTCTAAGCTTTGCACATGACCAATCATAGTGTTAGAAATAACTTGTGAGATGAGGAACATCACCCTTCGATTCCTCTCTTCCCAATCAGCAAATTGTCTCCTTTGTGCCGGAGTAATGTTGGGATCTTCAAGGTCCACCGCTTGTGGATCGTCTCCACTAACTAGACTCCATAAACCTTTACCTTTAAGGTAATTTATCATTCTATACCTCCAAGAAATTATCTTTTTCTAACTTCTCAACTTGTTGTCCTAAATCAGCCATTGAAAACTTCCAAGATTGAAGTTTACCTCAAGTATTGTGTGGCGCTCTTCCTTGAATTTATGAAGCTCCCCCTTGATTTGTAGCTTCTCCTTTGCTTCACTTCAGTTCCAATGCTTTTCCTCTTTAAGATCCAATGCTATGATACCAATTGTTGGATAATTCCTCTCCTAATCGCAGCGGAAAGTGTAGAAGACCTTCTCAGGATCAAGACTCTTGCCAACAACTGAACCTTCAAATGAAAACTCGTACCAATTGAAAAATGCAATGAACTTGAAACTTTGGTCACTCAAACTAGACACTTATAGCTTTAAAATGAGCTATGAAACAATCAATTTGGAGTAGAGTTGGGTTGGCAACTCATTGATATTAAACAGGCTACCTGTCCACTCAATTAGGCTAAAAACTGGACTTCACTAAAACCTGAATAACTCATAGAGCATAGAGAATTTCATAAAAGTGTTTTTGATAGAGGAATTACTTGAGATAAGCTTTCCAACGAATGTTTAAACACTAAAATTGGATACATATATTGAGAGATATGACTCTTACAAGTAGACTACTCAAAAATGGGTGTGTGGCTGGACATACTCTATGAGAGTGACCTGAACGAAATGACTCAAACCAAATGAAGTAGCTACAAGGGGCTTCCACACCTTCCTCTATTCTTGAGTGTCCTCCCTTGCCTCTTTTATAGTCAAGTGACCAAAAACTCTCATGATGAGTTTGAGAGCTCTTCTCCATCATTTCTCCACTACTTTGGACAACCACTCCTCTTACAATTTAGTTTTTGGATTTGATTCTCTTTTGAATGATTCTCTTTTGGCCTCCACTACTTGCTGAAGTAAATGCTTCTATTTTTCATTTTTGTATTTTCCTTCTACTTGAAGAAAATCCTTTTTGAAAAAATATATACAAGCTTACTTGTTTATTTTTAACAGTTCTCCACCATGCCTTTAGTACCAATCACTAGAGTCCACTAGTGGTAGGTATACTCAATACTCTAGTTAAGTCTCTCTAGGCTCAAGTTAACTCACGTTGACTCAAGTTAGAAGGCCCTAGAGCTCTTTGGGCAAAACTCTCTCCCCATGCTCCCCATCGGGGTTGAACCCAAGACCTCCTCCTTCCCAACCTTGATATTTAACTACTATGAGAAGTGGATTACTTGTTTTAAGTCTAGCCTAAGATATTTGGCCATAAATATGAGCAACCAAGCAGTGTTCGATTTGAAATATGACTGAATTGGTCGGACACGCAAATCATAAACTTTAATTTATAACATTCTTCTCCCCTTGGGAAAGATTTTCATCCTAAAAAATAAAGCTATTTATAATAAACTACAAACATATCCCCAAGCCTCATGTTCTAACCTAGAAGAACATGTTTTCATCCTTATGGTGGGAATAGAGAAGAATCTACTAGTTGATCCCTACCCTAATAATTCAAAACAACATCTAGCTTTGCACCTGATAAACTAATATGAGTGCAAAGTAGGGAATGAATAATAAGGGTGGATCAAAAAACATCCCTAGATGATTCATAATTTTCACTATGTGCTATCTGAGCACTAACATGTGAAATGGGTGGATATAATATACTAGTCCACTTATGGGCATCACTAGTGCATGGACTTAGCAACTTAGGTGGGATTTCTAACCCTATTTATTTAGAAGTCAAACTAGACTCGTCTGGTTGACCTAGACATCTAACTTAGATGTTTATACTATGGTTCACTTCGAACCAACATTTGCTTGATTTATTACCCAATTGAGGATGACTTTGTACCATTGAAGATGAAAATCCTATGTAGAATATAGGAGAAAATATGCCATTTACTTTTTATTAACCTCACTTTGAAGTGACCAAGTCAAATCCAAAATGAAATTTGTCCAACTTGGGAAACTTTTCTCAGAGACTTTAAATTTAAGTTCTTTGGAATTGTCAATCTTATCAGTAATTCCTAACTTTTCTTTTCAAGAGAGTACTAAACTCTGTGAAATTCATTCTAGTGATGCTACTTAACTTGACACAAACTCAAATGAGTAAATCAACTTAGACTTAGCATCTTTTGAAGATTGAATGGGTTCTTATACAAAAAATCTATGTTGGATTTTTTTAATTTAGTTACCTTTCTCCAACTGGATATCCCCAGTCTCTGCTCAAAGGAATCATATAATCTATCTAATCAAATCCAAAAGATTTGGAAAGAGGAAAGAAAGAACTAAAAATTTGTGCAACCAATTCAAACTTCTAAGATAATTAAACTAGTTAGACTCAAACTCTATGTGACTCGAGATTTTCACTTTTCAAAGATATATTTCAACAAGTTATTGAAGCAATTTATCTAGCTTTAAGAGAAGTGAATTTCATTCTCAAAAAATTTCTTGGAGTAAAGCTAAAGATCATCCAACCACTAGAAACTAGTGTGGTATCCAACATCAATGTGTTGACCCATCGAGCTTCAAATGATGACATTTCTTCTTTACTCAAGACATTTATGCTTCACTAGGACTAAGTTAAGCCTTGCTTTGTTCAATCTCTTTATGACTTCCTTTCTTGAAATGAAATTCTTATGCATTGCTATCAAGAGGTAGACTTTATCAAGTTACACTAGGAACTTGGTGCTTAACTTAGTCTACCTAATCTTAGTTGAAAGGTTCTTGAACCATTGAACCTTAAGTTGATTTAGAACTTTTGACTTGGTGAAACTTTTAGACTTCACGTTTGATCTGAATGTGAGACTCAAAAATCTCCTTCACTTCTAGTGGTTTGAGTACATTAACTTTATGTTCTTTCTCAAGAAAAGGAAAAGTTGAGTGATGCTTTCTATGAATCATGAGTTCTTTTCTTTTTGTCCAACAAAGAAAAGTTCCGAAAGGGAGTAGCATTCCACTGTCCCATATGAGTGGATAGTTTCTCTAATCCACATAAATACATCCTCCTGTCTATGTCTTTTGAATGCTCTGGTGATCATTTCTAGTGATTCCTTCTATAACCCTTGTTGGTGCCAAGTTTGAGAGCTAATACTAAGGTGTTTTATCCTCTTTTGTTCACTTTCTAGTTCTTACAAAGAACTTGAAATTTTAGGACCATATAGCGAGGGTGTGGACCCTTGTACCTCTTTATGCCTTTAGTTTGTAAAAATATGACTCCAAAATTTAATCCAACTGAGGATTCAATGTGTTTAGAGGTAACTCTCATGAGTCATTCATGAGCTTTATTGCCAATACTGTTGGAAAACAATGTCCCAAGGTCAAGGTCTCAATATCCCATGGTCATTGGTCCATTTTGTTCACACTACATAGCATCTATAGTTGTTCTTTCTTGTAGTCTCTCTACAAGCGATCGGTGCTGGACGTCTTGGATAGATCGTTGCCCTCCTAAAATGCCCACGAAGGTTCGATCCCTAGAGGGCACACTAGAACACGTTTTTCAAGCTTTATGCTTTTCATAAATCGACAAACACGCGATGGATGTTTTTCGATTAACTTACGAAGTGACGATCGCATTTTAGTGCTTTATTGAAGTGCGAGGAGCTTTTCAAGGTGTAATCAATCCTATATAAGAAAATCATTAGCGCATTGTCTTGCATCCTATAGCTATTTCAACACAAGATTTGGAAGCTTGGTCCCTCAATAGAGGTGGTGCTTCTTAGCACATGGGGCAGCCATGGTGCTATCTTGGAGCATGTTGAGGAGCGGCTATGGAGTTCTTCTTGGAGAAGAAGAGTGTGCTCACACTCTTGCTTATGGAGAGGCTATTAGCAGCTTCGTGGTATGGATTAGCCATCTACATAATGTATTTGAAGATTGTCTTCTACATGAAGATTTCGGTGTACTTCAAAGACATTGGAAGGTGGTTAACATAAGATTTACATCTTATGTTAAGAATTCAGGTACATATTCTCTTTATGCACACAAGTACTACTTGGAGTTTATGGAGGCAGTAACATCCATATCAGGAGGAGTTCTATTCGGCATAGGTACAAGAGAATCAGTACATGTATGCTTTATGCATATTTGGATGAGGTGTTGGAGAAGATATGTTCATATGAGTTTGAGGATTTTTGGTAGCAAACTTGTTAGCATTCTTTACTACTTTTGTAAGTATGTGATCTTTTCACACACGTGTATGACTTAGGGTCTTCCATAGCCTAAGTTTAGATGAGGGTTTGCTGATTATTAGTTTTAGACTGATCCTTCCTCTTTCTCTCACTCATATTCACTCTTCTACAACCTCTTAGGTCACACATCTCATATATATTCAGATTTCTATCCATACATCTGAATAGGTTTGTTACATTTGTACATTCAGTCATCCATCTATTTCTGTTCACATAGAGTGGTTGAGAGTTTTGCTCCCACATTGTACATTGAACATTGGTATATATGATAGTGTGAGTAAGTAGTGGCTTGTGTAACACTTTACACATGTTGTCTAATCTTTCTCTATCTTTGTCTCATCATTTGTATGATTAAATGTGGTATGTTCATGTTTTCTCAATATTGGAAGATTGCTGGAATATGTGTTGTAGATCCTGGACATATGGAACCTTGGACCTGTGGTATTAGTTATGGGCCTACTAAATTTCCAACATTTGGTATTAGAGCTTTATGGCTTTGGTATCAGAACATTTAGGCTCTTAGATTCCCAGGTTTCTATATTCCTAAGGTTTACAACATATAATTTAAGAGCATCTTCTAACATTTTACATTTAACATACACACTTAATCTAGATGAGTAGAGATTTGAGAATTAGACAATTTAGTCACATGGTTATCAGTGTGGAGTATGAAGTAGATGATCTGTTAGCAGCCGAATACTACTTTTGGAAAAGTATGAAAATACTTTACAGAAAGTATAGTTTAAAGACCAAGACTTGATGAAGAGAAGGCTACTTCAAATTCAAGGAAGAACAATGGTTTGGAGAAGATGAACGAATCAAATCAACATCAAATCACAGGTATCAGTTTCTACTATCAGATTATCATTTGCAAGTCATATCTTAGAAGAGCAGTTATGAAGAGATTTGAAGGATTCAAGGAATGCTTTTATACACTTTCATTCTAGAGAGTTTTTCTAGAAAATTTTGAGAGATCTCTTTCATGGCAAGAAAGCTCATCTAAGAAGACAAATGTGGAGAGCATCAGTTTTGTTTTCAGCCAATCTTGTAAATTGGTTGGAAGGTTTTTATCTAGATACAAAATGTGATCTAGGTATCTAGAGAGGTAACTCTAGAAAGGTAATTCATCATTCAGGCAAAAGTTGGTGAATTTAATCATATCAGTCATTTGAAGTAGAATTTTGATTCAGATATATGAGGAGATAGTAAAACATGATTCTATGTTCACTTCCATTTGTATACCATGTTTGTTTTGTCTCTTACTTTTAACATTAGAGGAAGAGAAAGAGTTCATTTGAAGAAGTCAAGACTGCTTGCTATTTCAAGATGAAGAGAACAAAAGGTATGGAAGAGAAGTATGAAGATGTTGATATCATCAGGTGGAAGAAAGATGTAGAAAAAGAAAGTCCATCATTTCCAAAAGAAAAGTAAGGCTTCCTTTTCTCTTATATATTTTCCATATACTTTTTCTACTTTATCGTCTACATCCAAAGACAAGTCTATGAGAACATCTTGTGTGAAGATAGTCTAAAAAAGAAGCAATTTCTTGTTTTGCATTACACTTGTTCATGATTTAGTAGATTTGACAAAGAATTGGATTGAGAGAAAGAAAAGCATGAGATTTTCAAGACAACTTGTATGTTTTAACTCATATGTATGAGTTATATATAAATTGAGGATTTTAAGCAGGCAACTTATATGTTTCCTCAAAGAATTCTTGGAGTGTCAATACATAGCTACTTGGTATATGACAAGTTGTAGAGAAGTATATTTCTTCTTTATCTGACTCTTGAGGTGAAAGGGTTTTTTAGCAGATGTTGAAGACTTAGGTTGAGGTTTTGTGTTTGGAAAGGTTACCTCATATTCAGTATTTTTAGAAAACTTCAAAAAATTCACATTTGTTGATGTACTAGTTAGTTGGAGAATCTACTTTCTATGATTGTCTAGTTTTTTGGAAACATGCTTGTATTCAAAAAGGTATTCCATCAGATCCTATTATTTAATTGAGAAGTGGAGTTAGCCAAAAGAAAATCAAGCAGATACTATCACATTTCACCCGGGTAGAATATGAAAAGATGAAGTATCAACTTGCAGCTTTTGGAGTTCTCAAGGTGAGAAGTTTATCCACTTATGTTTCAAGTAGGAGTTACAGATTCTTGGAAGAATTTGGTTAAAGAAAAGGTTTTACAACTTTATGAGAAGCATGGATACTTGGAGACATTCAGGTAACAAATCAAACATTCAATCATGAAGGTTTGATGAGAGCAGATTCTACACAGGTATTTTGTTGGAAAGATCTTGAATGATCTTGAGTATTTATTAGTTAGTTGTCTATCCTTTGTTTGAGAAAGTTCTTAGTATTGGAAGAAGTAAGTCAAAAATTCAGATTCTATCAGATTTGTGTTGCAAAAAAATAGAAGAAGATACTTGTTATGTTGCAGAAGATTATGAATCCTAAATGCTTTTAGAAAGGTTTTTGTTATATAGATAAGCTAGCCTTATTCTAGATTTTGGAAAGTTGAAAAGTAAATAGTGAAAGCCATTAGCATCTGCAGTGCTAATAAAAGGATTCAGATATTTTGTCTCAAGACACAAGTATTTATGTTAAGGAAGCAATGCTAAATCACTGAAGATTAGATTTAATGAAAGAAGAAGGACGTCCAAGATTTCATAAAGTCTGATATACTTTGAAGAATACTGGATACTAGTGTTAAGCCATCCAAGGGGGTGATGAAACATGAAGACTTATTTTCAACCATATGTAGAGTCATACCTACAAGTATTCCTATTTTAGGTGTTCCTATATTTCCTTTCTCAGGTTCTCTTTATGTTCCAACTTTGAAAGAAGAAGGAAGAAGGAGAATGTCTAGAGAAAGTTCCTGTTAGGATGTTCCTGTTCAGGAGAAGATTCTAGAGTTCTATTGAAGAGAAGCTTGATATTTCAGAGAGGTATGTTTGAGAAGTGCACACATATATGTTTATACCAGATTCTGAAGGAAAGAGGTATGAAGGATTTACAGATTGAACAAAGATGAAGACATGATGACATCATAGATTTTTTGATAAGACTCATGAGTGGATTTCAGTTGAGTTGAGTTGAAGTACAGTCAGAGATGAACCAGCAGTGTTCATAATACACTAAGTTGTGAGTTGTCAATCACAGGTTCCAAGATTCAGTTCTTGATTTTGTTTAGTGTATCTACATGACACAACAGAATTACGTTGAGAAAACTTTTGTAAGGTAAATGCAAATATGTGGATCCTAGTGTATGTTTTCAGGTTTGAGAAGACAGGAGATAGCAGGTTCAAAGTCAGTACATGCTATATTTGTTATCAAGCAAATGATTGCTTGATATGCACACTATTGGATATCTATTTTGCATATTTTCTCAAGTATTATGGTTCATATTCAACAAGTTTAGGTTTTTGAAGTTTGAAGGAAAGTCAAATTCAATTTTTAAGAAGACTTTTGAGAAAAGGTTTGAAGGTCAATTTGGGGAGCACAAGTTTAAATCTTATGAAGTTTGAAGATTATGAAGTTGCAGATTCAGTCCATTGTGTACCATTGTGACATTGCAGGGGGGTTTGTTGGAAAACAATGTCCCAAGGTCAAGGTCTCAATATCCCATGGTCATTGGTCCATTTTTTTCACACTACATAGCATGTATAGCTGTTCTTTCTAGTCCCTCTACAAGCGATCGGCGCTGGACATCTTGGATAGATCGCTGTCCTCCTAAAGTGCCCACAAACTTTTGATCCCTCGAGGGCACAGCAATGCAAAAACCACGTTTTTTAAGCTTTATGCTTTTCATAAATCGATGAATGCGTTGAAGCGATTGCTTTTAGAGGAGCTTTTCAAGGTGTAATCAATCCTATATAAGAAGATCATTAGCTCATTGTCTTGCATCCTACACCTATTTCAACACAAGCTTTGGAAGCTTGGTCCCTCAATAGAGGTGGTGCTTCTTAGCACATGGGGCAGCCATGTTGCTATCTTGGAGCATGTTGAGGAGCGCCTATGGAGTTCTTCTTGGAGAAGAAGAGTGTGCTCAAACTCTTGCTTATGGAGAGGCTATTAGAAGCTTGTGGTATGGATCAACCATCTACATAATGTATTTGAAGATTTTCTTCTACATGAAGATTTCGGTGTACTTCAAAGACATTGGATGGTGGTTAACATAAGATTTACATCTTATGTTAAGAATTCAGGTACATATTCTCCTTATGCACACAGGTACTACTTCGATTTTATGGAGACAGTAACATCCATATCAGGAGGAGTTCTATTCGGCATAGGTACAAGAGAATCAGTACGTGTATGCTTTATGCATATTTGGATGAGGTGTTGGAGAAGATATGTTCATATGAGTTTGATGATTTTTGGCAGCAAACTTGTTAGCATTCTTTGCTACTTTTGTAAGTATGTGATCTTTTCACACACGTGTCTGACTTAGGGTCTTCCATAGCCCAAGTTCAGATGAGGGTTTGCTAATTATTAGTTTTAGATTGATCCTTCCTCTTTCTCTCACTCATATTTACTCCTCTACAACCTATTAGGTCACACATCTCATATATATTCAGATTTCTGTCCATACATATGAATATGTTTGTTACATTTGTACATTCAGTCATCCATATATTTCTCTTCACATAGAGTGGTTGAGAGTTTTGCTCCCACATTGTACATTGAACATTGGTATATATGATAGTGTGAGTAAGCGGTGGCTTATGTAACACTTTACACATGTTGTCTAATCTTTCTCTATCTTTGTCTCATCATTTGTATGATTAAATGTGGTATGTCATGTTTTGTCAATATTAGAAGATTGCTGGAATATGTGTTGTAGATTTTGGACATATGGAACCTTGGACCTGTGGTATTAGTTATGGGCCTACTAAATTTCCAACAAATACTTAGGCAAAATATATAGTACCTTCAATCACAACTTCTTGGAAAAGCTTTTCCAAGTATAGTCATATTCTATTAGCCAAGCGACAATGACAAAGATTTAGTCTTTGTCTTGAGATTTCTTTGCAAATGCTTTATTTATGCCAGGGATCAAGAAGAATCTGTTATCAGTTTCAGCTTTAGCCAAGATTGTCTTGGTTGTGAAATTTATTGATGACAGATGTAAAGTTCATGATCTATCAAATGGCAATGTGATTATTGATTTTGGCATTTTATGTTGTGGGCTCTATAAGCTCATAGACTATGAAAAATTTGTGAATGATTCAACATGTGCAGTACATGATTCTCAGGCTATGTTAGATGCAAAGCTTTGGCATGCATGCTTTGGCCATCTGTATTTTGCTAGTCTGCTACACTTGCAAAAATCTGAAATGGTGTCCTCTTTGCCCAAACTTGAGGCACCTGATAAACATGTCTCTGAAGGCTATATTTTATGCAAAATTCAGCGTTCCTCCTTTCCAAAAGATGGTTCACTTCCAGCTACTTAAAATTGCAGCTTGTTCACAGTGATGTCTGTGGTCCTATGCAGACACCCTCTTTTGGAAACTATCTTTACTTCATGACTTTCATCGATGATTTTTCCAAGCATGCATGGGTATATAAATTGAAGGCAAATTCCGAAGTGTTTATGTGCTTCAAACAGTTTTTGGTTTTGGTTCAAAATCTATCAACATGTAAAATGGGCACCCTCCATTTTGATTGAGGGGGGGAATATATGTCTTCTAACTTTAATGCATTTCTGGGAACGTGGGATAAAACATCAATGTACACTATTGTATACACCTCAATAGAATGGAGTTGTTGAGCATAAGAATAGGTCACTTATGGAGATGGCGAGGTGTATGGTCAAGAGTCAAGCTTTACCACATAGTTTCTGGCTTGAGGTTGTCATGTGTGCAACATATGTACTTAACAGGTGTCCCACTAAAGCACTACAATCTATCACTCCATATGAGGCTTGGCATGGTCACAGGCCATCTGTTGCTCATCTCCGTGTTTTTGGTTGTCTACCATATGCATTAGTGTATGAACAACATCACATAAATTTGGATGATAAAGTAGTGAAATGTATTTTTGTTGGGTACAGTTCTAAAAGCAAAGGCTATCATCTACATCATCCACATACTTTGGGGAAGATGTTATTCAGCCGTTACTTTCATGTACTAAGGAGACATTTGTTAGCTCCAAAGACATGTATGATACTTTGCTGCCTCTTTTTATAGGTGGATGGTCTAGTGCTGGTCCTAATGAGGTAACTTCTCAACCTTTGCTGGTTTCATGTGATGATGCAGATCATTCCATTTCTGATGCAGATTTACATGGTGCACTTGTTGATGAGAGAGTTGATATTGAGGACACAAAAACCATGCCAAAATGGCTGGTGTAGAATTTGCATGACATCAAATTACATGCACCTCTATCATATCGTACTCAATCAAGCTCTCATAGTTCCTCTTTTGCGTCAGATTGCTATGCTATGGTTGCCTCTAGTCTATGTGATTAGAATGAGCCTGTTTTGTTTGATCAAGCAGAAAATTCTAAAAATTGGATGGCTACTATGCAATTTGAATATGATGCTATAGTGAAGAATGGTACCTCGTCTTTATGCGACTTGCCCCCTAGCAAGAAGGCCATTGGGACTAAGTGCGTATACAAGCTAAAGCGTAAGCCTGATGGAAGAGTTCACACGTATAAGGTTAGGCTTGTTGCAAACAGCTATGCACAGGAAAGAGGCATTGATTTTGATGAGACCTTTGCACCTACATGCCAAATAAATACTATGTAGCATCTATGCACTTGCAGCTCATCAAGGTTGGAATGTACATTAGTTGGACATTAAAACAACATTTTTGAATGGTGACTTGCATGAAGAAGTGTATGTTTTTCAGCCCCGTTGCTTTGTGCAAAAAGGGCATGAAAACCAGGTGTGCAGGTTAAAGCAGGCATTATATGGTTTAAAGCAAGCACCATGTGCTTGGTATGAAAAGATACATGCCTATCTTATTGCACATGGTTTTGAGAACAGTGCAATTGAAAGCACCTTATATGTTAAGTGTGCTAATGATGTGCTTCTGATCATTGTTGTGTATGTTGATGACATGCTGCTCACTGGTCCTCATGACAAGCATATTGCTGATTTTATGGCTGATTTTCATGCCTCATTTGAGATGTCTAATTTGGGGCATTTGCATCATTATTTGGGCACTCAATTTATGCAAGTTGATGGCGGAATGGCTTTGTGTCAAACAAAATATATTCACACATTATTGTAGCATTTTGGCCTTGAAAACTGTAAACCTATTGCCACTCCTATGGAGACATGTTTATGATTGAGTCTTCATGATGTTGGAGATGCATTTGATGTTGTTCTCTATCAGTAGGCTGTTGGATGCTTGATTTACTTATGCTCAATCACACACACAAAATTTCATAAGGCCCCTTGTGGTAGGAGTTTGTGTGAAATTAATCATGCAAAATCCTTAATACTTATGTTCTTTTATGTAAAGGAGTGATGATAATGAAAAATGTATTTGGACATATTGCAAGATGTCAAACATAATTGATGATGTCAAAGGCCTCACTTGATTGGAAATGTAACTGTTGTTACCAGCAATGGAATTGAAATGACCAAGGGACTAATTCATTGAACTTTTCTAGTTGAGTCGAAGGCGATGCATGAAAATCACGTGAATTATACCATGTGTATGTTACTCATAACACTAATCCACTAACAAGTAAGTCTCATGTTGGTTCTTTATCTGTAACTTTCTCTCTTGTTCTCTGAGATAGAGCTGGCAAGTAGCAACCTTCCACTCTCGCAAGGGATGAGGAAGCTTATGCAGGCATTGTAGGTATAGTTACACTGCATTAGCAAGAGATTAGTCTCTCTCTCTCTCTCTCTCTCTCTCTCTCCCTCCCTTCCTATCTCTCTTTGTCGAAGAAAGCGTGCACTAGAGAGGTAATGTGAGTGAAGATTGGTAGGTACTATATGCCAACTGATGTAGTGGATGCTAGAGAGTTCCCTTTTTCATGTTCAGAGAAAAATCAAGTATGAGCAATGGCATAGGGCACTTTCTCTCTCCCTAAGATCTTATGAGGAAGATGATGAGACTAACAAGGTGATCATGAAATCTTTCCTAGAGATTGATAAAGATGATGACCCACCAAGGTTACCATGGAAGCTTTCCTAAAGCTTTGATACCAATGTAAGAAACACAACTATTAGGACCACCATGTGCTAGATAGATGACTCTCCACCCAACCTTATGCATCTATATATTAGAACTACTCAAATCAATGAGGAACACAAATGTAATTGGAGTCCACAAGTGCATGTGTCATCTCCGTCACTCCTTTAGTACCTTTTACTAGAGTCCACTAGTGGTAGGTATACTCGCCACTCGAGTTAAGTCTCTCTAGACTCAAGTTAACTCACATTAACTTGAGTTAGAAGGTTCTAGAGATCTTTGGTAAAAAATCTCTCCCATGCACCCCATTGGAGTTGATTCCAATACATCCTCCTTCCCAACCTTGAGACTTAACCACTAGGCTAAGTGGATTACTTGTTTTAGAGAGCTTGAACCTATGCTTAAGACTTTGGTCATACATACGAGTGACTAAGCAATGTTGATTTCAGATTTGTCTAAACCAGCTAGACACTTACTTTATAAAACTATGGTAGCTACAAGACTAGACATTGCATTTGCAATGGGACTTGTGGGCATATATATATATATGTCTAATCCTGGAAAGAAGCATTGGGAAGTGGTCAAGATGATTTTGAGATATCTGAGTGGCACAAAGGACAAGTGTCTATGCTTGGGTAGAGGAGAGGCATGCATTATTGGCTACACATATTTTGATTATGTCGACTCCGTGGACAATCAAAACTCTACATCAGGGTATATTTTTCACTTTGTTGGAGGTGATATGTCTTGGAGATCTCGTCTTCAAGAATGGACAATTGTTTCCACAACAAAAGTAGAGTATGTTGTAGCTAGTGAGGCATGTAAGGAAGCATTGTGGCTTTCTTCTCTTGTTTGTGATATGGATCTACCTCAGCATGTACTTGGTTTGCTCAGTGATGGTCAAAGTGCCATTGCTTTGGGTAAGAATCCAATCTATCATGCAAGAACAAGCACATTGAGGTGAGGTGTCACTTCATTAGAGATTTCTTAGCCACTAAGTGCATTATTCTGAGAAGGATCATACTTGAGATAATGCGGCATATGCTTTGACTTAAGCTCTATGTTGGGAATTGAACTCATAACCTCCCGGTTAGGAGTGCGATGGGCTAACCACTTGCCCCAAAAGACATGGTTGAGCATTACTTCCTAATCCTCTCTCTTAAGGCGTGGCTCAACCATCGCCTACTAGGATTTTGTGACATTCCTTTCCCCTTAGAATGAGCATTGCCCTCAATGCTCACTTTTGAACCCTTCTAACTCTTTTGGACCCACTTTCCATGCATGAGCACTTCCATCAATCTCAAACTCTAGCACATGGACCAAATTTGGACATATCCCACCCTTTTGTGGGTGCCCAAATGCCCATGTGCCTTCATCTAAGGTCAATTTCACACTCACCATGGATAAGTGCTTTTTGAAAGTGCCCACAAATGAGGCATGAACCTCCATGTTGCCCAATTTCTCAACTAGGCTCTGATACCAATGTTGGGAATTGAACTCACAACCTCCCAGTTAGGAGTGCGATGGGCTAACCACTTGCCCCAAAAGCCATGGTTGAGGATTACTTCCTAATCCTCTCTCTTAAGGCATGGTTCAACCATATCCTACTAGGATTATGTGACACTCTACCACATAATAACTTACTTGATTCATGATCTCGCACAATTACTTGTACATTGTGTAACATGCCCATCAAGTGGGAGGTATAGCTTGTATACCTACACTCAAATATCCTTTAGCATTCTTTATAATTTACTTCCATAGTTTACTTTGGCCATATTAGCCTTTAGTGGGAGATTATTATCATTAATGTCCATGTAAAAGACCAAATGGTCGCTAGGAGCTTTTTTATATGTTCTCTAATAAAACATATAGTGGCCTAATCAACCAAAGATTTTTAGTTTGACTGCATTTGAAACCTAAAAGATCTATGGTCAGGTCTTTGTGTATTGTATAGTTTCTTCATATTTTTGCACGTCTATGTAGAGCATCATGCACATCACTCCAAGCTCTGTTTTTCACTATGAGAGCACCATTGCAAAGCTCTCATGAAGAGAAACCCATCATGGTGCATCACCATTGAACCACTTCAAGTAGATGCCTTTAGAGAGGAATTTTGATGAATCCTTTTCTAGGAAGACTTACTCAGGGACTTTATCCAAATTTCCAAAAACAAACTTAGTTTCAATATCAACTTCTCACAATCCCTTTAATAAAAGTCTAACTCCCAATCTATGACACAAAGGATCAGCTTGACCATTGAGGATATATGCTCCTAGCATATCTTCACTAAATTAGATGGCTCATTCTTTCATACCGCCCTCCTATAAATGTCCTCTTCTTGCTTTAATGTCCAACTCGCTTCTTGTGTTTTCTATATGTTGGGGGATTCTTTTGAAGAAAGGGACTTGAGTGTCTATAAGAGAAGGAAGAAGAAGAAGAAGAATAAGTGGAACACAGACATTAGAAGCTTCTGTATATTGATTACCAATAAGAAAAATACAATAATGATGTCCAAACAAGACCAAGTGGTCTCTGTGTGGAGTGCTTAATCCCCCTTATTCTGCCAACCTTCTTTGCACCAGACCTCCAACTTCTCCAGATGCTTACTCTTGTGCACACCTTGCACTCAAGCTTCCAAGAGGGTAGGAGGGAGAGGAACACCATCTGTCGACATGCACACCTCTTCAATGGTACCTTGTGCCACCTTGGTTGCCTTGCTTACTAGTTCTCTACACACACTAGATTACCCTTCTTGCACACTTGGCCTCATACTTTCTTCTCTGCATCGCAATCTAGTTCAATGTCTCTTGCTCTTCTCACCTAGTGTAGACTATGATCTCACCTGCTTAGAAAAACTCTAAGAATTATGTCTGCCTTGTGTTGAGTGTCAATTAACTTACGTACACCGTGCCTAACTGATAGTGTATCTTGATGCTCATTTTGATGTCCCAAGAATGTCTCAAAATGTGTACAACCAACAACTCCCTATTTTTTCCTATAGTGACTTTAGGCCAAAAACAAAATTTTAAATGGGGGGGGCATACATATGCTTTTTGCATACTGCTTCCTCTTCATAGGACTTTACTTTTGCCTTCATTTCTTCAATATGTGTACCTAAGGGAGGGTTCACCTGAACATTCCAAACACTTTAAAACCCTTGAAAACCTTACAGAAGGACCATCTGCAACTTGCATCCAACTTTCTGCAAAACCATAGCTATTGTGAATAATTTAATTGTGCACTACTTATGTACCTTGACCAACTTGACTTTGACTAGTTTGACTTTGACCAAGTTGACTTTGACCACATTGACCATCTTGACTTTGATCATTTTGACTTTTACTAACTTAACTTTGACCAATATGACTTTGATGGGCTCAATAATTTCCCACCACCTAATGGGCTCTCCATCTCGGAGAGCTAACAACCAAACCATGAGCAGAGATGTCACCTTGATTCCTATCGTGCAAAATCCTCAAAAGGGCAATTGAGTAGCTACCAAGTCCACTAGGAGTAGTAAAGAAAAATCACTAGGGAAGAGCCAAACTGGAAATTGTGCATTGAAGAAGCAGATGTTGGAGAATGGAGGGTAGCAAGGCAAGGTTTGGGAGGGCTGAAGGGTTAAGAAGGATACGGTAAGGAGGGGTAAGGGTAGGTGTTGACACTCAAGGTCAAGAACAAGCATGGAAGCGCATCAAGGAAGTGGACACACAAGAAGAAGGAGCATATGGGAGCTCCAAGAAGCACATGTCAAATTTTCAGAAGAAATCCCTATAAAAACAGTGATTTCTAACACTAAAAACCGTTGTAAATACCATTTTCCATTTCTACAACTCCATTTTTTTCAAGCCGAGGAGAACTCAAGTTTGAGGAGTGTTAGAAGTATCATTCTACCAATTTTCGTAATTTTTAGACTCCGTTTGAGCCCTCAAATAAGCGTTGGAACCTACTTTTTAACTGGGCTGGACACTAGGTCTGGACAGGGCCAAAACTACTCAAAAAACTATAAAAAGGGTTGGAGAGCTCAGTTTTGGGGTTAGCTTGTTAGAGATTTGAGCTCTTGTAATAGATTTCTTTTGTAATCAAAGTCCTTCCATTGTTCCACTCTTTGCTCTTACCTTGTGTGCATGTGTGTGTATGTGTGTATGTGTGTGCATGCTTGTGTGCTTCTCACTCACGCACATGTGCCCTCACTTGCTCATGATCTTCATACCAGTCCTCACATCTCCATGGATTGACATTTATGAGGCGAATCTCCTCACATTTGTACTTCCCATTGTGCTAGAGTGACACCAAATTTTGGTGCCGTTGTCGGGGAGAGAGCTTGGAGGATGAGCGTGTCATGGTAAGATGTAGAGTAGCGACGTTGGAAGGTGAAAAAATAATCGTTTTCAGCTTAGTTTCTGAGTTTTTCTCCACCTTCATCTTCACCATCACCACCATTTCCTCCCACCATCTTCTCATATTTTCTTCATTGTTGACTATACATTCACCTCATTTTTCACTTGTGGCTATGAGAAAGAAGCGCAGAGGGAGTTCATAGCTAAAAATGCTAAAGAAACACTCTTGAAAAACTCTCAAAACACTAGAAGTTTGATTCAGAATCACGTGGCATGAGAGGACCTGTGTCTGGTATCACGAGTGTTGTATCACAAGTTTGGAGGGTGACTTTGCATCAACAAGCACATAGGGGTGACAAGGAGAACATAAGGTACACATATTTGCAAAAACTTTTGAATTTGTGCTTCAAAAACTCCAAGTATTGTGTCTGGTTGAGTTCAACTATCACGATACCAGAACTCCCGTGTATCGCGATACTTGTCGAGTATCGTGTATTACCTCCTTGAGGTATCACGATACCATCGAGGTATCGTGTATCGACAAGTTGAGGTATCACGAAGTACGGGTTGATTGGTATCGTATTGTGCACCTGTGGTATCGTATTGTGATCCATAAGCGGTATCGTATCATGAACCAACAGAGGTATTGTATCATTGATCTAGCGGTATTGTATCGTGAGAATAAGTGTTATCGTATCGTCTGGAAGGTATCGTATTGCAAGACAGACGACTATCGTATCGTCAACCAATAGAGGTATCGTATCATGACCACTTCCAGTATCGTGCCATCTTGATAGCAATATTGTATCCCGGAAGTTGGTATCACCTTGGCAATATCATATCGCTTGAGGTGGTATCGTCCATAGTGGTATCATGTACTGTGAAAAACAGAAGTATTGTATCATGAAAATTTGGTATTGTGTATCATTGCTCCCAAGTATCACCGATACTTCCTAAGTATCGTGTATCGCCTGTTCTGAAGTAATCCCAGAGAAACCCTATTTCCCTATTTTAACCCTAGAACCCTGAATTGGCATAGGTTTCTCATACAAAATCCGTTTGTTGTGATTTTGAGCTCGTTGGAAAGCTCGAAAACCAAGGGACAAGAAACCCACAGGTGGGACTAGGAAACCAAGGGGACTCTAAAGGATTTGGAGCAATACAAAGGGAAAATTTGGTCTAATAGACAAGGCTTATGAACTTGAGATCTACACCTAGGCAAGGATAGTCAAAGCATTAGATCATCTGAGACTTTATCAACCATACAACTAGGTTATGGGCACAACAAGTAAGTGGTTATCCCTACATACTAAGTTCAAAAACAAGTGAGTCAAAAGTTTCCTTCAGCATGGAGAGACCCACAGGAAGCTCAGGCATTGCCTATTTACAAACGCCAGAAGGTCCCTATAAAACACAATTGGAATATATCAGGACCAACCGATTAGGTGCACGCAGCTATGAGGATGTTCTGAGGCAATCAGTTGTCCAACTCAAAATTCCCGATCAACCCTTCGGACTTGAACACCCAGTGGATAAGTTCGAAGAGGGTTCATACATTGATAAGCAAGGAACCATGTATGTGGTTACCAGCTTACCTGATAGGATGGATGAGTTTGGAAATATCATTCCCAAGAATGAGATAGGAGACCTAGAGCAAGGGGACCTAGGACAAGAACCCAAGAATCCTAGAGGCAAGTCAGTTTTGACCAGAGTGATCACTCCATATTGGATCCCTCAAGACAATAAAAGCATAGAATTATTCTTGAATAGAGAAATGGAGGAAGCCTTTTGGAGATTCAAGCTAGATCAACATAACCTAGTAATCACCATCTATGAATTCAAAGACCCTGAGACACCAGGCAAAGTTGTCTATCTAGATAACACATTTGAGAAAATGTTCTTAATAACAGAGCATGATAGGCATGCATACACTTGGTAGGGCGAATTGATTTTCCCTCTACCAAGATCTAATGTCTCCCATGGCCTCCAAGGAGTAGGATCATCCCAGGCTCATGAAACCCAACGAGAATGAACTAGAGAGAGACCTTAGGTAAGCTTTGTGCATGCTGTGGGTAGAGATAGATCAAGATTTGAAAATGAAAGAATTGAAAGAGAAAGACATAGAGCATATAGGCATCAAAGAGATGAACATGATTTTCCATTGCTTAGACCCCGAGAGCACCCAAGAACCCTTAGACCCTCTCAAGTGGTTAAGGAAATGAAGATCTATTGATGGATTTGGAGACCCATATGATAATGTGGCCGAGTTCAAACAAGTGTTAAGAGCTGAACAGGTTGAGGACTTGTTCAACCAATTTGAAGCATTTGGTTTGACCCTCAAGGGTACTGCCTTAGCTTGGTTTCAACCCCCTGAATAGTTGCAACTACCGAGAGATAGCTCAACTGCTAGAAGAATTCATTGTAGAATTTTCCAAGCGTGGCATAAGGCATAACACATCATCCTTGATCCACAGCTTTAAGAAGAAACCCAAGAAACAGTGCAACTTGCAGAAAGACAGTTCAGATAGTACTTAGAAAGATGCCCTGCTCCAGAATTACCCACACTGGCCAAACAAGTGGCCTTGTTTTAGATGGCTTACTGAGCACCAAGTTAAGATCACATGTGTACTTGAAAGAGCCTAGATCCATAGAAGAGTGTGTGCGAATGTGTATTGACATAGAAGACAATTTGGGTGAGGAGTTAGGACTGCCCAAACTCTATAAGGATCCTGGCAGTTCTACTGTCATACCTCCAGGACCTCCACGAAGATAGATGAGATAGATGAGCAGGTTGCCAAGAAGCTAGGGGTTCAAAATAGACAAACACCAAGGATCACCACATTGAAGAGATGTTATACTTGTGGATGTGACCACATGGCTAATGTATGCCCAATGCAAAACCAGAACATGAGAGAAATAAA
Organism: Ceratopteris richardii; assembly: GCA_020310875.1. Taxonomy (NCBI): domain Eukaryota; kingdom Viridiplantae; phylum Streptophyta; class Polypodiopsida; order Polypodiales; family Pteridaceae; genus Ceratopteris; species Ceratopteris richardii. The sequence goes on along the minus strand of CM035419.1, from coordinate 25,039,182 downwards.
TGCTCCATATTGCACTATTGAGAGAAAATACATGAACCATACGGCTCAAGATTATCTGTACAATAGGCAGGTTGTTAGACAAAATTATCCGCAACCTTACCAACATAGTAGGTATTAGAATCAATACCAATAGGCATATTATAGGCCACAACAACAATATTAGGCACCATATAGGCCGCAACCAATCCTAGGAAACTAGTCACCATCTCCTGCCAGTGTGATTCCAATTAAGTATACAGTGGAAGAGGAAAAGCCTAATAGAGCATTGGTTCCACTAACCTTGTTATGAGGATCTTTCTCACACGCACATAGAGGTTGCAAACACAAAAAACACACAGAAAAATAGAGATGCCAAGAGACGAGATCGAATGTAGTATTGGGTGCAATATCCCCCCATGCACTCTGTTTCGACAATCCACAGAGTGCATGTATTTATAAGAATTTTTTGATTACATCAAAAAGATTGGTTACATGAGAGCGGCTTCGAAAAGCATGCATGAAACTAAAAGTTGGTGACTTTCGTAGAAAGCCTTTCTTTTAATATCAGAAACTACGGTCTACAATGACCCTTATTCTAACCACTATTTTTCTAACAATAGAACCTTCTCCGCAGATTTGGTTACAAACTAAATTATAAATCGGACTTATTGATGTCCGCCCTTCATGTTTTCATGCCCTTACGAACCTTCAGCTGCTATATCAAAAACACCAAAACACATTAATACATTAATAGATTAACACTCCAACAATGCATTGTTCAACATATTCCATAATGTATAACATGCCCCTCAATTGAAAAAGCAACTGACCTCAGTTGGTAAAGTAAAATAAACATGGATGGTCAGTCACATGTTCCATCACTGAATGAAAATAAGCATGCTCCATGTTCAAAAAAACATGCATGGAAATGTTCATGGAGGAATTACATTAATGTGTTTGTGTATGATATGTAGAAATTAAGTAGTCATAATGAGGTGTTAATTGTGTTTTATGTATCCATTGACATTCTTCAATAGAGTGATTTTTGTACTTAACCAAATATCGATGGTATTGAGTACCTGCGCATGTAGTAGTGACATCATGATCAACTATTTTCTCAGGAACCAAGATTTCAGATTGTTCTTCAATCAAAGGAGGGTCATCAAGAAGTGGAGTGCATGGTAAAGTGCCTTCAAATGGTTTAAGTAAACTAATATGAAAAGAGTTATGTATATTCCAACAAGATGGTATATCTAATCTAAATGAATTATCATTAATTTTTTCTATAATGCAAAACGGTCCATAATAGCATGGTTCAAGTTTAAGTTTAGGATGCTGCAAAATATTTTTGAGAGGTCTTTTAATGATACACAACCATACAAGATCATTTTCCTTGAATTCCTTGGCTAATCGTTTTGTATTGATATTATGTATGTATCGCTCAAGACTTTTCCTAATGTGCTTGTGAACATCGTGAAGTATAGAAATGTGATCTTGAGCAATAGAATTAGCCATCGGAATGTCGGTTTGGGTGAGTGACATGGGAGTGGGAAGCTTTTTACCATAAACAATTTCAAAAGGTGCACGTCCAATAGTGGTGTGTGTGGTGTTATTGTAAGCAAATTGAAGCAATGGCAACTTTTCGGCCCAATTAGTGGGACTATCTAATGAATAAGAACACAATAAATCAAGAATAGTACTATTTGTAGCTTCACTTTGTCCATTACTTTCGGGATGAAATGCAGAGCTAAAATCTATTTTAGAACCAAAATGTTGAAATAAGGAAACCCAAAAATGATCACAAAATCTAACATCACGATCAAATAACATTACTTTAGGAAATCCGTGATGTGGGAAAATGCATTTAATGAATAATTTTGCAGCTTGAGGTGCAGAAAAATTTTTCCTACATGGAATGAAATATGCATATTTACTAAACCTATCAACTATTGTCCAAATTATATCATTATGTGAGGAAGTGATGGGAAGACCTGTGATAAAATCCATAGGAATCTGTTCCCATGGTTTGTTCGGAATGGGAAGTGGCATTAATAATCCAAATGGTTTACCATGATGACATTTTACACATTGACATACAATGCATTGAGAAACATAATGTGCAATATCTTTTTCCATGTGTTGTCAAAGGAAGAAATCTTTGCAGGCAGAAATGGTGCTTTGTATGCCTCTATGACCCATGTAAGATGTTTCATGCATTTCTTTGATGACAAAATCTTTAAAAGCTTGGGTTATGCATAATCTATGTTGAAAATAAAGAAAACCATTATGAAATGTATAATGTTCATCAGATAAAGATGCACCATTATTGAAGTCATGCCATGCACATGAAAAATACAAATCAGATGCATAAGTGGAAACCATTTCTTGAAAAGAATGTATTTGGATGGCAGAAATATTATGCAAAACAACAGAATGTAAAGGAAATCGGCTAAGAGCATCAGCTACAACATTAGCTTTACCAGGCTGATATTGGATCATGGTTTGGAAATTTTGAATGAATGATGCCCATTTAAGGTGGCGATCAGAGATTAAGGGCTGATTTAATAAATGCTTAATAGCCTGTTGATCGGTTTTGATTAAGACCTCAGATCCCATAAGATAGTGTTTCCAAATTTGCAAAGCATGCACAACACTGCTAACAATTCTTTATCATATGTACTACAATTCTTTTCTGAGGGCTTAAGCTTTGCATTAAAAATGCACCTAACCCTGAACCACTAGCATCAGTAACAACATGAAAGGGTTGTGAAAAGTCAGGTAATTGTAAAACAGGTGCATGTGAAAGTGCATTTGAGTTTTTCAAAAGATTGTTGTTGGGTAAGTCCCCATGCAAATTTCATTTTCTTTTTCAATAACAAGGTAAGGGGAAATGCTAAATAAGAAAAATTTCAAAAAAACTTCCTATAGAAACTAGCCAACCCAAGAAAAGAACGAACATCATTGACATTGTGGTCTAGGCCATTCTACTATAACTTTAATCTTTTTTGGATCCACATGCACACCTTCACTTGAAATAATATGTTCTAGATATTCTAGCTTATGTTGAAAGAAGTAACTCTTTTGAGGATTAGCGTAGAGTGTGTTCTCTCATAGTAAATGAAACATTGTTTTAAGATGCTTTTCATGCTCACTATCATTCTTACTATAAACAAGTATATCATCAAAAAATACAAGAACAAAAGCTTGGAAATCAAGAAAAATGTTATTCATCATTCGTGTAAATGTAGCAGAGGCATTAGTAAGTCCAAAGGGCATTACCATAAATTCATAATGGCTTGTTTGACTTCTAAATGCAGTCTTAAAAATATCACTTTTCGTCATACAAATTTGATGGTATCCTGATTTTAGATCAATTTTACTAAAGACACGAGCTCCTCGTAATTTATCTAAAAGATCATCTATTCGAGGAATGGGATATCTATTCTTTATTGTGATCTTGTTAAGGGCTCTATAATCAATGCACATGCGATAGGTTTTATTCTTCTTCTCTACTAAGAGAACTGGTGCTCCAAATGGGGAAGAACTAAGCCTTATAATTCCTTTTTGTAGTAGGTCTTTTACTTGGTTTTCTATTTCCTTTTGGTGTAGTGGGCCACGTCTATAAGGTGCTTTATGAGGAGGAGAACTACCAGGGACTAAATCTATGCTATGGTAAAGGATCCTCGAGAGGGTGGTAGTTTAGAGGGATACTGAGACATTAAAAAATCCTGATAAGTAGTCATGAAAGGTTTATGTGCATCAGGAAGTGTATGAGTATAATCATTGATGACATTGGCAAAGACAATGCATGAATTGAATCCCTTCCTAAATGCATGTTTTATTTGAGTATGACTAATCAATGAAAATGGTTGGAAATCATGTCGTGCAAACAAAGTGATGATTTGAGCTTTAAATTCAAAATTAAAGGTATGTGTATGATAATCAATCTGTGGGTTATAATGATGAAAAAAATACATACCTAGTATAACATCGTAAGATTGCAAAGGTGCAATTAAAAATATTCGTGAATCAATATATGGGCCTATGCTAATCGTAACATCTTGCACTTCTCGTGTTACATTATAACGATTACCTTGAAATGAAACTTTTACCTTATACAAAGAAGGAAACGTTTTTAATTTAAGTTCTTGTACTAATAAATGTGAAATGAAGTCATGTGAACTACCATCGTCATGTAGAATTTTAACGAGCTTCTTTTTTATAGTACCCTGCATGCAAAGTAGAGAATGAAGAGAGATATTGTTACCCAAGGTACTTAAGTCCTTCTCCAATGATTCCTCTGTCCAAAAAGGAGGAATTTCTTCATTATGGGCTTCCATGTTATGTAATTGAGCTGCAGCTGGTTTCATGTTAAGAGGTCGCAATCGGCACTTCATTTTTGTATGTCTAGGTTTGCCACAATTCCAGCAAGTGATTCGTGGTCGCTTCTATTGGGCATCCATCGCTGAAGTTTGTAGGGTACGTGGTTTGGTAGGTTGGAGAGATGAAGCAACAGGTGCAGTTGAGTAATTGGATTGCAATGGATGAGGAAAACTAAGGTAAGATGGGGCATTAAAAGTATGTTTCATGGGAAGATTTTTTAACAAAAAGTGGTCGTTGACGTGGTTGTTGTAGATGAAGTGACTTGGTTATGGACTGGAATTCTTTCTCTGCATCATAGGCAAAAGACTCGTTGAGGGTTGTAGGTTGTAAAGTGTGAAGCTTAGCTTGGATTCCCACCTCCAAACCATCTTCATATTTCCGCTGCAAGCTATCCTTTGGTACATCTTCAAGCATTCGAACCAATAGTAAATTTTGCCAGAACCGCTCCGTGTAGGTAGTAATCGTATCACCGTTCTTCCATGTAAGGGTCATCCATGCACGTCGAACTTGTAAATGGTATTGAGGAGGAGGAAAAGAATCCTTCACTTTATCTTGGAAAGCCTCCACGTTGTTGGACACTCTGTACTATGCCGCAGGACATTCCACCAGAGTTGCTCTTTTCCTACTAAATAGTTACATGCAAATTTGACTTTTTTACTTTCAGCATAGGTTTCATCAGTATAAAAATCATCAAACTGTGAAAGCCATGAAATGATTAAAGGACCATCCTTTCGGCCATCAAACCGTAAAAATTGGTAATTCTTAATGGAAATCTTGGAATGTGTGCCATCCAACTGGGCAGAGACAATAGCTTTCACCACCCTCGTAAGGTTGTCTTCATCAGTTTGCATTTTTTTGAGTATCTCGTCGTGCTGTCGGATCTCGTTTTGAGCGCCTCGTAATTTGTGTCACAAGAGCTCCAGTTGTTGCTCGAGTGTGACCTCGGGTAGAGGTGATTCACCGAAATCCTCCATGTTGTTCATAGGGTCCATGAGGATGTAGATACAAAACCCTCTTGCTAGATATGTAAAAACAATTTTTTAGTTTGTTTGAGTTAAAATGTAAAAGGAATGGTTGTTCTTGGGAATTGAAAAAAGTAAGAAAGAGATGAAAGTTGTGTTAAATATAAGAAAAGAGAAGTAGAGTGACAACACAAAGAGATAGTGTAGTGGTAAAACACTTCCCTTGTGTGGGTGAGGTTGTGGGTTCAAATCCTCCCACCTTAGTGAATCTAAAAGTCCTTATTGCCACTCATACATTAAAATTGGTTCGCGTGTAGCCAACAACTTCCAACGGTCACCAAGGGAGCCTTGGATGCCAAAGATGCCAAAGTAATGCCTTGAGTTATGCCTAAGTTCTATGCCTTAGTTGACGCCTTGGAGTAAGCCGAAGGAGTAAACGTAGGTGAAAACGTAGGTGTAAACATAGGTGTAAACATAGGTTCTGGTTCTGGAATAGAAACAGAAACCGAAACTGGAACTAGAACTGGAAATGAAAACGGAGCCAGAATCAAATTGCGAGCAGAGAACAGTGAAATCGAAATTGGATTGCGAACAGAAAACAACAAAATAGCCGGAATCAAAATCAGAATCGGATTGCGAATAGAGAACAACAAAACAGAGATAAATTCACCAAAATGAGCAGAAATAGATCCCTCCGTAGTGACGGGTGCAAGGCTCTGATACCACTGTTATCAGGATCTTGCGCACACGCACACAGAGGTTGCCAACGCAAAAAACACATAGAAAAATAGAGATGCCAAGAGACGAGACCGAACGCAGTATTGGGTGCAATCTCCCCCCATGCACTCTGTTTCGACAGTCCATGGAGTACATGCATTTATAGGAATTTTTTTATTACGTCGAAAAGAGTGGTTACATGAGAGTGGCTTCAAAAAGCATGTGTGAAACTAAAAGTTGGTGACTTTCGAAGAAAGCCTTTCTTTTAATAGTAGAAACTACAGTCTACAATGACCCTTATTCTAACCACTATTTTTCTAACAATAGAACCTTCTATGCGGATTTATTTACAAACTAAATTATAAATCGGATTTGTTGATTGATGGAGAGTGTTAATCTCCAAAAGAACAAGCTATCCTTCTATTGATTGATATAGAAGTGTTAATCGGATTTATTGATTGATATAGAAGTGTTAATCTCCAAAAGAACACTTCTATATTAAGAATAACTCAAACCTTGATCAATTTTGGAAGATCAATGCCAAACTATCAAAATTTGCACTAACTGTGAAAAGAGTCACTACTCAAAAAAGTCTGTTGCACTTAACTAATTAATTGACTGATCAAATGTGTAAATTTTCGATGAAACTTTGTATAACGTGTTGTCTAAAGATTGTGCACCTTCTCCAAGTTACATCATCTAAAAAGACTCAGTAGATCTTGAGAAATGATCCAAACAATCCACCTATGTCTAAAACTATACTTCTCTATAGTCGACTTTGACACCTATAACTTTTAATGCATAGTTCTCTCAAACTACAACCCCTTTATTCAAATGATTTTAGCCATAGGTAGCTTACCTTCCAACTTAAAGAATAAGTGCTTGCTTTCTCAGAAATTTACACTGTGGAAGGAGAACCGACCAAAACATTAGCATCGAATTTGCACCTCTTGCAATCTTCACTTCTTCACATTTACACATGTGAATGTTCCTACTCTCAATTCTCTTAGCTCGATCACAATTAGGATCTGAAAACTTGTACAAAGGTCAATCAACTATAGACTTAGAATTGTACAAAAGCATTTTACAAAAGATTAAACACAGAAGGAGTACTCAACAAAAGATCGGGCAGCATTTTTCTTCTATTCTGAAAGTTTTTACATCTGGATGATGAGAGAGATCTTCTTCACTTCTAAAATGTCTAATGACTCTTAAAACTTCTAATTCTTCATATCTCATGCTCTCTCATACTTGCCCCAACTTTCTACTTGTATATATAGGCATATATGTACAAGCGCATGAACATAATAAACGTATAAGTGAGCTAACTACAAGTTTAATGTACATATGTATACAAGTCTTCATTTCCTAAATATGCACTATCTTCAAACTTCATTTGTTGATGTTTCCTTCATATTTTGACTTTAAGTCTTCATCTAAGACATCAATTGATGGTTGACTTGCACCAACAGCTCCCCCTCAATCATCAATTGAGGTTTTCTCTATCTTTATACCTGCCATGTCTTTGAATCTTTGTGGCTTTGGTCCATCCAAGCTTTTGGTTAGCATATCAACAATCTGATCTTTTGTTGAAGTATGTATGACTTCAATCTCCTTATCAACCACCTTCTCTCTTAAGAAGTGATACTGAATCTCAATGTGTTTAGTCCTGGTATGAAAAACAAGATTAGCAGCTAGATACAATGAACTCATATTATCTCCATGAATAGTGGGTGTACTCTAAATGATGTCAAAACTCTTCATGAGAGTCTTCAACCATATGACTTCCTTTGCAGCTTCAACCATTCCTTTGTACTCTGCTTCTGTGGATGACAAAGCAACTATATGTTACTTCTTAGAGCACCAAGAGATTAACTTATCTCCCACATAACACAAGTATCCATATGTTGAACTCCTATCATCAGGATTACCTGCCCAATCTGTATCACTATATATCTTGATATTTGTATCAGATGTAAAACCATAATACAAACCTTCCTTGAGTGTACCCTTAATCTATCTCAACACTCTTTATCCTGCAACCCAATGTTCTTTCCTAGGACAATGCATGAATTGAGACAACACTCGAATTGCATATGACAAATCAGGCCTAGTTAATGTAGCATAGATTAGACTACCAACCAGAATTTGATATAGCTTCATATCCTTAAATTCTTCTCCTCCATATCTGCTTAATTTGTGATTCACCTCCATTGGAGTAGGTGCTACCGTGCAATCTTCCATTTTAAAATTGATTAGCAAATTCTTCAAATACCTTTCTTGAGTTACATATACTCCATGTTGAGTATATGAGACTTCCATGCCCAAGAAATATGACAAGTCTCCCAAGTCACTAATCTTGAACTCTTTCTCCATTTGTTTCTTAAGACTTTGTATGCCCTTCTCATCTGTACCTGTAAGAATTATGTCATCAACATATATGCACATGTAAATGAACCCATCATCACTTACTTTAACAAGCAAGCTACTATTAGGTTTAGATACTTGGAAACCAAGTTCCTTCAAGAACTTCACAAGTCTATAATTCCATGCCCTTGGGGCTTGCTTCAAACCATACAAAGCTCTCTTGATCTTACATACATATTCTGAATACCTTTTATCTTTGAATCCTTGTGGTTGCTCCATGAAAACATAATCTAAAATATAACCATTAAGAAAAGCATTCTTCACATCTAAATGGCATAATCTCCAACCTTTACATGCAGCAATGGCTATGAGTGTCCTGATGGTTGTCATCTTTGCCACAGGACTATAGGTCTCATCATAATCTATACCATATGTCTGAGCATATCCTTTCACAACAAGCTTAGCTTTATATCTTGATACACTTCCATCTGCATACCTCTTTGTTTTGTAAACCCATTTGCATCCAATGATCTTCTGACTATTTGGTTTAGGAACCAAATCCCATGTCTCATTTTCCATCAATGCATCATAATCTTCTTGCATAGCTTTCTCCCAATTTTCCTTACCTTTTGCCTCTTCATATGTAGAAGGATCTTCATCTGATTTTACCATGTAAGCATAATTTTTGGTAGTCAAAAAAGAAGTGTCATAGCTATACCTTGTAGGTTGCCATTTATGTCTTGATGGCCTTCTGAGTTCTCCACTTCTTGAAGTTTTTGGTTCATCACATTCTGGATCAAACCTTGGCACTTCTTCAACTTCAACTTGTACTTCATTGTTATCTTCTTCATCAAATATCTGAACCTTTGATTTACCTTTTTTTTATTCAAAACTTCCTCATCACCTGCATGATTATTGATTGTTCCTGCATACCAAGTACCTTGCTGATCAAATGTAACATCCTTTGATACAAGGAATTGCTTTGTGGATGGACTCCACAACCTATATCCCATTTGCTTATCATCATATCCAATGAACACATACTTTTCAACTTTAGGTTCCAATTTATGCCTCAACTGAGATGGCACATATGCAGAAGCCATACATCCAAATACTTTGCAATGATCTAAGGTAGGTCTCTTACCCCACCAAGCTTCATATGGTGTCATACCCTACAAAGCTTTACACGGTAACCTATTTTGCAAACTCAACAAGAGTTCTATTTCTCCTTTCTGCTACACCATTTTATTGAGGAGAGTACCTGAAAATAACTTCCCTTTTTATACTTGCATTCCATAATTAATCATTGAACTCATTAGAGAAATACTCTCCCCCTCCATCTGACCTTAGTCTCTTCAACTTTTGACTTGTGATTCTTTCTGCATACACATGATAATGTTTAAATGTATTGAATACCTCTTATTTATCTTTGATCACATATATAGTGATCCACCTGGTAGCATCATCAACATAAATCACAGAATATCTTGAACCATTTATACTGAAATCCTTTGATGGTCCCCACACATCTGTGTGTACCAAGTCAAGCTTCTCTGAATACATAAATCCATGCTAATTGTATGATTGCTTATGAGCCTTACCTAATTGAGATGCTTCACATCTGTATGTCATGTGTTGACCTGCAACATTAGGCAATCCAAGCACTGAACCATTTTTAACCATATCCTTAATACCTCTTTCATTGAAATGTCCAAGCCTCTTATGCCAAAGATCTAACTCAGAGATCTTATGTCCTCCATAAGTAAACAAGGCATGACCAACATTACCTTGAATCTTCAATGTGAAGAGTCTTCCTTCTTTCTTCCCTAAAACAATTTGTTTATGCCCATTGCTAGGGTCTTCCACAAAAACTCCATCATTAGTGAACCTTACTTCATAACCTTTTTCAACAATTTGCCCTACACTTATCAGATTCTTTGGAATTGTAGGAACATACAAGACCTTAATTAGAAGAGTACTTCCATCCTTGGCCTTCACTGATCCAATTGACTTCACATTGTGCTTTGTATTATCACCTGTTTGAACTACATGATTAATTACCTTATTCTCCAAATCAGTCATCAAAGCTATGTTACCACTCAGGTGATTGCTACACCCTGAGTCAATGTAGAAAACTCTTTGATCTTCACTTTGTCTTTCACAAGTTGCATTCATAATCAAAGTTGAATCCTCCTTTTGATCTGTAGCATAATTTAGTAGGTATTGTTGTAGGATTGACTTTGGAATCCTCTACCTGCATTTCTTCCAAAGTAAGCTCTACTACCTCTTCCTCTCAAATTACCTCTTTGGTTTCTACCACCTCTTCATCTTGAATTAAAGTTTTGATTATATCCTCCATTATTCTGATTATTATGCTGACAATCATGAGCTAAATGATTTGTCTTACCACAAATCCAGCAAACTTTGGCTCCATCTTTATTGCTTCTGCCTCTTCCTCTACCTTCGCCACCTCCTCTTCCTCTTAGGAAGTTGGCTTGTCTAGTTGTACCTTCTTCTTCATTTAATTGTTGTTTACCTTTGCTAATCTTCTTCTTGTCCTTTGAATACATTGCTTGACCTATACTCTTATCAACATCACCTTTGACATCCTGCTCAAAAGTTAGCATGTGTCCTAGCAACTGATTTAAATCAGGAGTAAAATGATCTAGTGACAATTTAGTAGACAAAATGAATGGCTTCCATTTCTCATCTCCTCTCAAACCTGTGATGATTTGCCTTACCAATTTATCCTCCTCAATATCTTCATCAATTGCTCCTAATGCATCTGCAATATCCTTCATCCTTGTTACATAATCAGAAATGGATTGAGAAGCTCTCTTTTTTAATGTAGTGAATTCTGCCCATAAAGATGCCTTCCTTGACTTTGTAGTATTTTGGAAATGCTCTTCCAAAGCATCCCATATGTCACTTGCACTTTCAAGTCCTCTAATATGAGGTGGCAAGTAGTCATTGACTCCCATGTAGATAATGCTCCTTGCTTGAGCATCCTTCTTCATCCAAGTCTTCAAATCTGAGAGTTCATCCCTAGTTGGAACACTAGGATCTCTAAATTCTAGTTTTTCTTCTTCACCGATGATGTAACCCATCAGGTCTTTGCTCATGGGATGAGCTTCCATCCTCATTGACCAAGCTGGATAGTTTTCTCTATCCAATTTCTCTATATGAAAAGAATCTCCCATCTTTTCTTCACCTGTATATTAAATTCTTCAAGCTTTATGAGGAATAAGTGTACCTTTACTTTGAATGAAGTTCCTTTTGATCTTCTTGATAGCTCCAGGCCTCCTTCTCACGCTTTCCCTTTAAGATTTCACCTTTTGAACCTTCAAATGTTGATTTTTGTATGAGTGTAGCAATCGGGGTCCTCCTTTCTTCTATTTTGATGATTCTTGCTCTGATACCATTGCGAGAGAGCTATCTCCAAAAGAAAAATCTATCCTTGATGTTAGAACACTTCTATATCAAGAATAACTCAAACCTTGATCAATTTTGGAAGATCAATGCTGAAGTATCAAAATTTCCACTAACTGTGAAAAGAGTCACTACTTAGAAAAGTCTACTGCACGTAACTCATTAATTGACTAATCAAATGTGTAAAGTTTCTAATAAAACTTTGTATAAAGTGTTTTCTAAAGATTGCACACCTTCTCCAAGTTAAACCATCTCAAAACACTCAGTAGATCTTGAGAAATGATCCAAACAATCCACCTATGTCAAAATTGTACTTCTCTACAGTTGACTTTGACACATGTAACTTTTAATGCATAGTTCTCTCAAACTACAACCCGTTTATTCAAATGATTTTAGGCATAGGTAGCTTACCTTCCAAATTAAAGAATATGTGCTTGCTTGCTCAAAACTTTACACTAACTGTGGAAGGAGAATTGACCAAAACATTAGCATCGAATTTGTGCCTGTTGCAAACTTCACTTCTTCACATTTACACATGTAAATGTTCCTACTCTTAATCTTAGCCCGATCACAATTAGGATCTAAAAACTTGTACAGAGGTCAATCAACTATAGAATTAGAGTTGTACAAAAGCATTTCACAAAAGATTAAACACAAAAGGAGTACTCAACAAAATATCGGGTGCCATTTTTCTTCTATTATGAAAGTTTTTACATCTGAATGATGAGAGAGATCTTCTTCACTTCTAAAATGTCTAATGACTCTTACAACTTCTGATTCTTCATATCTCATGCTCTCTCATACTTGCCCCGACTTTCTACTTGTATATATAGGCATATATGTACAAGCTCATGAACATAATAAAGGTATAAGTGAGCTAACTACAAGTTTAATGTACATATGTATACAAGTCTTCATTTCCTGAATATGCACTATCTTCAAAATTCATTTATTGATGTTTCCTTCATCTTTTGACTTTTAAGTCTTCATCCAAGACATCAATTGATGGTTGACTTGCACCAACATTGATGTCCACCCTTCATGCTTTCACCCCTGCACGAACCTTCAGCTGCTATATCAAAAACACAAAAACACATTAATAGATGAATAAACTAACACTCCAACAATGCATTGTTCGACATATTCCATAATGTATAACAAACCTCGTTGGTCTCAGAAAATCACTCTCATGCTCATAGTTGAGACTACTCCCAGGAAGATAGTCCACAAGCTTATTATACAGAGTCACCATAGCATAGTGAGGCTTATTCCTATCAATACGAGACACCACTTATGGAACAAAATTGGGAGCCAGAATACTCCAATGTCATGTACACAAATACTAACCCGAGACCCCAATTGACACAAGTAAGACCACAAGCCCCTAGAGGACCATGTTTTAGATGTCAGGGCGACCATTTCATTTGTGAATGCCCCCACTCACCAACTCTGGGACAAGGACAAAACATTACAATATGAGGTTTTTTTCTTGAGTGTGGCAAAGAACATCTTCTGAGAGATTGTCCTAGAAACCCCTCTAGTGCACCCAACGTTACACCCATTCTTGTGGTAGGATTAGTGGTGGATTCAAGTTCTACTAGTAGCAGTAATGTGGCTCCTATGCAGGCAATTACTAGGGCAGAAGCCTTACAACAGGCTAAACCAACTGAGCATTCAGAGCCAAGTGATTTAGGAGATCCTAGTAAGAGAAAAACAAGAACATGGAAGGATACTAGGGAGAAGGCCAATCTTAAGTGGAATAAAAAGCTATCCGAACTAGAAGAAAGCCAGAAAGATGCAAAAACAAAAATAGAAGATATTGCCTCTCAAAAAACCTCGCATGCCAAAACTCCATCCACTCCACCTCATCCCACCCCATTGCTCACTGTAAATAGACCTCAACCAGGGTTTGTTCTTGCAGATCCAACCCTAGAAGACTTGGACATGATGTTCAAGGCCTACCAGGCTCGACTTCAAGAAGGGCCTACAACTACAAACCTAGACAAGAGATACCCTAGAGCAGATTTAGAGATTGAACGAACAACAATGTGTATGAAAATGGTAGAACTAGCTCAGGCTATGCTCAAAACCAATCAACAGTTCAATCAGGCAAATTCTATCAAACCGGGTTTGCATTTCAAAGGCTTACTAGAAAGATTAGAGCAGTTGGTAAACAAGCCGCACGTTTCTTTATCTCCACAGGCTCAACCCGTTGTTGAAAGAGGAATTTCACCACCAATGAAAGCTTATGTTCCTGATTCCGTGGATGATGGAGCACCTCTTTCAATTGAACATTACTCTCAAGAGTTCTTGCGGGAAATACAAGAAGAGAAATGGGCCAAGGAGAAGGGTAATCCCCCTCCTATTCTTGAGATTGATGAACTTCATGATCAATTTCCCCAAGACATTCCATCTATTTATGGAGACCAAGCAGAGCAACAAGCAGATGAAAGATTAGATTTTGAATCTAATTCTTTACAAGAGTTGCCACAATTCATAGCCCATGGGAATCTGAATCTCTCCAGATAAGAGCTCCCACAATATTGGTAAGAGATGAAGACTCAGTGGTTCCAAGGAACACTAAAGTTATGAAGAACACTAAGGTTCAGTGCCATCTCACCTTAGAAGAGCTACTCAAAGTAAAACCTGAGCTATGGAAACATGTGGTGAATCAACTTCCAAAACTTGATTCCAATATGTCAAAAGGAGGCTCTAAACAAAAAGTACCTAAGATACCTCTAGAAAAAATAGGGGACATGAGTGAAGGTGAAGAAGGTAATACTTATCTTCCAATCACCTACCAAGGTTACACAACCAAAGCGATCTTAGATTCAGGTGCTTGTGTTGCAATTGCGACCACCTCCTTGTGGAACCAATGGGGAAAACCTGCATTAAGGCCAACTAGAATGAGGCTTCAAATGACTGACTGCCATGTTGAAAGGCCTCTAGGATTGCTAGAAGGGATAACTCTAACCACTTGTGGTGTAGAGTTTGAACACACATTTACTGTATGTGACTTTGACAAAGATAATGTCTATAAGATGATCCTAGGAAGAGCCTTCCTATGACAACTACATATTGTACAAGATTGGGGAACCAACTCCTTGTACTTGAAGCAATTAGGGGTCACAACCAAGGTTAATTTGAAGGATTACACTTTCAGAGATGTACCACCCTACAGTAGAATCCTATCCACAAATCACAAGAAGATTCAATCTCAATGCATTCTGAAAGTTCACCTGATCCAATCTGGATGCATGAAGATACTCATTTGTGGATGTGCAAGGTCATAGAGGAAGAGGAAAAATGCCTAAAATCGAGAGAAGAAGGAACTTCTCAAGGAGATAGACCCGTTACAAACTAGGCTACACACCGATAATCTTAGGCTAGATGAGGAATTTGAGCCTCATGGTTAGGTAGAAATCCTTGCTACCATGGACATTGCTCTCAATAAAGAACAATGGACACCTCATTTTGATGAGGAGGGCTATGATATTTCAGTGTTCATGTGTCAGCCCTTGCTAGAAGAATGTGACCCCAGTGATGTCATAGAAGAAGAAGAGGACGACGATGATCTAGACGTGTTTGCATGGCACTATAGGGACTTGAAGGGAGTAGATCTGAAAATATGTTCTCATACGATTTCCTTGATAGTTGATGCCAAGACCACCAAACAAAAGCTGTACACATATAATGACACTTATGCACCTAAAATGAAAGAAGAAATTGACAGAGTGATTGAAGCCAGATTCATCTATGAGATTGAGCATACTGAATGGGTGTCCCCCATTGTAGAGGTGCCCAAGAAGAATGGAAAATTGTAAGTGTGTATTAACCTTAAAAAAGTTAATGCCACTACAATCAGAGCTAGCTATCCACTTCCAATCACATAACGTTTATCGGAGCGTGTTGTGGGCAAGGAAGTTTATAGCTTCCTTGATGGATTTTCAGGTTACAACCAAGTATCCATTGTCCCAGAAGATCAACAAAAAATGGCTTTTGCCATAGAGTGGGGAATCTTTACATTTCGTGTGATGCCATTTGGGCTCACCAATGCACCTGCAACCTTCCAAAGGCTCATGTGTCATGTCTTCAAAGAGTTATTGCAAAAGAGATTAGAAGTATATATGGATGATTTATGTGCTCATTCCCAAGAAAGAAGATACCACATACTTGAGCTCAAACACATCTTCAACAACTGTAGAGAATATCAAGTGTGTCTGAACCCAGAAAAGTGTGTGTTCATGGTACACCAAGGTAAAATCTTAGGTCATATTGTCTCTAAGAATGGAATATCAATACATGAGGATAAAGTAAGAGCCATAGCTGAGTTACCGAGGCCAAGGACCATTAAAGACGTACAAGCTATTATGGGCCATTGTGGATATTACTGTAGGTTCATCCACATGTATGCGATCATAGCTAAACCTCTTTATGCATTATCAAATTTTGAGTGGAACGATGAATGCGAAAATTCCTTCAATGGGCTAAGAGACGTTTGTGCACAACACGAATACTAACCACTCTTGATTGGAATAAACCGTTCCACGTCCATATGGATGCATCCAATCATACAATAGGATGTGTGCTAGCACAACCCATAGGTGAAGGAAATCTAGACTTGCCTATAGCATATGCTAGTAGACAGCAAACGTAGCTAAACGAAACTATACAACAACCAAAAGAGAAGGCTTAGGCATGGTATACGCTTTGAAGAAGTTTAGACACTACTTATTGGCCAACAAGTTTAAGTTTTTCACTAATCATCAAGCTTTATTATATTTGGTCAATAAACCTTGCAATACAGGACGGTTAGTAAGATGGTTTCTCTTACTAATGGAATATGACTTTGAAGTGGTTGTTAGGAAAGGTAGAACCCACCTCAGGGAAGATCATCTTTCTCGCATCACTTTAGGAGAGCCACTACAAGGAGTGTCTGATGAACTACCCGACGCTTATTTGTTCAATTTAGAAGTTGTTCCTAAATGGGCAAATAAGTTGGTACATGTCCTAACCTTCAGATCCACACATAAGAATGTGAAAATGAACAAAGATGAAATCCTAAGATCACAAAAATATCAAATATTGGTGGGAAGTATGTACAAACAAGATATGGAGGGAGTACTAGCTTGTTGTGTCAAGGACGATGAACATAGCAGTTGGTTGCAACAAGCCCATGAAGGACTACTAGGAAATCACTATTCTAAACAATAAACATTGCAGAATCTAAAACGTTTAGGAGTGTATTGGCCTAGTATGGACAAAGAAATACATGACTGGATTAAGAATTGTCCAATGTGTCAGACAAGACCCCCCGTGGAGAATGCTACCCTTTATCATGTATCCTTAATTCCAGATTGGAGCACTTTGTTGGTAGAATTCATTAGATCGAGAACACTACCCAGCGAGGCTAGTCTAGCAAGAAGACGAAGCATGGAGCAAGAGGCTCAGGATTATGCCTTAGTTGGAGACAACCTATACTAAAGAGGCAAAGATGGTTACCTAAGATTGTGCGTTCACGAATTAGACTATTTGAAAATCTTAGAAACTGCACACATTGGTGTTATAGGTGGACACTTTAGTCTTGACCGAGTAATTAAGACCATTATATTCTCAGGATTTTGGTGGCCCACTCTTCATATGGATGCACATACCTATGTGGAGAAGTGTGACACATGCCAACGTGCACAATATCCAATAAAAAAGGATGAGATGCCTTTGAGGCCAATGATGGGAGGATGTGCATTCTCCAATCTGTTGATGACATGCTGCTCATTGGTCCTAATGAGAAGCATGTTGCTGATTTTAAGACTGAGTTGCATGCATCATTTGAGATGTCAAATTTGGGGCATTTGCATCATTATTTGGGCATTCAGTCTATGCAAGTTGATGGTGGTCTAGCTTTGTGTCAAACAAAATATCTTGACATATTATTGCAGTGTTCTTGCCTTGAAGACTAGAAACGTATTGCCACTCCTATGGAGACAGGTCTATTGTTGAGTTTTCATGATGCTCGAGATGCATTTGATGTTGTTCTTTATCAGCAAGTTGTTGGATGCTTGATTTACTTATGCATTACTTGGCTAGATATTCAGTTTGCTGTCTCACAGATGAGCCGGTTTATGCATTGCCCAGGTGTCAAGCATTTGTAGGTAGTTAAGTCCATCTTTCACTACTTGAGTGGTACCTGGCTACTTGGATTGTTTTATCCCAAGATGGGATCACTACTACTAGATTTACATGCTTTTTTTTTTACTCCGGTTGGGCTGGTTGTTGAGATATCAAGCTCAACATGTGATGATCCAAGATGACACGTATCACTTTCATTTCTCTGATACGTATAGTGGACACACTAGAATATGTCAGAGATACTTCATTGGGCTTTACTAGATTTATCTATCGAGAGTGATGGTACATTTTTTTTCTTGCCAGCTCACTCATTCGGGGACATTAGGATTTTCCTTATGTACTATTCTTTATATATTGCACTTGTTGTATTGTTTTTTTAAGACATTCTTGCACATTCCTTTTATGTAATAGAAGAAGAAGAAGATCATTTTTCCTTGCCTCAATCTGTGTGTGCTCCTTTTTTATTGTGAGAGAGTGTGTTTATGTGTGAGCTCTCTTCCTTATCTTCTTCCTTGTGACATGGTATCAAAGCCAGTGTCGTAGAAAGCTCGTGGAGAAGGCCAATGGTGAACAATATGCAAGAAGGCATGGAGAAAGCACGATTCACAAACGAGCTCACATTGCTACAAAAATTCGTGTGAAGATAGAAGGCGTCTCAACCTCGATTTTGAGCTTACAAGTTGGGGCCCACAAAAAAACTAGGCCAATTTGCAAAATTATAACCTGCATCTTGTTTAGAAACACTCATATATTCTAGATTCAAAATTTCAAGTTATTGCATGTATTTTTGATACACAAAAACTGTGTTTTTTTTGAGATCGAATTGTCACATCAAAGTGCGATAGTGTTCAAGCAGAAGTACTGCTTGTAGTGTTTTTGCAGTGTTGTGAATTGCTGCAAAAATGGCAAACATAAATGGATTGAGTCAGCTTATGAGTGATAAGATGGACAAGAACAACTTCCATGCTTCGATATTCAAAATGATGAACTTCCTGATGGGAAAAGGCTCTAGGAAGTACATCAAAGGGGAGAAACAAAATGCTCTAAAGTTACCAGAGAGGAATCGAAGTGTAGACCAATTAAGAGCATATGAGGAATGGAATCAAGGAGCACAAAAGGTAATGTATGAGCTATCCGTTAGTATAAAAGATAGCATGATTGGGCACATACAAGATGCCAAGACTCCGAAAGAGGCATGGAACAGTTTGGTCACATTGTATGAGACCAATACAAAGACACGAACATTGCAACTCAAGAACGAACTGCATACAGTAGAGAAAAAGGGCATGTCGATAAGTGACTATACCTTGAAAATCAAAAGCATATGTGAGTCACTTGCATCTATTGGCATGAATGTAGATGATGATGATGATAAGGTGGAAGTGTGCCTTTGTGGTTTAGGAGCTACATACAAGCAGTTCAGAACATCTATTTAGACCAGGGAAAATATTTCGAATTTTGCTGATCTGGTGTCCATGTTGATTATTGAAGAAAAGAATCTTGGTGAGGACTCAAACTCGCAAGGAAAACCTACTTCTGAGTAGGTATTCTACTCTATCAGAGGAAGAGGTAGAGGTAGAGGCTTTGAAAGTGGAAGAGGACACAATAACCAAGACCAAGGTCAACATCAGAATCATGTAGGAGGTAGAGGACAATTTCAAGGCAGGGGGAGCCAAAGAGGCCACATAAATTTCCAAAGAAATGTTTCAGGTAATGAGAGTAAAGGATGCTAGAATTGTGGTAAACTTGGATACTTTGAACGTGATTGCAGGTTGAAGAATCAAAATAATAGAAGGCAATAAAACATCTATGCATCCACAAGTACAGATGATTTTGAGAAGCTGTTCATGGTCCAACATCACATGATGAATACGATGTCTACTAATGTTTCAAAATCGAATGGTAATGTCTGATATGTTGATTTAGGTGCTTCAAATCACATGACTAGTCATGTGGAATGGTTTAGTAGTTTGTACAAATTGCCAGTTCCTAGATATGTTGAAATAGGTGATGAAACAACATGACACCCTATCAAGCATACAGGAAACATAGCACTATCTATGGAGGATGGGAAGGTAAAACATCTTACTGATGTGTTGCATGTTCCAAATATAACAAAAAATCTAGTTTCTATTGGACAAATGGTTGATTAGGGATTACAAGTTAGGTTCAATGCTGACGGGTTGTATGTAGAAGAGTACAAAAAAGATGGAAGATTGATTGCCAAAGGAAACGAAGTGGGTAGGGTGCTCACCTTAAATGTGAAAATTCTTGAAATGAACCCAACCATGTTTACAAAAGGTACAGGAGTTATTGTTGATATAGAGATCTGGCACAAACGAATTGGACATGCAAACTTGTAGAGGCGAAAATTGATGCAGACAAAGTAGATTGTCAATGGACTACCAAAAGGTTGCACAAATCCAAAAGGTATGTGTAGCTTGTCAATTTGGTAAACAATCAAGAGCATCATTTCTACATGACAAGCATGTTATTGAGAACGTGCTAGAAATAGTACATACAGATGTTTTGGGTCCTACAAAGACCACATCTCTGGGTAGTTGTAGGTTTTATGTTACTTTCATTGATGACCATACACAAAAAGTATGGGTATATTTCATGAAAGAGAAGAGTGAGGTGTTCACTCACTTCTAGAATTTTGAGGCTATGGTGGAAAAGCAAATAGGAAAGTATATTTAGACATTACGTTCTGATTGAGGAGGTGAATACATGTCAAATGAGTTCAACAACTTTCTTAAAAGTCATGGAATTTGATGTTCATGCAAGTACACACCACAATAGAATGGCATTATTGAATGCAAAAATAGACATATTGTAGAAATAGCAAGAGCCTTGAGGGCTGAGAAGAATATGCCTCATTGTTATTGGGAAAAAATTATGCACACTGATATATACATCATGAACAAAAGTTCATAGGTCAAAAGCCAAACTTATCACATATGAAAGTTTTTGGTTGTATTGCATATGTACATGTTCCAGATGAGTCGAGGACGAAGCTTGATCCAAAAGCAAAAAATGTATCTTCATTGGATACTCGCTTGATCAAAAGGGATATAAATGTTATAACCCACTCACATGATAGGTGAAGGTAAGAAGAGATATGGTGTTTGATGAAATGTGAAGCTTCTATGCAGATGCCAAAGATGGACTTAATCTTGAACCAAATGACAAAGAAAATACTGAAAAATCAAGTCCAGAATCTCAAGTTTTGAGTGGATCAGATGCATCACCAAATGCATTTGGTGATGCATCACCAAGTAATAGTTCTAACTCAAATCCATGGAGTGGAAGATTGCGTGAAAATTTCAGTCCAACAAATTTATCTAATACATCCAAGAAAGGTAAATAAAAGCTTTTTGCTGGTAGTAAAAAATCTACAGGTTTTGAAGACATTAATGGAGACTCAAGTAGTTTAGAAAAGATCCTTGATGAGGAACTAGGATTACCCTCTATGAAGACTTCAGGAGTAAGAAAGGCACATGCAGATGATACAAGGAGAAGTGACCCAGGACCAAGAAGATTTGGGAGGATGCGGAATTCAGTGCAACGATTGACATATGATAGTTACATGGCTCATCATTATGCCTACATGACACATGTAATGCAAGATGTGTAACCCTCTTGTTTTGAATATGCAATTGGAAATGCAGATTGGAAAAAGGCTATGGATGAGGAGATGACTGCACTTTATGGAAACAATACATGGAAGATGGTTCCATTGCTGCAAGGAAAGAAAACCATAGGCTGCAAGTGGGTTTACAAGGTAAAGCACAATGTTGATGGTAGCATAAGTAGTTACAAAGCACAATTGGTAGCTAAAAGATATGCACAGACATATGCCATTTATTATGAGGAAAGGTTTAGCCCTATAGCCAAAATGTCTACTATCAAAACACTTATTGTAGTAGCTACAACAAAAGGATGGAATTTGCATTAGATGGATGTGAAGAATGTTTTCCTACATGGTGAGCTACAAGAAGATGTATACATGGAACAACCATAATGATATGAAGATTCAAAGCACCCAGAATATGTTTGCAAGTTGCAAAAGGCTTTGTATGGACTTAAGCAAGCCCCTTGTACTTGGCATGCAAGGATTGCTGATCACTACTTAACCACCATTGGATTTTCTATGTGTGATGTAGATCATTCATTATATGCAAGGAAGGGTGATGATGGCATCATGATTGTGGCTATTTATGTTGATGACTTGATTGTACGAGGTGACAATGAAGCAAGCATTGAAGAGGTAAAACAAGTCCTTATGCAAGAATTTGACATGAAAGATCTTGGTGCGCTACACCATTTCTTGGGAATTGAGTTTATACATACAGGAATAGGTATATGGATGTCACAAAGGCAATATGCCTTGAGTATGCTGCAAAAGTATGGTATGGCTGATTGTAAGCCAATTTCTATGCCATTATATCAAAATTTGAAATTGGATACTACATCAGGTGAACCATTGGAAGATGCTACTATGTACAAGAAAATTATGGGAAGTTTGATATATCTCACAATTACAAGGCCTAATCTAAGCTACACTATTGGATTTGAAAGTCAATTTACGCAGGTTCTCATGAAGCTACATTTGGATGCTCTCAGGCACACTCTATGTTATGTGAGTGCCACTTTGGATTATGCATTGTTTTATGAAGCTCGTCTAGATTTGCAAGCTCATGGATACATCGATGTAGATTGGGCTAGTAGTATTCTAGATAGAAGATCTACTAGTGGCTTTCTATTCTCACTTGGGAGTGTAGCTATTACATGGAGCAACAAGAAGCAACCCACTATTGATTCGTCGAGTATAGAGGCTGAGTATAGAGGTGCTGCAATAGAAGCATGTGAAGAATCATGATTAGAGATGCTACTTTCCGATCTAGTGTGGAAGTGCATAAAGTAATCATCATCTATTGTGATAATCTTAGCAGAAATCAGTTAGCACAAAATCCTATTTTTCATGATAGAACAAAGCATATCGAGGTACATTATCACTTCATCAGAGATAAGGTATTGGCAGATGACATTGATCTTGTTTCTATAAGGACAGATGAGCAGGTTGCTGATATTTTCACTAAAGCACTCTGAGCTAAGAAGTTGAAGACGTTTCGAAAGATGCTCGGATTATAGGACATGACACTGAGATTGCGGGGGAGTGTTGAGATATCAAGCTCAACATGTGATGATCCAAGATGATACGTATCACTTTTTCATTTCTGTGCCATGTATAGTGGTCACGCCAATATATGTCAAGGATACTTCATTGAGCTTTACTAGATTTATCTACCGAGAGTGATGGCACATTTGTTTCTTGCTAGGTCACTCATTTGTGGACATTAGGATTTTCCTTATGTATTGTTCTCTATATATTGCACTTGTTGTATTGTTGTTTTAGGTCATTCTTCTACATTCGTTTTATGTAATAGAATAAGAAGAAGAAGATCATTCTTCCTTGCCTCAATCTATGTGTGTGCTTCTCTTTGATTGTGAGAGTGTGTTGTGAGCTCTCTTCCTTGTATCCTTCCTCGTGACACTCATTGCTATGACACTCATGTGTCCACCAGTGCTTTTTGCTTCATGCTTGGTAGCTCATGCATATCTTGGTTCAGCAAGAAGTAGCTTACTGTGGCCACTTCTAGTTGTGAGGCTGAGTATAGGGTAGCTTTCATAGTGACTATTGAGTGTGTGTAGCTCAGACACCTTATGGTTGACTTGGGTGTTGGTTAATCTTTTGCCACCACCATCTTCACTGACAGTCAGAGCGCATTGGCAATTGTGAGGAATCATGTGTTCCATGGTCAAACTAAGCACATTGAGGTGCACTATCATTATGTCATGGATAGGTTCTCTACTTTTGGAGAGATCAGTTTAGCATATGTGCCCACAGAGGAGAACATTGCACACCTTTTCACAAAGGGTCTGCCTAGGGAGAAGTTTGAAGCTTTCCACAAAGCTTTGGGCTTACTTCCTTTATGGATTGATTCCACATATCTTGGCACTATTGTTGATATATTTAGGTAGCGATGTGTGTGAACACACTAGGAACACTAGGGCACTTTTTCCCTCTTTAGGAGATTTCTTTTCCCCCGGCTTGTATATATGCCTATGGCCCTAATGGGTTACTCAACTTTGTAAATTCTAGTGGTAATACAATCAGTATTGTGTGTTATGCTCCAAGCTTCTTCTTCTTCTTTGTGATGCTCGCATTCTTCTGTAGATGTGTAACTCCAACAATTGGTATCAAAGCAGGTAGCGACTTCACCTAGGGCATCGTCGACATTCCTCCAGTCACAGCCTCAAAATTGCAAGAAAATTGGTGAGCATACTCAGGGTGATTAGGAGATCAAAATAGCTGGCTAAAAGCAGTGATGTATTTCGTATGTTGGCTGTTGAGGATAAATTGGATGGTGTGAATTACCCATTATGGTCTTATATGATGCGTCATGTATTGGTCGCAAGAGGACTGTGGAGTATTGTGCAAGGTGTTGAAAAACATCATATTACACCTACAAATACAGGCATTGAAGTTGATGCAGATGGCATTGAAGATGTTGATATTCTTCAGATTCATGTTCGTGCTGCGGTTCTTGCTGCACCTACTATAGAGCCTTGTCTATCAAACATGCCATTATTCCTCAAATTCGCTCTTGCAAAACAACAAAGGATGCTTGGGATACACTTACCACTTTATACCAGGCAAGGAATGAGGCTTGTATTACTTACCTCTGAAAAGAGTTGGAGAGTGAGCACATGAATGAAGGTGATTCTATGGACATTTTTCTGACAAACAACAAAGAAGGAACATCTGATTTCTGCAAATGAAGTTATACCAGATAGTTCACTTGTGCAGACCATTCCGAATGGTCTTCTTGATTCATATCAGAGTTTTGATTCTACTCTTTGTTTGATGATGGAAGGCAATCCAAACACCTTGACATTTGAAGAGTTAGTCTTTGTTTTATTGCAAGAAGATCAATCTAGGTAGAACAGGTCCATTATGCGTGTTGTAGATCAAGCTTTCTTGGATAGTTAGAAAGGCAAAGGTAAATAGAACTCATCTACTAGTAAGCATAATTTGCAAATGATGCACATTCAAAGAAGGGAGACAAAGATGAGAAGAAATCAGAAAAGCAGAAATTCTTTTGCAAGTACAGTAAAGGAAACAATCATGTCATAAAGAACTGTCCAAAACTGGCTGCGAAAGAGGCAAAGAAAAAAGAAGCTAGAATGGTTGTTGCACAGGCCTCTACACCAAAAAGAGAGTCTGCTAATCTTCTGCAGAATGAAGAAAAGGCATTTACTACTGTTTGCAATTTTGACCCATCTTTATGAGCAGTGTATGTCTGCAGTAGACTCGAATGTTTGGTACTTTGATAGTGGGGTAACCAAACATATCCCCTTGCAGCACAGTTTCTTCACTTCACTTGAGCATGTCCCTACAAAGAATACTGTCACATGTGCCAAAAACTCCTCTTATCCTATTATGGGAGTTGGTAAGATCATTCTGACTACTGGTGATAATTTTGACTACTATTGTCAGATGCTTTATTTGTGCCAAGGATCAAGAAAAATTTGTTATCAGTTTTTGCATTAGCCAAGATTGGCTTGGTTGTGAAATTTGTTGATGACAGATGAACAGTACATGATTTGTCAAATGGAGATGTGATTATTGCTTTTGGCATTTTATGTCCTGGACTATATAATCTCATAGACTATGAAAAATCTATGAATGATTCAGCATGTGCAGTACATGATTCTCAGGCTATGTCCGATGTAAAGCTTTGACATGCACACTTTGGTCATCTGAATTTTGCTAGTCTGGTATGCCCACATAAATATGAAATGGTGTCCTCTTTTTCCAAACTTGAGGCACCAAGTAAACATGTATGTGAAGGCTGAATTTTGGGCAAAATGAAGCATTCCACCTTCCCAAAAGATGGTTCAGTTCCAACTAGTGAGAAATTGCATCTTGTTCATAGTGATGTCTATAGTCCTATGCAGACACATTCTTTTGGGAACTATCTTTCCTTTGTGATGTTCATCGATGATTTTTCTAGGCACGCATGGGTATATCCATTGAAAGTAAAGTCCGAAGTGTTTATGTGCATCAAACAATTTTTGGATTTGGCTAAAAATTTGTGAGCATGTAAAATAGGCACCCTCTGTTCTGATCGGGGGGGGGGGGGGGATATATGTCTTTTGAATTTAATGCATTTCTGATTGAACGTGGGATAAAACATCAGTGTACAGTGCCATATACACCTCAAACAGAATGGATTTTCTGAACGGAAGAATAGGTCACTCATGGAGATGGTGAGGTGTATGGTCAAGACTCAGGCTTTACCACCTAGTTTTTGGCTTGAGGCTGTTATGTGTGCAACATATGTACTTAATAGGTTTCCCACTAAAGTGCTGCAGTCTATCACTCCATATGAGGCTTGGCATGGTCGCAAGCCATCTGTTGCTCATCTACGTGTTTTTGGTTGTTTGGCATATGCATTAGTGCCTGAACAACAATGCAAAAAATTGGATGATAAAGCAATGAAATGTATTTTTGTTGTGTAGATTTTTGAAAGCATAGGCTATTATCTATATCATCCATAGACTAAACACATTCTGTTTAGCCGTGATGTTGTTTTTGTGCAAGATGTTATTCAACCATTACTTTCATGTACTAAGGAGACATCTGTTAGCTCCAAAGTCATGTATGATACTTTGTTGCCTCTTTTTATAGGTGGACAGTCTAGTGCTGGTCCTAATGAGGTAATTTCTCATCCTTTACAAGTTTCATGTGATGATGCAGATCATTCTATTTTTTATGCACATTTACATGATGCACTTGTTGATGAGAGAGCTGATATTGAGGAGGCAAAAACTATGCCAAAATGGCTGGTGTAGAATAGACTTTGTGTGATAGCGAATTAGATGCACCTCTATCATATCGTACTCGTTCAGGCTCTCATAGTGCTTCTTTTGTGTCAAATTGCTATGCTATCATTTCCTTTAGTCTCTGTGATGAGAATGAGCCTATTTCATTTGATGAAGCACAAAATTTTGAAAATTGGATGGCTAATATGCAATCAAAATATGATGCTATCATGAAAAATGGTACCTGACCTTTATGTGACTTGCCTCCTAGCATGAAGGCCATTGCCACTAAGTGGGTATACAAGAGCATAAGCCTGATGGAAAAAATGATAGGTATAAGTCTAGGCTTGTTGCAAAGGGTTATGTGTAGGAAAGAGGCATTGATTTTGACGAGACCTTTGCACCTACATGCCAAATGACTACTGTTCGTAGGATCTGTGCACTTGCAACTCATCATGGTTGGAATGTACATAAGTTAGACATTAAAACTGCATTTTTGGATGGTGGCTTGCATGAAGAAGTGTATGTTTTTCAGCCTTGTGGCTTTGTGTAGAAAGGGCATGAAAACCAAGTGTGGAGATTGAAGAAGGCATTATATGGTTTGAAGCAAGCACCATGTGCTTGGTATGAAAAGATATATGCCTATCTAATTGCATATGGTTTTGAGACAGTCTAACATAGATCACCTTATATGTTAAGCGTGCTAATGATGTGCTTCTGATCATTGTTGTGTATGTTGATGACTGGTCCTCATGAAAAGCATATTGCTGATTTTAAGGCTCATTTGCATGCCTCATTTGAGATGTCTGATTTGGGGCATTTGCATCATTATTTTGGCATTTAGTTTATGCAAGTTGATGGCAAAATAGCTTTGTGTCAAACAAAATATATTGACACATTATTGCAGCATTGTGGCCTTGAAGACTACAAACCTATTGCCACTCCTATGGAGACAGGTTTATGATTGAGTCTTGATGATGTTGGAGATGCATTTGATGTTGTTCTCTATGAATAGGCCGTTGAATGCTTGATTTACTTATGCATCACTCGGCTAGATATTTAGTTTTCTATCTCACAATGAGCAAGTTTATGCATTGGCCAGGTGTCAAGCATTGGCAGGCAGTCAAGCGCATCTTTCACTACTTGAGTGGTACCCGACTACGTGGATTGTTTTATCCCAAGGGGGGATCACTACCACTAGATTTACATGCTTTTTCTGACTCTGATTAGGCTAGTAGCTATGACACTCGTGTGTCCACTAGTGACTTTTGCTTCATGCTTGGTAGCTCATGTATATCTTGGTTGAGCAAGAAGTAGCCTACCGTGGCCACTTCGAGTTGTGAGGCTAAGTATAGGGCAACTTTCATAGTGACCATTGAGTGTGTGTGGCTCACATGCCTTATGGATGATTTGGGTGTTGGGCACTCTTTTGCCACCACCATCTTCACTGATAGTCAGAGCACATTGGCAGTTGTCAGGAACGTTATGTGCTATGCTCGCACTAAGCACATTGAGGTGCATTATCATTATATCAAGGAGAGGTTCTCTACAGGAGAGATCATCTTGGCATATGTGTCCATGCAGGAGAACATTGTAGACCTTTTCATGAAGGCTCTACCTAGGGAGAAGTTTGAAGCTTTCCACAAATCTTTGGGCTTACTTCCCTTTGTGGGTTGATTCCACATAGCTTGGCACTTCCTTATACATGAGTGCTAGCTCCTTCTTCATTGCATCACTCCTAGGGGGAATTTGTTCATATATTTAGGTAGTGATGTGTGTGAACACACTAGGATGACCCGGACACTTTTTTCCTCTTTAGGAGGTTTTTTCCCCATCTTATGTATACGCCTATTGCCCTAATGGGTTACTTATCTATACATTCTAGTGGTAATACAATCAGTATTGTGTATTGTGCTCCAAACTTCTTCTTCTTCCTTGTGCTCTTCACATGCTTCTACAGACGTCTAACTCCAACAACTATCTTATACATGAGTGCGAACACCTTGTTCACTAGATCACTTCTAGGGGGATTTGTTGATATATTTAGGTAGTGATGTGTGTGAACACACTAGGACTATTGGGGCACTTTTTTTCCTCTTTCATAGGTTTTTCCCCCCCGGCTTATATATATGCCTATAACCCTAATGGGTCACTTATCTTTGTACATTTGCTTGGTAATACATTCAATATTGTGTGTTGTGATCCAAGCTTCTTCTTCTTCTTCCTCATGTTGTTCGCATGCTTCTGCATACCTCAAACTCCAACACCCAAGTCTCTTGAGATGTCTTGCATCCTCTAATATGTGGTAATAGAAAATCAGAGATAGATTTTAGTATATATGACCTTTGTTGAGCATCCCTTGCACACCAAATTGTGAGTTTATGTGTGTCCTCTTGTGTAGGTCCACCTTTGGATCTTGAAGTAGGCATAGCTTCATCACTTGTTACTATTCCATGAAGATTTCTACCTTGCAAATAGGCCTCCACTCGGATTTTCCAAGCAACATAGTTGTGTCTATCAAGATTCTCAATAATTGAGGGAAAGCCATCACCCATCTTGATCTAGCTCTGATACCACTGAGAGAACCCGGGGAAGCTTGCAAGAGGTAGAAAAGTGAGCTACAAAGTGATGAAGTTTGGTCTAGCCAACCAGCACAAGACCAACCCTTGAGCTTTTGGAGTGTCAAATAGACCTTATATAAATGTTATTTGTGCAATAAAATCCACTATGTAATTTTGAGAATAAAGGAGAAAGACTTTTTACAAAACATATAAGTTTGCACTTTGACTAGCTCAAAAAACTTGCTATCTTTATTAGAAACAATCAACTTCAAATGATCATAGTAGCTAGCATGATTATAGTTGGAAAATTTCCTTTTGTAAGTATGTTATAAATAGGCTTGAGTCTCTAAAATACACAATATTACAAGTAATAAGCAAGATATGCTTCTGGAATGAACTTAACACTCAATAGAGGTACCCTAGATTTTTTAGGGCTGCATAGAGGAAGACCCCACGATAGTAAAATTAAGATATCTCCCAATCTACTCAACCAAAGGCTTTTTACATGTATAGACATCAACTAGATGCTAATATCTTTCCAATGAATGCTTATTCATTCAATTTAAAAATCTATAGGGAGAGCACTAGCCTCTACAAGTTATTGTTGTTGAAGAAGATAATGAAGAGAAATGAAGGAGCACACAATGATGACCCAAACTATATGTATATTGCTTAAATGTATTGTAAAATGGTTTGGAAGTCTTTATATAGAATCTTGACGTGCTCCATGACTTCTATAGTGTATTTTGAATTGAATGAAGGCAAGATAGTCTCTTGAAGAGAATCAATTTACTTTCCTACAATCTAGGAAAAATGAATATCTAATCAGATCTACTTTTTGGTCATTGATTGATTGATTGATTGTCAAGATCAAACACCTCAAATTTGCTGAGTTTGAGATCTCGTTTTATTCTTTTACAATTTCAAAGCTCTAGGCTTTTACATTGGTAAATGATTCATAAAAAATCCTTATGAAAATACCATGAAAATAACTATTGATGACGAACCTCTTCAAGGGATATCTTTGGTATATTCCACATAATGATTTGATGAAGTAGAACAAATCCACCTCAAGCATAGTGTAAGCTTGATGTTCCAACAACCAATACATGATGAATCATGTATGCGCACAATGGATAGATAGAACCATTCAACTTATCCTCAACAACTAGCATACAAAATACATCATTGCTTTTTGCCATGATGAGTGATTATATCTTGATGCAAAAATTAAACTATTTCTCAAAAATGTTGAGTAACAATGAATCTGTGCAAGACATGTAGCAGAATTCGAGGCGCTTGTACTAGCAAAGCCAAAATTGTATATATGTTTGGCACGAAAGGACAAAATTTCCT
The DNA here is from genome assembly GCA_020310875.1 of Ceratopteris richardii. NCBI lineage: Eukaryota > Viridiplantae > Streptophyta > Polypodiopsida > Polypodiales > Pteridaceae > Ceratopteris > Ceratopteris richardii. Next base: position 25,008,407 of record CM035419.1, on the reverse strand, counting down.
ATATAATCAATTAGATAATGCCTTTGAAAGCTAAAATGAGCCGAAATCAAAATAATAATGCCACACAACAAAGTTATTTTGAATCACTAATGATCCGGAGTATGCTCACCAAATTTGTGTGATTATGAGACTATGACTGAAAGGGTATTAATGATGCCTAGAAGAAAGTGGTGACTAGAAGAAAGTGGTGACTTGCTCTGATACCAATTGTTGGAGTTTGAGGATTGTGGAAGCATGGGAATAATAGAAGAAAAAGAAAAAGCTTGAGAAAAAACACATAATGTACTATTAAGTTAATGTAAAAAGATACGGTTGGAGTCTGTTACGGTTATAGGTATATATACATGCCAAGGAAAAACCCTCTAAAAGAGGGAAAAAAGTGCCATGATGGTCCTAAGTGTGTTCACACTTATCATGATTCACAACCAAAATACATCAACATAAGCTTCATTATAAACTTGAATCTCTCATTGCATTTTTTTTCCATTGCACTCTTATCTTTAGGTAAGTTTTCCCACTTCATGGTTTACTTATCTAACTATAGGATGATGATTCAATTGTAAGCCGCCGGATTGGCATTTTGTATTTTCATAATTCCTATAGTTTCCTATCCCGTGCGAACCGAAAGGTTTCATATTCCGCACGAACCGAAAGGTCGTGTGAAGAGATGTATCGACTTATCAACCAATAAAAAGGCATTGTGGTGACGCTCCGGTAACGACAAGCGTGATCGCCAGACTGTCTGTCTGGGCAATTGCGATCTGTGGAGAAGCCGTAGTGCAGTGTTCGTGAAGTCTGAGTATTGTCGTTCTTACCTTTGTTTACTTTCACTAAATTGTGATTAACACATAAGGTTCTGTTGTCGATATACGTATGTGCGATGGTAATCAGTAATTACTACGTGACGCATTGTGAACAGTATTAACCTGAGTATGAACAGTAAATCTGTGGGAAGACTAACCAGAGTCTTGACAATAATTCGTATTAAACAGAGTTTTGAATGTTAACGTACTGCGGTTTGGATAAGTTAATTGGGAAAATCAAGTTATAGGGCCTCTGATTTATCAGACCCCTACCACTCCCAAGAACCTGAAAGAACTTAAAATGCCTGTAATGTCAAAGAGCATTTTAACACTGGCGCAGTCTGTGGGAAAGTTGCACAGAACTGTGAATAATCAGTAAGGTGGAGTAGCACGCAAGTGGTGCAGACGTGATATATGTCGGTTACTCGGTCCGGCGAGTCGTATCCAAAGTACAGGAGAGACCAGCATCCCTGGACAGTACCAAATTTGTTAGGGACACCCCCAGTCGGCAGAAGCATAGACCGATTAAGTCTAGTTGTCGAAGGAACAGAGTTTGTTAGCAGCGATTCTAGTAGAATTCCGGTGACACAAGAGGAAATTCCGGTAGATTCCGGTGTAATTTCAGTGCAGTTTGCAGAAGGTACAGTAACTTCGGAGTGTACAGGGAAACAATGCGCAGTTGACCAGACACTGTCTAGTCAGAATTCGAACTCCTTCGAGAATAAAGTGGTGTTACCCAGAGAGATCATTGTCGATGAAAGAATACCCTGTTTTGGGGAAAGTTCGACAAATTTCGGTGACAGTTCGGTCCCAGTTGCAGGGAATTTACAGTTTTCCGGTGACTGTGTGATACTTCCTAGTGAATCTTCATTTCGGACACTACTGTTCGGGGCAAATTTTCCTACCTCCGATATCCAAGCTGAGGATAGGCTCTGTTGGAATCAATATCCTATTGGTCAAACAATGTCTCAATAATTCTTTTTGATCAGATTGTACACCATTTATAGAGCTCACTCTTAGTCCCTCTTAAAGGAAATGGCGCAGCGCGACACCATGTATAGCTACTAATCCTTCTACCACCAAAAGCTCTTAGCGCAGTGGATAGGTCGCCTGTCTCTTATAGAACCCACCACGGTTCGAATCCCATGGATGGCAGCGAGCAGCGTTCAAAAATTTTGATATTGCTTTTGCTAAACTCAACAACGCATAGCGAACGATCCCGATGACTATGTTTTTGCTTTAATTAGAAGACAACGATCACAATTAGCGATGGAGTTTTACGATCATGCTTTATTAGCTTTTGGAGAAGATTTTCAGAGAATATAATCTACTATATATAAAGTACATTGGGTCACTTCTATTCATCCTTCACCTAGTATTCAACACAAGCTTGGAGCTTGGACCTCAATAGAGGTGGTGTTTCGTCTAGCACATGGGGCAGCCATGGTGCTAACTTGAAGCATGTTGAGGAGCAGCTATGGAGTTCTTCTTGGTGATTCTTCTTGGAGAAGATGAAGGGTGTGCTCACACTCTACCTCATGGAGAGGAGGTTATCTCTTGTTCATGGCAAGAAGACTTGGTCATTGGCAGCTTGATGGTGAGGATCGGCCATCTACATGATGTATTTGAAGATTGTCTTCTACAGGAAGATATTAGGTTGAAGATTGTCTTCTACAAAAAGATGTCGGGCTACTTCAAAGACATTGGATGGTGCCATCTACATGGTGTATTTGAAGATTGTCTTCTACAAGAAGATATCAGGTTGAAGATTGTCTTATACAAGAAGATGTCGGGCTACTTCAAAGACATTGGATGGTGGTTAACATAAGATTCACATCTTATGTTAAGTATTCAGGTACATATTCTCTTTATGCACACAGGTACTACTTGAATTTAATGGAGGCCGTGGCGTTCATATCAGGAGGAGTCCTATTCGGCATAGGTACAAGAGAAACAGTACATATATGCTTTATGCATATTTGATGAGGTGTTTAAGAAGGTGTGTTCACATGATTTTGAGGATTTCTAGCAGCAAACTTGTTAGCATTCTATGCTACTTTATAAGTATGTGATCTTTTCACACACGTATCTGACTTAGGGTCTTCCATAGCCTAAGTTCAGATGAGGGTTTGTTGACTATCAGTTTCACACTGATCCTTCCTCTTTCAGTCACTCATATTCACTCTTCTATAACCTATAAGGTCACACATCTCATGTATATTCAGATTACTGCCCACACATCTGAATATGTTTATTACATTGTACATTCACTCATTCATCTATTTCTCATCACATAGAGTGGTTGAGAATTTTACTCTCACATTGTACATTGAACGTTGGTATATATGATACTATGAGTAAGTGATGGCTTACGTAACACCTTACACATGACATCTATTCTTTCTCTATCTTTGTCTCATCATTTGTATGATTAAGTTGTGGTATGTTCATGTTTTGTCAATATTGAAGATTGCTGGAATTAATGTTGTATATACTGGACCTATGGAACCATGGACCTGTGACATGAGCCTAAGGGCCTACCTCACTTCCAACATTTGGTATCAGAGCACTAAGGTTTTGGTTTCAGAACTTTAGATCTTTGGCATCAATTCATTAAGGCTCATTCATAATCCCAGGTTCTCAAAATTCCAGATTTACAACATAAGATTTGAAAGCATCTTCTAATATTTGACATTTGACATATGCACTTAATCTAGATGAGTAGAGATTTGAGAATTAGACACTTCAGTTACATGTGTATTCATCAATGTGGAGTATGAAGTTGATGATATGTTAGCAGCCAAATATTTTTGGAAGAGTATGCAAATACTTTACAAAAGTATTGTTTGAAGACCCAGACTTGATGAAGAGAAGACTACTTCAAATTCAAGGAAGAACAATGGTTTAGAGAAGATGAAGGAATCAGATCAACATCAAATCACAGGTATCACTTTCTACTATCAGATTATCATTTGCAGGTCATGTCTTAGAAGAGCTGTTATGAAGAGATTTGAAGAAATTCAAGGAGTGCTTTTATACACTTTCACCATTTGAAAGTTAAAGGCTACATCAAAACAGGTATCTAGAGGTTTTTCTAGAGAGTTTTGAAAGATCTCTTTCATGGCAAGAAAGTTCATCTAAGAAGACAAGTGCAGAGATGAGATGAGTTTTGTTTTCAGCCAATTTTTTGTTGTAAATTGGTTGGATATCAAGGTACAAATGTATCTAGAGAAGGTAACTCTAGAAGGGTAATTCATCATTCAGACAAAAGATTGGTGAATTTAGTCATTTCAGACATTTGAAGCAGAATTTTGATTCAGAGATATGAGGAGATGATAAAACATGATTCTATATTCACTTCCATTTGTATACCATGTTTGTTTTGTCTGTTACTCTTAGCACTAGAGGAAGAGAAAAGTTCAGTTGAAGAAGTCAAGAGTGTTTGCTACTTCAAGATGAAGAGAACAAAAGGTATAGAAGAGAAGTTTGAAGATGTTGACATCATCAGGTGGAAGAAAGATGCAGAAAAAGAAAGTCCATCATTTCCAAAAGAAAAGTAAGGCTTCCTTTTCTCATATATTTTCCATATACTTTTCCTATTTTATCCTCTACACCCAAAGACAAGTCTACAAGAACATCTTGTTTAAAGAAGAAGCAGTTTCTTATTTTGCATTACACTTGGTCATGATTTAGTAGATTTGACAAAGAATTGCATTGAGAGAAACAAAAGCACTCATATGTGTATGAGTTATGTTGAAGCTTTTTAAGCGGGTAGCTTATATGTTCCCTCAAAGAATTCTTGGAGTGTTAATACAGAGCTACTTGGTATATGACACGTTGCAGAGAAATATATTTCTTCTTTATCTAAATCTTGAGGTAAAAGAGTTTCTTGTAGCAGATGTTGAAGACTTGGGTTGAGGTTTTATGTTTGGAAAAGGTTACCTCATATTCAGTATTTTTAGAAACTTCAGAAAATTCAAAATCTTGTTGATGTACCAGTCAGTTGAAGAATCTACTTTTTATGATTGTCTAGTTTTTTGGATACATGTTTGTATTCAAAAATGTGTTCCATCAGATCCTATCACTTGATTGAGAAGTGTAGTTAGCCAAAAGAAAGTCAAGCAGGTATTGTCACATTTCACCCGGGTAAAATATGAAAGTTATGAAGTATCAACTTGCAGCCTTTGGAGTTCTCAAGGTGAGAAGTTTGTCCACTTATGTTTCAAGTAGGAGTCACAAATTCTTGGGAAGGATTTGTTTGAAGAAAAGTTTTACAACTTTTTGAGAAGCATGGACACTTAGAGACATTTAGGTAACTAAATCAAACATTCAATCATGAAGGTTTGATGAAGAGCAGATTCTACACAAAAGAGATCATTGATCTTGGATAGATCTTGTATGATCTTGAGTTTTTATGATTCAATTGTCTATCCTTTGTTTTGTGAAGTTCTTAGCATTGGAAGAAGTGTTGGTGCATTTTACCCAAGCCTACATGCTTGATATATTTGATATTATCCTCATTTGTAAGTCACATGAGTAGTCATGTGAACACCTCTTGTAAAAGAGTTCATTTTTATCTCTTGTAATTGAAAAAAGAAAAAGGAAGAGTATAGCTTACCTCATCCATGATGTAAAAGAAAAGTCGTGGCCCTATCTACCTAAAATCACGAATTTTGGAGCTGAGGGAATATCTCCTAACTTTGGGGATCACTTTTAGGTGGAGCCATTCGAATTTGAATTCAAAACTCCCTCCAAGAATAGCTATAAAAAGAGCAAGAAGGAAGAGGCGATTAGCAAGCCTTGTACGTGACCACTTCATGTCATTTTGTAGAGATTGAAGAGCTTACTCCATAGATCTATCATTCTACTCCCATTGTGCAAAGATTCATTGCCAATGTGGTTGTAATCATATGTGAATCTATACATTTATCATCATCTACTTCTCTGTTTTGTTCTCTGCTATACTCACTCAGAGCAGTAACTTCAGAAGGTCATATCTCGAGTTCTACTGAATCTTTTTCAGTGATGTAACTTGCGTTGGATAGCTTGTACTGTCTACGTTGTGCATATAAATTTTCAAGGTCATTGGATTAATACTTTTGGAGATATCTGCATTTTACTGCTTACTGGTCTATCTCTACAGTGCCCCGAGAATTGTGGGGAGGTTCCAGAAATTGTTGAAACTTGTTCTCAGTGCTCAGTCCATCATTTGAAGTCTTTTAACTTGGATTGGGAAGCTTGCTAAGTCTATTTGATATGCCCAAAAGGAATTTTTCTAATTCCTACCAGGTTGAGAGCACTGTTCATTTTTTCCAGCAGGTGTATGTCCAAAAATAGCAAGTTTTGGGAGCTAGTCATTTCGCAACTAGTCTGTCTTGACTTAAACTTTTGGGATACATGTTCCAAAGTACTTGGCTGATATTTTGGTGGATTTAAGAAGCTCAAAGGGTCTACTAATCAACTCTGAAGTCTCAATTGGCTGGTGTGAAGCTGGTTGTAGCTGCACCTACTCATCTTTGGATTGCATCCACCATCTCTCTTCACAGTGGTATCAGAGCATAGTCAAGCAACATGGGAGATGGATTTCCATCAACAATTGACAAATTGGATCGAAACAACTACCCGGCATGGTCTCTAAGGATGGAGGCTTACCTTCAAGGGAGGAATGTATATGGATTCATATCCGGAGATGAAGCAATGCCAACCATGAGGAACAAAGGGCAACCATCACATGAAGAAGTGGAAGGACTTTCGAATTGGTGTTCGAAGGATGCACTTGCAAGGTCCTATATTCTAAACTCAATCTCTGATTTTCTTTTACCTCATGTCAAGGGATGCAAGACATCAAGAGAAACCTGGAATGCACTTGCTTCTTTCTTCTCTTCCAACACTCGAGCAAGGAAGAACCAATTGTGGATGGAGTTCACAACAATGAAGAAAAGCCCGAAGCAAAATGTGACTGATTATGTCACAAAGATGAAGGAGATTTCCGACCAACTTGGAAGCATTGGAGAGGTAATTGAAGAGGAGCAAATCATAAGACAAATCATGAATGGAATCAAAGCAGACGACAAGTGGGAGTCATTCACAACAGCCATGGATTTATACATGGATATGCATGTACCCGACCTCAACACACTCATGGGTCAACTCTTCACTCATGAAGCAAAGATTAGCAAAGGTGGTGAGTCCTCAAGAGGTTATCAAACTTCTGCCTTATATTCTGATAAAGCTAAGGTCAAGGACAAGTCAAAGAATAAGAAGAATGAAGATGAAGGAAGCTCTTTCCAAGCAAACTTTGCAGGTAGAGGAAGAGCTAGAGGAAGAGGTAGAGGTGGAAAGCAAGGCAGGGGGAGATTCCAATCATCTCAACCTTGCAACATATGTGGCTTATCTAACCATACTACTGAAGAATGTTTCAAGAACCCGAGGAACTCAAGAGGAAGAGGATTCAATAGAGGTGGCTATGGATCAAATAGAGGTAGATACAATGGAGGCTACAACAACAACAACTACTACAACAAAAATTACAACAACAACAACAACTATCAAAGTGGCCATAGAGGAAGAAGAGATTACAATAACTATGCAGAGGACCAAAGTCAAGAAGATTCATTATTGATTATGAATCTATCAGCAAAGAAGGGTAAGGATGATGATCACATATTTTACATTGATTCGGGATGCTCGAACCATGTAGCAGGAAATGTGGCTTTACTTTCTGATTTGAAAAATCCTCATAACAAGCATGAAGTGCAGACAGGAGATGACACAAAGCACTCAGTGGAGAAGATAGGTAATGTGAAGACATCAGATGGGAATATGAACCTCTTAAGCAAAGTCTTGTATGTCCCTATAATTACCAAAAATTTAATAAGTGTTGGACAGATTGTTGAAAAAGGATTGCAGGTTAGATTCAACCGATTTGGAGCATATGTTGAAGACCCAAGGCAAGGCTTTCGAAGAATTTCCAAAGGAGAAAAGACAGGAAGGCTTTTCACTTTTGAAGTGGAAGATACAAAGAACATAGCTTTGTTTAGCTATGGATGTCAAACTCTAACAGAGTTGGAGATATGGCACAAAAGACTTGCTCACATTGGTGAGAGGACACTCAAACAGATTTGCAGGGACCAAAGTGTACTTGGTTTGCCTAATATCACAAGGCAACACATGATTTATAAGTGTGAAGCTTGTCAACTCGGCAAGGCTCATAGACAACCTTTCAATAAGAAAGGATATATGTATCAAAATCCTTTGGATCTAGTGCACACAGATGTGTGGGGTCCAAGTAAGGAGCCATCTATATCAGGCTCAAGATATTATGTGTCTTTCATAGATGATTGTAGCAGGTGGACCATTCTGTTTTTCATGAAGCACAAGGATGAAGTGTTTAATTGCTTTAAGAAGTATATTGCTCTTGTTGAAAATCAAACAGGTAGGACTTTGAAAAGACTCAGATCAGATGGTGGAGGAGAATACTTCTCTTCTGAATTTGATGCCTTCTTGCATGAAAGAGGCATTAAAAGGGAAGTCACTACAAGGTATACACCCAAACTCAATGGTGTAGCAGAGAGGAGGAGCAGAGCTATTGTTGAAGCTGCAAGGTCCATGCTCAACGAAAAGGGATTGCCAAACTACCTATGGGCAGAGGCTGTGTCTACAGCCACATATCTCATAAATAGACTTCCATCTAAGTCACTAGATGGAACCACTCCATATGAAGTGTGGAATGGAAGAAGACCTAGTCTAGAGCATTGTAAAATCTTTGGATGCTTAGCCTATGCTCACATTCCTTCTCAAGTAAGAGGGAAATTGGATCCCAAGGCAGAGAAGTGCGTATTCATTGGTTATGATCAAAACCAAAAAAGGATATAGATTGTACAATCCAACCAATAAAGGATTTTCTGTTAGTAGAGATGTAATTTTTGATGAAAACAAATCATGGTTTGATGATGACAGGAAAGTGAAGCTGCCATATGACTTGGATGAAGATTTTCCATCACTTCAACCAAAGGAGCCAAAGCAGATTGAAGAAAGTGATTCGGAGATTGACCTAGAAGACTTGGAAAGACTAAAGCTATGGAAGAACAAAGGTAAAGCAAAGATGCAGGATGCTACATATGGACCCGAGAGCTCACATCAACCACTTAGAAGGTCTTCGAGGGAGAAGAAGAAACCAGAGAGGTTTGGCTATGATACTTCTTTGGTCACCAAGCACTCAATCTACATTGCGAAGGATTCAACAATGAAGAACCTACCACATTTGAAGAAGCACAAAGCAAGAAAGCTTGGAGAGATGCAATGGATGAAGAAATGGAAGCCTTGAAGGACAATGACACTTGGGAGCTTGTACCTAACAAGCCATCTATGAAGATAATCGGATCTCGATGGATATACAAAATCAAGAGGAATCCAGATGGAAGTATAAATAGACACAAAGCAAGGTTAGTTGCTAAAGGGTTTGCTCAAACTGGCATGGTATTGATTATGAGGAGACTTTCTCTCCTGTTGCAAAAATGCCTACAATTAGGGTTCTCATTAGTCTTGCTGCATCTAGAAATTGGAATCTTTATCAACTTGATGTAAAGAATGCTTTCTTGAATGGATGGATTTCTGAGGAAGTGTATATGACACAACCTCCTGGATATGAGGATGCACATCATCCTAACTATGTATGCAAACTAAAGAAAGCTTTGTATGGATTGAAGCAAGCTCCAAGAGCTTGGAATTTCAGATTGGTGACTTATTTGCAGGACCAAGGATTCAAAGCTAGCAAGGCGGATACCTCTTTGTTCATAAAGAGGAATGGATCTGAAGTGATCTATTTATGTGTGTATGTTGATGATATTATTATCACAGGCAATGATCTTGAAGGAATCAAACAGGTAAAGAGTCAAATGAAGGAGGAGTTCAAAATAAGTGACCTCGGACCACTCACTTATTTTCTTGGATTGGAGTTGATCTACACAGATTCAGGTATATACATGACACAAAGGAAGTATGTCCATGACATGCTCGTCAAGTTCAAGATGGAAAATACCAAGTGTGCAGGTACACCTATGGAGCAAAATCATAAGCTTAGTGCTTATGAAGGAGAGCCAATTGAAGACATCACAAGCTATCAAAGCTTGGTTGGAAGTTTGAACTATGCAACACTCACAAGGGTGGATATATGCTATAGTGTTAGCATATTGAGTCAGTTTATGCATAAGCCGAGAAGACCCCATATGGAAGCGGCCAAGCGAGTCCTCAAGTACCTAAAGGGGACCATGAATGAAGGTTTGTTCTACTCATATACTTCAGATATTGAGCTAAAGGTCTACTCAGATGCAGATTGGGCCGGATCTAAAGATGATAGAAGAAGCACATCAGGGTATATATCATTTGCAGGTTCAAAAATCATTTCTTGGTCATCGAAGAAGCAACCAACCGTGGCATTATCTTCTACCGAAGCCGAATATAGAGGTTTGGCTAATGCAACTCAAGCAATCATGTGGTTAAAATCTTTTTACACAGATCTTGGACTTCATTCTTCAACACCTCACATTTTTGGTGACAACACAAGCTCACTACATCTAGCAGCTAATCCGGTATACCATGCTAGAACCAAGCATATTGAAGTCCACTACCATTATGTAAGGGAGAAGCTAATGAGCAAGGATATTCAACTATCCTATGTCTCTACAGATATGCAATGTGCCGACATGTTGACTAAAGCTCTTGATGGTACAAAATTAAGTAGATTCAAGTTGATGATTGGCTTGCAGGAAATCAAGGACAATTGAAGACTTATTTGGAGGCCAAGCATGTTAGGCTTGAGGGGGAGCTGTTGGTGCATTTTACCCAAGCCTACATGCTTGATATATTTGATATTATCCTCATTTGTAAGTCACATGAGTAGTCATGTGAACACCTCTTGTAAAAGAGTTCATTTTTATCTCTTGTAATTGAAAAAAGAAAAAGGAAGAGTATAGCTTACCTCATCCATGATGTAAAAGAAAAGTCGTGGCCCTATCTACCTAAAATCATGAATTTTGGAGCTGAGGGAATATCTCCTAACTTTGGGGATCACTTTTAGGTGGAGCCATTCGAATTCGAATTCAAAACTCCCTCCAAGAATAGCTATAAAAAGAGCAAGAAGGAAGAGGCGATTAGCAAGCCTTGTACGTGACCACTTCATGTCATTTTGTAGAGATTGAAGAGCTTACTCCATAGCTCTATCATTCTACTCCCATTGTGCAAAGATTCATTGCCAATGTGGTTGTAATCATATGTGAATCTATACATTTATCATCATCTACTTCTCTGTTTTGTTATCTGCTATACTCACTCAGAGCAGTAACTTCAGAAGGTCATATCTCGAGTTCTACTGAACCTTTTTCAGTGATGTAACTTGCGTTGGATATCTTGTACTGTCTACTTTGTGCATAAAAATTTTCAAGGTCATTGAATTAATACTTTTGGAGATATCTGCATTTTACTGCTTACTGGTCTATCTCTACAGTGCCCCGAGAATTGTGGGGAGGTTCCAGAAATTGTTGAAACTTGTTCTCAGTGCTCAGTCCATCATTTGAAGTGTTTTAACTTGGATTGGGAAGCTTGCTAAGTCTATTTGATATGCCCAAAAGGAATTTTTCTAATTCCTACCAGGTTGAGAGCACTGTTCATTTTTTCCAGCAGGTGTATGTCCAAAAATAGCAAGTTTTGGGAGCTAGTCATTTCGCAACTAGTCTGTCTTGACTTAAACTTTTGGGATACATGTTCGAAAGTACTTGGCTGATATTTTGGTGGATTTAAGAAGCTCAAAGGGTCTACTTATCAACTCTGAAGTCTCAGTTGGCTGGTGTGAAGCTGGTTGTAGCGGCACCTACTCATCTTTGGATTGCATCCACCATCTCTCTTCACAAGAAGTAAGTCAAAGATTCAGGTTCTATCCAATTTGTGTTGCAGAGAGATAGAAATACTTGTTATGTTACAGAAGGTTATGAATCCTAAAATGCTTTCAGCAAGGTTTTGTTATGTTAGGATAAGCTAACCTTATTCTACAATTTGGAAAGCTGAGGAATGACATGGAAAGCTATTGGCATGTGTACAGTGCTAATAAAAAGGGTTCAAAGAATTCTTGTTTCAGATACAAGTATTGATCACTGAACATCAGATTTATGAAGGAAGACGTTCCATATTTCATAAAGTCTGATATACTTTGAAGAATTTTGGATACTAGTGTTAGGGGGTGATGAAACATGAAGACTTATTTTCAGCCATATGTGAAAGAATGCAGATTCATACCTACAGGTATTCCTACTTCAGGTATTCCTATATTTCCTTTATCAGGTTCTCTTTATGTTCCATCTTTGAAAGAAGAAGGAAGAAGAAGAATGTCTGGAGAAAGTTCCTGTTAGGATGTTCCTGTTCAGGAGAAGGTTCTAGAGTTCTATTGAAGAGAAGCTTGATATTTCAGAAAGGTATATTTCAAAAGTGTGCACATATATGTTTATACCAAGTTCTGAAGGAAAGAGGTATGAAGGATTTAAGGGATGAAGACATGATGACATCATAAATTTTTTGATTCATATTTCAGTTGATTTCAATTGAGTTGAGTTGATTTGACTTGAGTACAGTCAGAGATGAACCAGCCGTGTTCATAATACACTAAGTTGTGAGTTGATAGTCACAGGTTCCAGGATTCAGTTCCTGATTTTGTTTAGTGTATTTACATGACGCAGCAGAAGTACGTTGAGAAACCTTTTTGTAAGGTAAATGCAAATACATGGATCCTAGTGTATGTTTTCAGGTTTTTTAAAATAGGAGATAGCAGGTCATAGGCAGTTCATGCTATATTTGTTGTCAAGCAATGATTGCTTGATGTGTACACTATTGGATATCTAGTTTGCATATTTTCTAAAGTATAATGGTTCATATTCAGCAAGTTCATATTTTTTGAAGAAAAGTCAAATTCAGTTTTGAAGAAGACTTGTTCTGAAGTGCTAGAGTACAAGTTTGAAGCTTGTGGTAATTTGCAGATTGTGACAGTTTGCAGATTCAGTTCAGGTTGTACCAATATGACATTGCAGGGGGGATTGTTGGAATCAATATCCTATTGGTCAAACAATGTCTCAATAATTCTTTTTTGGTCAGATTGTACACCATTTATAGAGCTCACTTTTAGTCCTTCTTAAAGGAAATGGCACAGCACGATAGCATGTATAATTGTGCTTACTAATCCTTCTACCACCAAAAGCTCTTAGCGTAGTGGATAGGTCACCTGTCTCTTATAGAACCCACCAGGGTTCGAATCCCACGGACGGCAGCGAGCAGCGTTCAAAAATTTTGATATTGCTTTTGCTAAACTCAACAACGCATAGCGAATGATCCCGATGACTATGTTTTTGCTTTAATTAGCAGACAACGATCACAATTAGCGATGGAGTTTTACGATCATGCTTTATTAGCTTTTGGAGAAGATTTTCAAAGAATATAATCTACTATATAATAACTACATTGGGTCACTTCTATTCATCCTTCACCTAGTATTCAACACAAGCTTGGAGCTTGGACCTCAATAGAGGTGGTGTTTCGTCTAGCACATGGGGCAGCCATGGTGCTAACTTGAAGCATGTTGAGGAGCAGCTATGGAGTTCTTCTTGGTGATTCTTCTTGGAGAAGATGAAGGGTGTGCTCACACTCTACCTCATGGAGAGGAGGTTAGCTCTTGTTCATGGCAAAAAGACTTGGTCATTAGCAGCTTGATGGTGAGGATCGACCATGTACATGATATATTTGAAGATTGTCTTCTACAGGAAGATATTAGGTTGAAGATTGTCTTCTACAGGAAGATATTAGGTTGAAGATTGTCTTCTACAAGAAGATGTCGGGCTACTTCAAAGACATTGGATGGTGCCATCTACATGGTGTATTTGAAGATTGTCTTCTACAAGAAGATATCAGGTTGAAGATTGTCTTCTACAAGAAGATGTCGGGCTACTTCAAAGACATTGGATGGTGGTTAACATAAGATTCACATCTTATGCTAAGTATTCAGGTACATATTCTCTTTATGCACACAGGTACTACTTGAATTTTATGGAGGCCGTGGCGTTCATATGAGGAGGAGTCCTATTCAGCATAGGTACAAGAGAAACAGTACGTATATGCTTTATGCATATTTGATGAGGTGTTTAAGAAGGTGTGTTCACATGAGTTTGAGGATTTCTAGCAGCAAACTTGTTAGCATTCTATGCTACTTTATAAGTATGTGATCTTTTCACACACGTATCTGACTTAGGGTCTTCCATAGCCTAAGTTCAGATGAGGGTTTGTTGACTATCAGTTTCACACTGATCCTTCCTCTTTCGGTCACTCATATTCACTCTTCTATAACCTATAAGGTCACACATCTCATGTATATTCAGATTACTGGCCACACATTTGAATATGTTTGTTACATTGTACATTCACTCATTCATCTATTTCTCATCACATAGAGTGGTTGAGAATTTTACTCTCACATTGTACATTGAACATTGGTATATATGATACTATGAGTAAGCGATGGCTTACGTAACACCTTACACATGACGTCTATTCTTTCTCTATCTTTGTCTCATCATTTGTATGATTAAGTTGTGGTATGTTCATGTTTTGTCAATATTGAAGATTGCTGGAATTAATGTTGTATATACTGGACCTATGGAACCATGGACCTATGACATGAGCCTAAGGGCCTACCTCACTTCCAATAGGCTCTTCGATTTAAAGATCCGTAAGAGATTAAACGCTATTTGCAAGCCGAAAGGTGAGCAGTCTGACCATACAGATTTCGAAGGACCGGAAACACCTCCTCAGAACTCAGGAGACAGCAACCGTACCACTACTAGCACCATGAGTGGACAACAACAGCAGCAAAAGCAACAACCACTTCCACTTCGACCTGTTCCAACAGGGGTGACGTACACAAAGTTCGGTGGATTTCCAGGTGACGACCCTGATGCACACGTGCATACCTTTGAGATAAGTTATGCCGTACTGAAACATCCACCCGATCCGGCATATAAGGCCATCGTATTCCAGTCTACATTAGTCAACGAAGCAGCGAGATGGTTAACAGAGTATGATTTCAATCATTTCGTTACCTATGAGGCAGTAAGAGATGCATTTTTACAGCGGTTCCGATTGAAGAAAAACCTTGCCAAAATCTTCGACTATCTGCAGAACAATCGACAGAAGCTGCACGAGACTCTTGAGGAATACGCCACATTATTTAGAACTCATTTAAGACAACTGCCTCCGACGCATGCCAACATGCCGGATGATGTGATAACCCAATGGTTCATTAATGGTTTGACCCCATAGCTAAGACAAATCATGATCATCCGTTGTGTAGGTGCTATGACGCTAGATGCTGTTATTGCGATGGCCCTGCAACTAGAGCATAAGGTTGGGGGATTCACCGAAGACTTGGAATGGCTGAAGGCTAGTAAGCATGGTATAGATGATCAGGCTAAACAGATGTATTGCACCAAGTGCAAAAATCTAGGGCATACCAGTGCTACCTGTGCCCTTAATCAGGTGTATTGCGCCATCTGCAATATCACCGGACACTCAACCGAAAATTGTGCGTATAATGCCAAAGTGCAGGGACAAGCAGCTGTAAACACCATTATACAAGAACCAGGTCAACCCACAACCCATTATGTACCACCGCAGATGCGAAACAATCAACTCGCATAGAAAGATGCTTTGCTGTGTCAAAAGGATACCAAAATCAGCATGCTGAAGCAAGAAATCATTGATAAAACAGATCCAATGACTGCCATTGGAAATGAATTGCAGAGCACGCGGAAAGCATATAGTGTATTAGAAGAAGCTTTGTAGTCTTTGGCCAGCAATGTACTTAAAGCTGAAGCAGAGCTGCATAAGACTACCGAAACCTTGTTCAAACGTGATCAAGAGTTACGGGAAGAGTTGGGATGATATCTTATATTGAAGAAAGAATTTGAAGGAATGTAGAAAGAGATAGACGCCTACTACAAAACCATGTAGTTCCAGTCTGAAGAACTGGAGAGGAGAGAAAAGCAATTAGGTGTTCAAGCTGACAGACTCTCAAGGGTAGATGATCAGATCAATGAGATGAGATTGCACCGAGATGCAGCACTGGCAAATGATTTCTACCTGCAAGAGGCCTTTTTGCAGACACAGGCTGAAATTTTGATGAGTCAAGTAATTGCGGCAAGTTCAGTTAGAACTGATGCTCAGCTCGTAGAACTGGAGATCCTAAAAAGGATGTTGGACTCGCTGAAACAGAAGATTTCCAAAACTTTTAAGTTAGCCAGAACCATGTATATACAGGGTATAGTAGATGAGCCCTAACTTTTGTTCCATTGCGGGTTCAAGTCCACCGTGCGTGCCAGTGTAAGCCGCCTGATTGGCATTTTGTATTTTCAGAATTCCTATAGTTTCCTATCCCGCGCGAACCGAAAGGTTTCATATTCCGCACGAATCGAAAGGTCGTGTGAAGAGATGTATCGACTTATCAACTAATAAAAAGGCATTGCGATGACGCTCCAGTAACGACAAGCGGGATCGCCAGACTGTCTGTCTCGGCGATTGCGGTCTGTGTAGAAGCCGTAGTGCAGTGTTCGTGAAGTCTGAGTATTGTCGTTCTTACCTTTGTTTAATTTCACTAAATTGTGATTAATACATAAGGTTCTGTTGTCGATATACGTTTGTGCAACGGTAATCAGTAAATACATACATACATAATTACATGCAAACACACACATATGCATACACAATGCACATGCATACATACACAT